>CM069458.1:15712710-16251849 GCA_035610835.1 Ophiura sarsii | reverse complement strand
GATTTGGAAACGTTTTTCAAACGTTTTCGTTAGGTTCTATAGGTTCTGTAGGTCTTCGTCTTTATAGACGTATTAAAAACGTTATAAGACGTCGTTTTCAGACTAAATCAGCTAGTCTGGAATACGTTTTTTTAGGACGTTTGTAGTAACGTGTTTTAGACGTTATTAAATATACTAATATAACAAACGTCTTTTTGTGACGTATATAAAACGTTTTACTTGGACGTATTTTGTGCGACACATTTAAAACGTGTTTTTTGAAAACGTTTTTAAAACGTTTTTGTTAGGTACTATAGGTTCTGTAGGTCTTCGTCTTTATAGACGTTTTAAAAACGTTATTAGACGTCGTTGTTGAATCAAAAATTAGTCTGGAGCTAATTTGCATATTTTACTTGGCCTTATATTAACTGAGTAAATTGTGCAAATCGCTCATTAGCATAATTGCAATGGTACAAAAATTAGTTCCGGTGCTCATTTGTACCATTTCAATGATGCTAATGAGCTAATTTACACCTTTTATTCATTTAAACCTATTATTTTATTTGAATTAAGTCGATGCATTAATTTTAACACCATGGAATGTATATTGATGTACACTTGTAAGTGCCTATGTTCGCACTGGTTTTGAGTAAGGTGATTGCTCACTAAACAAATGCATATACATTGTGCAAGAACATAAACATCCAAGAGTCAATGCCCTTGCACCCTCCCCCCCCCCCCCCCCCCCCCCCCCCCCCCCCACCCCACCTACCCCCATAAAAGGTTTTACAAACGTCAAATAAAACGTTTTTAGAAAGCGTCCAAACCACCTACATAGTACGTTTTAAGAACGTTTAAAACACTTACAAATTACGTTCATTAAAGGTTTTACAAACGTCCCATAAAACGTTTTTACGGCGTCTGAAACCTTCCACAAATAAACGTTTATAAAACGTTTTTAGAAAACGTCCAAACCACCTACATAGTACGTTTTAAGAACGTTTAAAACACGTACAAATTACGTTCATAAAAGGTTTTGCAAACGTCCCATAAAACGTTTTTACGTCGTCTGAAACCTTCCACAAATAAACGTTTATAAAACGTTTTTAGAAAACGTCCAAACCACGTAATTGGTACGTTAAGAACGTTTTAAACACGTACAATTGTTAGCTGGGGGTCCATTGGAATTACGGCCCAGCATTTCTTCTCACAGCGTGTCGTGGATGGATCAAACTCCCTCCCATCAGTTGTCAATGCAAAATCTACAAACCAATTCAAGAACCAACTAGACAAATTTTGGTCCGAATATGGATATAAAACTTAGGCCTACGCCTACAATTTCATTACCCATCAAATGTAAGTGAAAACAGATCTTCGTTTAGTCTTTGATTTTTAACAAATCTTTGTTAAAACAAATAAATAAGCAAACAAACAAAAATCACATAGGCCTATTCATTTGTAATTAGTCTACATAGGGTAGGTGCGGGTAATACGGGACCGTACTAGTAATACGGGACCGCACCACTGAAATCTCATCTACAGCCGTCTGGTACTAGCACTTTTAATAGCGCCCTCTATAGATAGATCAATCCCTTAGTGAATTGCATGACTATTAGGCCAAAAAAAAAATTTGTTATGTTGTCCTCGACCGCCCGCTCGTCATTTTAGGGCCGCTCCGATTTTTTTTTTTTTTCAGATTTTTTTTTTTTTTTAAATCGTTGTTTTTTTGTTAAAAAATCGTATTTTTAAAATAAAAAAACAAGATTTTTTTTCTTTTTCTTCAGATTTTGGGGTTTTTTTCAGATTTTTTTCCCAGATTTTTTCAGATTTTTTAAAAACAGTTTAAATGGCATTAATATTAAATTAAGTGTTTATAACATATATGTGCGGCTCTTAGAGTGATTTTAACTTCTTGTTGGCTGAACTTTGAGCTTCTGCTGGTAAAAGAAAATTAAAAAAAGAATTTAAAAAAAAAAAAAATCCGCCCGCCCGCCCCTCCTCTCTGAAAGCTGTCGAGGACAACATAACCATTTTTTTTTTTGGCCTTATCAAAGCTACCGGAAGAATTACCAGCCAGAAAATCACCACAACCTGTCAATTTAAGGAAAAATGCACCCATATTTTTGGTCTAATATAAAAATAGTGTTGTCATAGAATATGATGGTAAAGAAAAGGAATGGGGGCGTGACCTGAATTTTTGCATTATTAAGCATGTTTCAGGTGTTGGTCCAACATGTATTGTGTGTGTGCTTCGCTAGTACAGTGTACATTGGTGTTATAATGCATTGAATGGGAGCCGTGGGTTCACAATTGGTGAAGGTAATATGGGACAGCCAGCATGACGGTATGCAAATGTCTTAAAGGTCCCGTATTACTATAGATTTAAAATATAATTCTGTGCGTATTACTCACACCTAAGCTACTTTTTTCCCTTTTTTGTAGCAATGTACCTTTTTTGTACCAATGTACTTCATGCATTATTATCTCTTAAATGGATTACTGGACCATTATTTATGGTTTTTTAACAGTTACTCTTTAAATAAAAAATGTCAAATAACTTTTCATACCGGCAAAACAATGTCCTCAAAACAATGTCCCGTATTTGATACCTTCACGTGTAGGTAATATGGGACATTTATGATGACGTCAGTATTTGATAATAACAGCCAAACCAAACATAGAATGACTCTGGTTTTTTTTATTACAATAAAGGTTTATAAAATGTAGATTACAAATAACAAACTTTGCTTAAATTTGAGTCAGTTATTTTGTATTTTAATTATGCAAATGTCTTAAAGGTCCCGTATTACCCACACCTACCCTAATGACATGTACTGTACAATCCATAGCAAGCAATGCTATAGACCATTTCAAATCCGAAAATATACGATCGGTTCCGAATGTTTCCGATAGCCGAGTGTTTGACACTCGGTTCCATGACCTGTCAGGTCCTGACAGGTCATGGCCATGTGCCGGAGAAAAACAACGTGTTTTTCACCCGTCTGCCCGTGTGGTAGATTGCGCTGGTGTTGGTGATAGATTGTATCCCTCACAAAGTTGATGTTGCGGCATTTCAGTTACAAAAACGAGTGAGATGAAAGAGATTTGGGGTAATATTTTCACTTTTTACCGTCTGCTCGATACATTTGGAATTTGTCCGTCAGCGCCTTTGTTGATAAAAAAACAAAATAGTCTCGTTCCACGTTTTACTTCTCATGTGTGCACGCATGTATGTAAACATAGGCGGACAATCAACTAGGGCAATGCTGTGAATGCGATCAACTGTTGCGAAGAACGCGCAACGCACCTACTCCATGTGACCTGTTTTTCCGAAGATTTCCGATCTCAATTTGAAATGGTCTATCTTCAGAAGATAGCAGTTTAATCGAAGCAGCAGATGAAATCTGGGTAAAGCTAAAATTAGAATGTATCCTTTAAACGTGACCAATTTGTATGGATTGCATTTTTGTTATTTGACACTCAAGTAGAGCTTGAACAATACATTTGTGAAAATTATAATATAGGCATGTATATCATACGTTTTTTTGTGAAAAAAATTGAAGACCTCTTTCAGAAGCAATTGATTACTTTTGTACTTTAAACGGATTGAAATAATATGCCAACGAGTGTGTTGTGTTTACAACGTTTACCGTTTACAACAGTCAGTGAGGCTCAGTTTGGTCGTGCACTGGTTTGTAGTATTAAGTTGGTGGTTGAATATATATCGTTAGGAATTGAGCTCCTAACTAGTAAATGGCGATGAATATGCTACGTGCGGTGTTGGTAACATGTGTATTTTTCACAATTGGAAGGACTCTAGAAAATGATTTACATGTTAGGGAAGATGTAGGGCATGTTAATGAAGGTGAGCAAGTGTTGAAAAGACTTCGAAGGGTACCTCCTACTAGTACTAGTCCTAGTACTAGAGGACCTGAAGCAGTCGGACAAGCCGCTGTAGCGCAGCCAATCGGACAACTACAACAACAATTCCAGCAACAGCCGCTGGTTGCAGAGGCAGCAGGTCCCGTTTTTAATGCAGGTGGTGGTGGGGCACCTGTTTTCCATGTGGGTAATGCTGATGGTGGGTTTGGAAACAGAGGACTGGATAAAGAAAGGGCGAAGGAGGCTCACAAAAATAAGCAACAAATGGCTGAAGCAATGCGGCCAGTACGCATTGCACAAACGGAAGCCTGCAGTGATGATGTCATGTTGCTCTGTGGAAAAAATGCAGGAGGAAACAACTTCGCTGTCTTGGATTGTCTGCAGAATGCTAGACAGGTAGGTTTATTCTCCTCATCACGGTCCAGATTTGTAAATTATCAATTATCGTTATAATATCCTCAAATAGAACAAATTAACTCAAAAAAGAATTTATCCTTGGGTGTAAGACAGCACAGAATTAACATAGGCCTAGCACAAAATCCTTTATTGACGCTTTAGGCTAAGCCTAAGGCCAACAACAAAAAAGAGTTGTGTTGCCCTCAAGTGCTATAAAAATGTAAAATTGGGTCGGTCGGTCGGAAATCCTTCTTCTTTTTTTTGCTGAAAAAATATATGGTTTAGGCCATCTGCAATTGATTCATAGTTTCCTGTTGGAGATTTTAAAATTGGAACCAGTTGAGAATTCATTATTGACTTCCAAATGAATATAACTTCCAATATCAATTCATGCGGTTTGAATACCAGGATGTGCATCGTATAGGCCCTGGAAAAACATCTGATTCTTTTTTAAGGAAAAAATCCAAGATTTTTCCTGTTATTTCGCTATTTCCAACCCAAACCGAGATAATCCGCGAAAATCTGAGATTGTAACCGCGACCAAAAACTAACTTAAAAGTAAATAAGCTTAATGTTAGTCCAATTTTCTTCTCTGCGTGACAACATAATATTAATTTTGAAAGTTATGGTAGAAAGGTTTCATAATGTTCATTACATGTATATATTCCAATTTTAATTTCTGCCGTTTTGATTTTTGTTCATACTCCCAAAAGTGTTCATTCATCAACAACAGTGCAGCATTTGCGGTTACGTCATCTCATTCCATGTGCGATCAGTAATTGGTGTAACTAAAATCCGTAATTACCGCGATAGCGTAACATGGTGAAAATAACACACTGGGAACCGTGTGGACCTCAGATTGAACCTCGATAAGGCCTAAAAAAAAGAAGAGGTTTGATTGGCGTAACCCGACCGACCCTAAATACATCGCCGACCCTGAATATTTTTTATTATTTTTTTTTGGGAAAAAAAAAAAAATATATATATATTTATAAAAATTGAACAAAGTATTAAAGTTTTTGACTGTTTGCTTTCAATTTCGGCTATTTTAAGTCCCCATCGAAATGATATATTGTTGAACACAACGATACATTTTTGCCTGGCAATTAAATACGCTAGAGCTATGATTTGTGTGTACTGCTGTCTTTCAAGTGTTCAAAAGTAGGTGATTTGAAAGAAGAAAAAAAAAAAAAAAAAAAAAAAAAAAATCCCGACCGACCTACCCTATTTGTTTTGGTCATGTTACGCCAATCAAACTTCTTTTTTTTTAGGCCTAATGGCAGCGGACAAGATGAAAGAAAGTAATTGATTGCCGATACTTTGGAACCCGGTAGTATATTTTAACGGAATAAATCATATTGAAAACTGGAAACCATCGCAAACTATAGCTCATTCTTACGCTGCCCTTAGCTGGATTCCCTCAGATCGGGCATGCAAAAGTCTCTCACGCATGTATTGAGAAGCATGTCGAAAAGGTTAAAGCCTGTTTACATCGATAAAGGTATTTCCCCAAAGTACGATCAAAGGATAAACATTCATTTTTCGAAGAGAAAATGCAGTGTATTATACCCGGGGGGGGGGGGGGGGGGGGGGGGCGGTATGTAAGACATACGTGGACGTGCCGCTCCAGTGGGTCGTTTTTTCATGAGACATCCTTAGCCATGGGTAGGCTTTTCAACTGAAAAATCCTTAGACATGGGTCATGTTTGTCTATTTTCGCGAAAATTTGCCAAAATTAGGTCTATTTTCGCGAAAATTTGGTCTAAAATGAAGCAAAACCCCTAAAATGGGTACCAATTTTTCCAAAATCACCCTTAGACGTGGGTAGGGGTTTTGAATCTCCAGCGGCACACCCCCGACCAAACCAAATCCGAACAGGAAACTATGAATCAATTGCAGATGGCCTACATGTATGTCAAGTCAAAATTGGTATAGGCCCATATCTAAGGTCCCAAGTTTACCGCATCGCGGAATTGAGGTTAAACGGGGAAAACGACATTTTGATGAAAAGAAGAAAAAAAATGAACAAAAAACGTCCAAAACACAAAATTTATAAATAGTCTTGAATAAAACAATATATACATGTATTAAAAAACGATACGTAATAAAACAAAACAAACACTATTTAAATCTATAACTCCGCGCTGAACTCCATACCATAATTCATAGGCCAGCGGCCAGTATTCCTCATACAATTCCCTAAAAATCTTCTTTTTTTTTTTTGAAAATCTTTTTTATTTTTTGAATTATAGACCAAAAGGTGTTAAAAAACGCATTTTTTGGCACTTTTTGGTCGATAATTATAAAAATAATAACGATTTTCAAAAAAACCCAAACCGATTCCTAGGGAATTATATGAGGAATTATAATAAAACGTGTTTTTTAATAATTTTCTCCAAAATGGTAAATTTCATGATCATGGTTGGATTCATTGAATCCTTTTCTGCAAAAAAATGTATACTTTTATATAGATTAAATGAATAATGAAGAAGTTACGGCAGTTTTACGGAGGCTGTACCTGAAGGTGCACAGCCCCCTTAAGGTAAGCCTAAAAATCTAAAATGATGTTTTTTTGTGTAAAGTGTGTTTATTTTGGTTTTATAGATCGTCAATTTTAAGCTTTCTTGGGGAAAATTACATCACAGAAAAATGCAAAATTTACAAAGCGGAAAAACATGGAATTCGACAACAACAACAACAAAAAATTTGAAAAATGAAAAAAAATGAAAAAATAAAATTTGAAAAAAATTTGGGAAAAAAAGCCGACCCTAATTTTTGCGATTTTAGGGTCAGTCGCTGAGGGCGACGCAACTTATTTCTTCTTTTCCTAATGAAAGTCAATAACAAGTTTCCTGTTACTTTTATTTTGCTGAGTGATGAGGCGACTTTTTCATTATTCATTATTTGATATGTAGTTGTGGTGAACAAAATATTGGTCAAACCAAAAGACCTTTAAAGTCCAGATTGTCTGAACACAAAAGAGCTACATTACAATTAATGCAAGAAAGATAGCTCGGCACTGGCTGAACATGCATGTGAAGAAGGTCATGAACCACTCTGGAACCAATCCAAAAACATTGCACAGGTTTCCAATCTTGGTATGCAACTCGTTTGTGAAGCTCTAGAGAGATTATCCATATTTTATACCGATAAATCTGGTAAACCCTTATCGTGGAACGCACTAACACTACAGTTTAACTATCTGCAGGGTTTTCATTAGGGAGTGTTCAGAAATACTTTGGTGGGGGGGTTGGCCAACATTTTTTTGTCTGTGTCTAAACTTTTTTGACCCCCCCTTTACAAATTGACAAACTTTTCTGACCCCCCCTTTAACAGGGTGGAAACTGTTTTGACCCCCCCCCCCCCCTACTGTCAGATGTAGATAGACATTTGATTCAAGTTCTATGACGCTTACAGTCAGAACTGTGTATATTATAGCTGGCAATCAATTTGCAACATTTCAAATTCACTTGAAGCATATCTTTCAAGCCTCCGAATTGTATTTTTCGGTGATTTGTATTTATCATGTTATAGCCTTTTAAAAACGGTTTCTTTTTCCAATTGTAAAAAGTTACTCTTTGTATACAAGTCCTTCCATCTACCCGGGGGGGGGGGGGGGTGGGGCAGTCAAACATAATAGTGTACACATGCGTGACCAAAAAAACGCGTAAAAAGGGGTGTTTTTTCAGTGTTGGACGCGTCACGCGCGTGACGCGTTAAGGGTATCAAATACGCTGATATTCAAGAAAAAGGGTGGCTTAAAATACCGGTCGAACGTGTTTAGGGTAACTTGTTTTGTTCCTCGTTCCCAGAAGAATGTTATTCCCGTTTTTGCGATTTCTTTTGAGCGTCTCATTTCCAATTTGAGAACGCATGTGTGTCACTCGTTCGTACAGCGTCATAATCGCCATAGCAAACCGAGATAGCAAAGACCGTCCCCCAGACCGTCGTTTTGTAGCGACAAAACTTGTTTAGGGTCATATTCTGGCAAGAACTTGTTTAGGGGTCAAAATGTGCAAGGAAAGCGCGCTAAAAACTTGTTTAGGGGGTAATTTTGCTTGCAGGGTAAAACTTGTTTAGGGGGTGTCTGGAAAAAATTTGGTCACGCATGTGTACACCATTATGTTTGACTGGCCCCCCCCACCCCCCGGGCCATCTACACAATACTTTCACAAAGATTTGCGCGGAGAACGAAAAATGTGGTCAACTTGCTAGTATAAAATGTAAAAAATGAGTTCAAAATCACGCGTAGCGTGCAAAAATTTGAATCATGTTGTTGATCACCCTTAGGGAGCACATCAAAACTCGACCGCCCGGCAACCGCCGGTTCCGTGGAGTTCTGTGTGGTTGCAGCCGGTTTCTATTGTTCTAAACAATGATATGCGGTCTAACCGGGCGGAACCTACGGTTGCCGGGCGGTCGAGTTTTGATGTGCTCCCTTACCAACGGTTGTGAAGTAAAAATTGTGGACACTGTTTAGTCACATTTTGTATAACAAATCATAAAGACACGCGCGGAGCGCGCAGACATTTGGTCAACTGCGTTCAAAATCATGTGTAGCGCGCGGAAATGTTTATATAACCCTGTTGACGATCACCCTTATCAACAGTTCTCAAGTAAAAATTGTTGACACTGGTTAGCCATATTTTGTATAACAAATTCTGCTGTCGGCACAATGTTTTTACAAAGATTTGCGTGGAGCGTGCGGAAATCTGTATAATTTGTTATATAAATGTTAATATTGCAGTATTTTCTTGCGCGTAGCGCAGAAAATTTTGGTATTTTCCCCATTAACGACTACCTATTTGGCCTAACTTTTTTGACCCCCCCCTCTTGAGTGGGTAAAACTTTTTAGTCCCCCCCTTTTTGAGACTTCAAACTTTTTAGACCCGCCCCCGTTTTGGCCAACCCCCCCCACCAAAGTATTTCTGAACACTCCCTTAGCTTCCATCAATCTCTCTAGTAGAAAACAACTTACATAATAGCCAGTGACAGTGTGAGGGTAATGAGGGGGAGGTTGGAGGGTAGTGGTCATATATTATACATGTAAGGGATATCAGGCGCATCCAAGGACTTTCACAAACCATACTAAATAAGTGATTCCATTTATGTGAAAAAGCACCCCTGAACAAGTATTCTGGTTATAGTGACACGACATATGTTGTTATTAATATTATAAATGAAAGAAGATTTAGTTCTCTTCCCTTGTTTTAGTGCAGTACAAAAGTATCCAGTACACAAATTAGTTATTTTCTCCATTGAACTTTAACAACTAGTGTCACTGTCAATGTCAGTCAATACAAATACGTCCTACGCAAACACTTCTACAACACCCGAGGCGTTATATTTTTAAAAGATATGTCTTGTTTATTTTATGAATATATACCATTCTACTGTGTTTAGAACTTCCGGGTTTAAACCTCATTGAATACTGTAAACGTGGACATTTTCACATTACTTTAATATTCATGATTTTTATGCTCCAAGCAGCTACTGCGAAAATTTTGTGTATGTTGAGTATATGTAATGAGCTTTCAAATTGCAAATTTAAAAACAAGCGAAATCGCTTAAAATCATCAAAGTGCGAAAATGTGATCACACAAAAATGACCACTTTTAGTCTATGCCATGAAAATCTAGAATTTAAAAACAAGCGAAATGGCTGAAAATCAGCAGAGCATGAAAATTACCACTTTTACAGTATAGGCCTACATGTAAATTGTAAATGACACTTTGTGAATGTAGTACTTATGTACTCTTGGCTCTCCGCTTAGGCAGATAATTTGAAAGGATTTAGCATTTTGTGGACAGCTGCCAAAAACTGTTCTTAAACAAGCATAGCATTTATAAATTCCTTTTAACCCTAACCCCCCTGAGTGCTAAAATATGCTAATCCAAAGTCCCTCTCCAAACGCATGCGCCGTCGGTTTTCGATGACGTAGTCAACCGAGCCTATATAATGAGTGCAGTATAACTGCACGAATGTGTAGCTGAGGGCCTTGGCTTAGTGGTTGGAAGGTGGGGCTTGAGAACGGAGGGTCCCCGGATCGAATCCCGGCAGGTTTCCGGAGATTTAGTTGGTGTTTTTTCCTCGAAAATTGTGATCCCGGTCAAAAATCCTAAACCGGGGTTAGGGTTATGGTAACATTTTTGTATTATTTTTTTGTTTGTTCTATTAACCCTAACCCCCCTGAGTGCTAAAAAATGCTAATCCAAAGTCCCTCTCCAAACACATGCGCCGTCGGTTTTCGATGACGTAGTCAACCGAGCCTATATAATGAGTGCAGTATACTGCACGAATGTGTAGCTGAGGGCCTTGGCTTAGTGGTTGGAAGGTGGGGCTTGAGAACGGAGGGTCCCCGGATCGAATCCCGGCAGGTTCCCGGAGATTTAGTTGGTGTTTTTTCCTCGAAAATTGTGATCCCGGTCAAAAATCCTAAACCAGGGTTAGGGTTAATCGAAAAAAGGTAAAAAGGCTCATTCAGTATTTTGTTCATATGAGCGAAAGAATGCTCCTTGAATACATGCTTCATTTGTTTTTTTCAAATTTGTTTGGTCTTTTCAACAACAAAAATATTCATTCACATCCACGATCAATTCACTGTACGATACATGTAGTATGTAGAACAGGAAACTACATGACAAGATAGGTGAACCCGACTTCATGACAATGTCAACCTTTAAGCCATCAATTTAAACAATTTTAGTGAAAAGAAGTCTAAAAACTTCCTACACGATTAATTTGTATAAAAATGACCGACTTAATTTTTGCCTTAGCTAAGAACAGGGTATTCAATAATTGAGTCAAACTCTCACATTATTTCGCCAGGGGGGCCTGGGGGCATGTTCTCCCGGGTCCCTGGCACCAAAAAAAAAAAAAAAAGGAGAAGAAAAAGAAAGAAAAAGGAGAAAAAGGAAGAAAGAAAAGAGAGATAGTAAAGGGTAGGCCCTATAGAGTTCTTTTTTGTTTTGTTACATAGTAAGTTTCCATGCCCCCACCCCTTATTTTGTACGTTCCTGGCACAGATCCCGGCATATATAGCAAGGCAATAATGGTGTAGCCAGAGGGTTAAGGGGCCGACCACTCCTCCTCCCTGGACCCAGCCTGTCCCCAATTTTGCCATTGTCGCCTCAATTTTGATAAGAGAAATCATAATAAAATTATGACTTTCAAATACATGTACAAAGATGCATTTTTTGCTGTATGTGCCCCTTCCCCAAAAAATAAATTCATTCCAAATTAAGAAGATCATTTGAAGCCAAAATGTACCGTATTATCCCTATTAAGCGCCCACGCCCTAATAAGTGCCCACCCCCTTTTTCTCAGGTGACTTTAAAAATATATACTAATTAACCGCCCACCTAAAAAATAAGCTTACTTAAAAATTACTCGCATCACACGTCTTGGACTACAAATTGCTTGAAAATAAAGAGGAAATTATGGTTATTTTAACTTCAGACATACTTGACATATTGTTTTGTGTTCCAAAACTGAACTTAAACCATGTGTTATGCCTTTAAACAGCAACAGAAACCATCCGAAATACGCACGTTTCGTGTTTGTTGTCATTCGTGAAGGCCGCCATCTTGAATTGCAAAACATCGAATTTTATATTGGGACGTGAAGGTTGCTGAATTTTGCAACCTTGATGGTCAACAACTTTGTAAATCATACAAACAAGCACCCACCCAAAATGACTTGGTTAACCGCCCTGGGCGCTTAATAGGGATAATACGGTACCTCAATCCTAGCAAAATCGGACAAAAGAGCAAAACATTTGCGCGCTAAGCGCAATAAAAGCAGTGTCATAAGGCCAAAATATATCTCAAATGTGGCAAATAAGTAAAAAAATAAAAAATAAATACATTTGAATAGAAGCGAAAATGTATCTTATTCTCAATCTTGGCAAAATTAATGTAAAGAAGTCAATTTGGCATGGTTTGTATCTCAATCGCAGCACAAAATAAAATAAAATATGTAAAATATAGCCACAAAAAACTCGCGCCCTATGCAAACTTAAAAATAGCACATTTCTCGCGCGCTAAGCGGGCCTGTTAAGCTTAGCTATCAGGTCACTTCATTTTTTCCCATTATCAATTATTCGGTATCTGATAAATAATAATTTCAAAAATATATGCTTTTGATTTGCAGCTTTAGTTTTCTTTTAAATTAAGATTTTGAAATTTAATCAAACGTACAAAAAAGAAGACAGATACCTAAAGAAGATGTCTTTATTGACAGAAATATGTAGCAGGAGAGCCCTCCCATGGCCTTGAAAACGGCAGAAAACCTTCAGCTGGACCCCACACCGATTTGGTCAGTGCCCAACAAGCCTTCTGGCTCCGCCTATTACATAACATTTTACATGGTTGAAACTCTTTATCTCCTGGCTAAATATAGTACACTGAATATAGTAAATCTTTACTTTTTCGAAGGTCCAATGAAAACCAAATGTCGGAAACAGACACTCGTTTTCGCCATTTTCATTTAAGCTTTAAAGCTTTATAAGAGGTTAATCAGATTCCAACATCAATCTTTGACCAAGTGATTCGACAAAATGTCTTTTTCAAATGGCATAGATTTATAGAATGTCTCTATTCCCCTGATGTACCCCCATATAATACTAATTGATACTTCTGCATGACAGTAATGAACTTCTACTACTAGG
Source organism: Ophiura sarsii (assembly GCA_035610835.1). Taxonomy (NCBI): domain Eukaryota; kingdom Metazoa; phylum Echinodermata; class Ophiuroidea; order Amphilepidida; family Ophiuridae; genus Ophiura; species Ophiura sarsii. The sequence continues at coordinate 16,238,924 of CM069458.1, read as the reverse complement.
TTTTCATCAGAAAAAAACTGTGGAGGCATTGGAAGTTTAGGTTCAATGCAATCGGGGTATTCATTTGCCCATCCCCATTATAAAGACCTGGGAATCCAGACTTTGTTTGTCAAACAAAGTGCATAGAAATATACACAAAAGCTAAATGCCTATAGTCAACCAGGAAGTAGACTATGCCATAGTCCTTTGTATTATTTCATTTTTTAATATTTTTTTTCATTTGCCTGGTAAAATTACTTGAACTTGATGTTTGACATTTTAGTAACTTACATTTGATTTTGTATAAAATTAAATCTATCCCAAATCGGGCTAGTGTTTTCTCATGCTATAATTTATATAAACATGTAAACTTCAATCCCGCAAGCTGCAAATTTTATAGTTTTGTTTCTTTGCATTGTTCAGTAACATAGGGGAAAGCTAGATTAAAGCTAGATTAAAGATTTTAGACTAAAACACAAACATTTAAAAACTGGTTTGGCATGGCAATTTCAAGACACCAAACCACAAACAATTAATGTTTATATTCTGTAACTGATAAGGCCAAAAAAAAAAAAAAGTTTGTCTCAAAGCTTGCGAAGGCTTCAAAATCGGGCGACGCGCGCTGTTTTTTGTCTTCCATTTTTTTATTTGTGTGGCAATTTTTACTCTTACTATTTGCAACCGTTGACACTTTCTGATATTTGTTTTTTCTATTTGAAATGAATATTGTGATGTAGTTGTGTATAAGAACAATTGTGCAGCGTTTTTTGAAGACCTGAGTCATGTAAAAGTTTGAGAAAAGGAAAATCTGCCGATATTTTTAATAAAAACTCGAAATAAAAATTTGTAGGGAAAAAAAAAATTGATTTGACAATTTTCTGCATTTCAGACGCGGTATTTTGGCATTTCAAAACCAATGCGCGCGCAAGCTTTGAGACGAACCTTTTATTTTGTTTGGCCTAACAGCAGACAAAACAATCCATGTGTGGTTTTCAAGGTTTGGTATATTCTGGGGGATAAAAGCAGACCTGAGGAACCAGATATTAATTTGGATCCACTTGAGGTTGTAGATGTTGAAACGGATACAAGTTTCGTTTAAGTGGACTATGGAGTAGTCTAACCAGGAAGAGGTATTACTTAGTCATCATTATAAGCACCAACTGCAACTGTACAAGAAATTTATTTTTGGCTTCAAACCTTTTTTTCATTCGTTCCTAAATTTATTTTCTAATTGTTTGTATAGATTCTGTTAAATTTGAAATGCCAGGCCCTCTTGTATTATTACCCGGGGGAGGGGGGTATACGTATTGATATGGTATACGTATATGTGCCTGCCTTTTGGGGTGCTTTTTCGCAAAAAATTGGTATAGCGATGGGGTGGTTTTCATCACAGACCAAAGCACCCAATTGGCATAAATTGGGTGTATTTTGAGGCAATTTTGGAAAAAGCGCCCAATTTGTGCAAAATTGGGTGCTTTTCTTACCAAATTGGTATATTGATGGGTGGGAAATTAGCCAAAAAATAGGTATAGGGAAAGTCAAATTTTCAAAGTCCGGCAGGCACATCCACGTACGATTTTGGCGAAAGTACCCCCCCCCCCCCCCCGGATTATTACATTTACTTACAAAGGCTATTTTTGTGGATAAGCAGTTTGCATCCCTATTTCATATTAATATAAATTATTAATAACTTTCTTAAAAAACACACACAAAAAATAGAAAAATATAATGGACATTATGTAGCATTTCACTTTTTATTCACAAGAAATGTCATGCAAAACTGGCAGCAATCTTGAAAATGGTGGTCATCTCGGATGTATTTATGAATTCAAATCCATTTCTTAGAAACCAAATTTATCAGTACGATTACAACATTATTTCTGTTAATAAGATAACAGCGTTCAGACATAAAGGCATAATATATGAATAGAAGTACCCATAATTGTTTTGCAAATGAGCAGTGGCGTAGCAAGAGGCGGGCGATCGCCCCCACCCCCCAAGATTAGACTCGTGTTGGTTGAGACAATACTGTAATAAGAATTGTCGGTTGAGACTTAATAAGAACTGTCGGTTGAGACTGGCACTGTACTGTTGATCGAGACCAGTGGTGGTGCCACGGGGGGGGGGGGGGGGGGGGGGGGGGGGGGGGGCATTTCCCCCCAAACATATTTCCTGCCCCTCCCCCAGTTTGCTGTTGACGTCGCCATCCCAAAGGTCTATTGGGGGAAATAAATAACAAGATCTACTCCGGAATATTAAACTTAATGACTTAATTTAATGTAAACATCAGAGCGAACATTACTCGTTAAATACAAAACACGTTGATTATAAAATGGCGATGATTGCCGGAACTACTTTTTCCCGACAGCCCGTGTGCTTCTGGCGCACACTACTAATTAGATGAGAGTACATACACATGTTAACACCCCCACTTACTCTCATGATGTTAGAGTACTTGAAATGTGAATTAGTTTCCAAACAGATATCCTTTGAATTTCTGAATTTTAAGTTTGCTTGCTGGTTTTGTCAATATATCAGCTGCCATATTTTCAGTAGGGCAATATACAATATTGATTCTGCCCTCCTCCAGTACACTACGGACAAAATGGTATCTGATATCAATATGTTTTGATCGTTGCCTGTTAACCGGGTTTTTACAGAGAGCAATAGCCCCTTGATTGTCTTCATATATTTTCACACACTTGTAAGTATTCTTAGGGTCCATGTCCCTCAGTAACTGAGATAAGTATAGGCTTTCTTGTGTAGTAGCCCCTAAAGCCATGTACTCTGCTTCACAGGTAGATAAAGCTACAGTGGGTTGTTTCTTGGACTTCCAAGAGAAAACAGCGCCACCTTCAGTTAAACTAAAGCAGTAACCAGTAATGCTTTTCCGGTCTTCAACACATGACCCCCAATCTGAGTCACTGAAGGCGAATAGTTCAAGTGGTTTGTCACTCTTCTTGTACACTAATTCATTTTCAATTGTGCCCTTTAGATACCTTAACACTTGTTTAGCCATGATCATGTGTTTCTTCTTTGGATCAGAGAGATGTTGAGAGAGCCTACTGACTGACCATGAAATATCTGGTCTTGTGGATGTTGCTGCATAAATTAAACTCCCCACAACCTCCCTGAATTTTCTAGGGTCTGTAGGTTCATCATTTTGGGGGTTATCATCAGGTTTTGACTCGCATGGTGATGACCTCGGTTTGCAGTCGGTCATTCCAAACTTTTCCAACATCTTTGTGATGTATCTTTTCTGGCTCATTTTAATCTCCTCAGAAGTTTGAGTGAAATTGATCCCCAAAAAATATGAAATTTTGCCTAAATCCTTCATATTAAACTTTTCTCTCATCGTCTCTTTGAATTGATCCAATAGAGTCATATTGTCAGCTGCTATGATCATATCATCCACCCATATGACAACAATAATGACACCATTGGGTGCATTTTTCCTGTACACACAGTGGTCAGCAGAGTTTTGTACAAAACCATTGTTACTGAGGTGGTCATGTAATAACTTATTCCAGTTTCTCCCAGACTGTTTTAAACCATAGATAGATTTCTTTAGTTTATACACCAATTTTTCACCACTGTCTGACTTTACCTCAAAGCCCTCAGGTTGCTGTAGGTATATCTCACTGTCAATTGGTGCATGGAGATATGCAGATTTTACATCCATCTGATGCACAATTAGGTTATTTTGAACCGCAACTTGCATAAAGGCCCTCACTGAAGTAATATCAGCAGTTGGTGAAAACGTTTCCTGATAGTCAATTCCCCTTTTCTGACTGTAACCTTTGGCTACGTATCTAGCTTTGAAGGAAGTTGAACCTTCAGCATTCTCTTTGAGAGCATACACCCATTTTCCCCCCACTACATTTTTACCTTCTGGTAAGTGTACTACATCAAATGCATCATTCTGTTTAAGTGAATGTAATTCATTTGTCATTGCCTGTTCCCAATCAGGTGCTTGGGGTGAGTTTAGGGCCTCATTATAGTCTTGTGGAAGCCCACATACCTTATAACAGCTATCTACTGAACCAAGTAATGTTTGTACATAGTCACCGTTCTCCTCGTTTTCAATATCTGTAATATAGTCTTCCAAATATTGAGGACGTGTTCTTTGCCTTTGGGGGTATCTTTCCCTATGTCCATGATTCTCCTCACCTTCAATCTCCTCTACCGCTACGTTTTGTTCACCTTGTATTGGATCTTGACAATTTTGAGCGTCATTGTTTGGAACGTCCAAATCAGTAACTTCATCACTTGATTGGGGTTCATAGCCAGGGGTGTCAAATTCAGTTTGTGTATATTGGTCTACATTCCTTGTAAGGAATTTAACAAGTCTGTGTTTTAACACTTTTCCACTCATGGGATAGTAAACTAGATAAGCAGGGCTATTTTGGTCATAACCAACAAAGACGCCCTTTTCACACCTTGTATCCAGTTTTGTACGATTGTGAACATACGCATAGCATTCAGACCCAAACACTCCCATCTTAGACACATCTGGCTTAACCCCTGTCAAAGCATGATATGGAGTTTGCCCTGTACGGTTATTGTAGCATCTGTTCCTTGTAAATGCTGCAACCTTCACCGCATATGCCCACATTGTCTTGGGCAAACCTGAGTCAATCAACAAACACCTACCCATCTCGAAAAGGGTTCTCCAATGCCTCTCCGCCGTACCATTTTGATGAGGAGAATGTGGTGAGGAGGTATCATGTCTAATTCCCTTTTCCCTCAGTAATGCTTGGAATTCATTACTCATGAATTCACCCCCATTGTCTGACCTCAAGCACTATACTGCCGAAAGGGGCGCAATCTGCGAGGAATTGCTTGGTTGCTTGAATTGTGTCGGATTTATTCCTGAGGAGGTAAACAAATATACAACCAGAGTAATCATCAGTAAATGATATTGTATATCTATATCCATCTTTAGCGGTCACGTTTATAGGGCCTGCCAAATCAGTGTGAACCAAATCAAGTGGGTGTTTTGCTTTTGCATCAGGCCCTCTATTTCTTGTGTTTACAAACTTACCCTGTATACAAGTGTTACATTTCAGTTTAGTTTTGTCAACGTGTGCTTTATCTTTGATTTTCATACCGTGTACAACATTTTCCAATTTCAACACGTCTTCAACATTGCAATGACCCAATACTTCATGCCATTTTTCCAGATCTAATGAAAGGTTTACCTTGTCTTTGTTCTTACATTTTGTATTGTCCTCAACAGTTTTTAAGTAGTATAGTCTATTTCGTTCTTCTATGTTGAACGCTGTCCCATTCTTGATCATCACACTCGCTCCCTCCTTCAGTTGAATCTCTGCACCACTATGCACTGCTGCCTTTACCGAAAATATGTCATGCGGATATGATGGAATGTATAAAGCGTTCTTTAAGGTGACCGTTACTGGATTTCCTTCTGCATCCTGCAACTTGATCTCGGCGTCTCCAACCTTCTCTACTATGTTGTTTTTGCGGGTGCCGTCGGCTAGTTCAATGAAGTGTTGACTGGGATCGAAACCTCTATCATAAGTCTTTAGGATGTCTTTCGTAATAATGTGGGAGGTTGCTCCGGTATCTACCATCAGGCCTTGTTCACATACACCTGATTTTGGTCCACATATCTGAAATGTGAATGCGAATGAATGCAGGTCTGCTTCTACTTGTCCAAGGTCAGGTCCCGAAACTTGCTTAAAAACCTCATTTCGAGTTTCATGATAACGTTTTGATCGGCAGTTTTCATCCGAATGCGTGGTGCTCTTATGGTAACTGCACCACTGTGAACCTCTCTCAGTAACTTTCTTTTGCGGGCATTCCCTGGCAAAATGTCCTTTACGTCCACAGGTGTAACACCCTTGACCTTGGTTCTGGATTTCCTTCGTCTTCATTACATTGTCAGCTTGCTCTGGTTTATTTAGTTTTTCAGTTTCTTCAAAGTTTCTTAGTTTAGTCTTGAAGGTTTGGAATGTCATCTCTTCATGGCTTTGATATACATTAATAGCAAAGGGTTTAAAATTGTCTGGCAGCCCTTTCAAGGCCATGGCCACCATTAAACCGTCAGTGAGGGTTTCCTCTGCATTTCTTAGAGCTGTCATGATTTTTTCTGCTTTGATAATGTAGTCTGTTACAGTTTCACCATTATCTTTGGCTAGTCTTGTTAATTCTGTGTACAAAGTTATTACTCTTGGTTTACTACACCCAGCGTAATGGGTTCTCAGAATTCGTAGGGCATTTCTCCCATCATCTGGGGCATCTCGCATTATAAGTGCAAGGCTTTTGTCGTCTATGAGATTTACTAGTTCTGCATAACAACGTTCATTCTTACGCTTGTCTGCCGCCTCTTGTGGTTCTTCGTCAGCTTGAATCACGTCCCGAAGATTCAGAGTGCGCAGGTGGGATAAGAAACGAATTTCCCATATCTCGTAGTTTTCGACGTTTCCGTTAAACGTCAGTTTTCGCCACTTGTCAGCGTTGCTGGGCCCATAACCTGTTGACGTCGCCATCCCAAAGGTCTATTGGGGGAAATAAATAACAAGATCTACTCCGGAATATTAAACTTAATGACTTAATTTAATGTAAACATCAGAGCGAACATTACTCGTTAAATACAAAACACGTTGATTATAAAATGGCGATGATTGCCGGAACTACTTTTTCCCGACAGCCCGTGTGCTTCTGGCGCACACTACTAATTAGATGAGAGTACATACACATGTTAACATTTGCACCCCAAACTAATTTCAAAAAGGTTAAAATTTGACCATTTTAGCATAAAATATCAAATTTTGGCGCGCTGCACGCACATTTTATCACCATATTAGGTATAATTAGACCAAATTTTGCAGTTTGCTTACCAAATTAGTTAAAATTAGACCAAATTTGACAGTTTTAGCGTAAAATGGCAACAAAATTAATTCTTGCACCCCCCCCCCCAATTATTTTTTTGCCCCCGCAAATTAATTATGCTGGTGCCGCCACTGATCGATACTGGCACTGTCAGTTAAGAATATGGCACCGTCTGTTTGTTTTGATTGGCACTGTCGGTTGAGATTAGACTGTTGGTAATTTGGTTATTGAATGCCTGTTTTATGCGTGGTTTTTGGGAAAAGCATTTCATATTTTTGGTTGGCGGGGCAACCGCCAACCTTATAGCATCAGATTGCATATTCTTGGACATTTAGGTCTTTCTACATATACATGGAGGCTGCCATTTTGTTTTTAGTATATGGAAAATTGTCTAAATTATTTTGCAGTCTTTGTAAATTACTAGGAATAGCACGATTTAGGGGAGAAAAATTTCGGAACCTTTTTGTAGGTATCACGCTCATTCATCACATTCATTGTGACGACTGCCGAGAATTTACATGAATAAAAAACATCGTGCAAACTACATCAGAAATAGAACTTTTAAAACAAGGACTTGAAACATCACACAAATATACAAATCGAAACAAATTCAAAGTGTATGTTAAAAAAAATCTCATCTAAAAACAATAACATACCTATTAAAAATATGCAAACCAATTTTTTGAACCATCCCTCAATTTCATAACAACATAATAAAATACATAAGAAATAGAGAAAATGTCGAAGTGGTGTTTTTTTAATCCTCACAAAATGTCATTATAAAATAATAAAATAAAAGATATAGAGAGATAAAATAAAAGCGAGATATTAAAACATTACTCGATTCATCACAAAACCATGAATTTCATATGAAATCAAATAAAAAGTGAAACCTTTTTTGAAATCTCACGTTTAATCACAAAAAAAAAATACAAAGGAAAAATTAAAATTAAAAAAGGAAGCAATTTTTTGAAACATCACACATTTTCATCACAAAATAATAAAATACATAAGATAAGAACTCAAATAACGTGAAGCGATATTTTGAAACATCACAACATTTCATCATAATATAATATTATACATAAGAAATAGAAATTTCGAAGTGAGATTTTGAAACATCACAAATTTTCATCACAAAAATATTAAAATACATAAGAACTCAAAAAAGTGAGGCGATATTTTTAAACATCACAACATTTCATCACAATATAATATTATACATAAGAAATAAAAATTTCGAAGTGAGATTTTGAAACATCACAAATTTTCATCACAAAAATAATAAATACAAAAGAACTCAAAAAAATGAAGCGTTATTTTGAAACATCACATCATTTCATCACAATATAATATTATATATAAGAAATAGAAATTTCGAAGCGAGATTTTGAAACATCACAAATTTTCATCACAAAAATAATAAAATACAAAAGAACTCAAAAAAGTGACGCGTTATTTTGAAACATCACAAGATTTCATCGCAATATAATATTATACATAAGAAATAAAAATTTCGAAGTGAGATTTTGAAACATCACAAATTTTCATCACAAAAATAATAAAATACAAAAGAACTCAAAAAAAGTGAAGCGATATTTTGAAACATCACATCATTTCATCACAATATAATATTATACATAAGAAATAGAAATTTCGAAGTAAGATTTTGAAACATCACAAATTTTCATCACAATATAATATTATACATAAGAAATAGAAATTTCGAAGGGAGATTTTGAAACATCACAAATTTTCATCACAAAAATAATAAAATACAAAAGAACTCAAAAAAAGTGAAGCGTTATTTTGAAACATCACAAGATTTCATCATAATATAATATTATACATAAGAAATAGAAATTTCGAAGTGAGATTTTGAAACATCATACATTTTCATCACAAAAATACTAAAATACAAAAGAACTCCAAAAAAAGTGAAGCATTATTTTGAAACATCACAACATTTCATCACAATATAATATTATACATAAGAAATAGAAATTTCGAAGTGAGATTTTGAAACATCATAAATTTTCATCACAAAAATACTAAAATACAAAAGAACTCCAAAAAAAGTGAAGCGTTATTTTGAAACATCACAACATTTCATCACAATATAATATTATACATAAGAAATAGAAATTTCGAAGTGAGATTTTGAAACATCATAAATTTTCATCACAAAAATAATAAAATACAAAAGAACTCAACAAAAATTGAAGCGATATTTTGAAACATCACAACATTTCATCACAGTATAATAGTATACATAAGACATAAAGTGAGATTTTGAAACATCACAAATTTTCAACACAAAAATGAAAATTGTGATGAAAAATTGTGATGAATCAAAACCTCACATTTGTAATTCCCCTATATCGTGCTACAGCTGTAAATTACATGTACCTATGCAGTTTATTTTAACAGTCCTGCAGTCTGTGATGGAGTCAAAGCTATATTTGTTTAGCCTTGATGATTCAATCAGAGAGATGTTATTAGACTCCCAACAGAGAGACATAATAGCTTATCTTGTTTGACTAAAGAGAAATCTCCCAACTGTCCAGATGTTATACACATTACAATTGTGGTCTCAGATACTACTGAAAAGCTCAGAGTGCATGTCTGGCTAGGATTGGTGAAATTGTCATGCTCACAAGCTTTTAGTATTCTTATTAGACATTATTAGAAAGGTGTACATTTGTAAACATTTCATGATGAAAAATGTGGGTTCTTCTGCATCACGAACATTAAATGCCGCGAAAAAATAGTGCTTGCTTTAGAATAAACCTACCGTATGTGTCCTTGTTGGGTAGCACTGCATTACATAATGATATGGTGAACTGTCACTACAAATTACTCTGTACACATCATGTTCTGGTGATCACTCCATTTCCATGGGAAACCGAGGATTTTTTAGTTGGGGCTTTAATGAGTTGCGGATGTCATATATACCTAGATTGTTCTTCAGATGGTACCTCTCCCTCCATGCACAAACATCAACTTTATTGGTTTCCTGTACTATTTTTAGACTGTTGTGTTTTGATTTGGGGTGTTTTTTTTGTTTGAAAGATACATACACCATATCCCTGGTATTTTGGTATGCAACAGAATGAACAGATGCTTCAGAAAATGGTTACAAAACATGATTCTTTCTCTTGGATCGCCCCCATTCCATTTCAATGGAATTTTTTCTATAATAAACAAATAAATTCTACTTCAACCATAGATTTACTAACGAATATTGGCCTTATTAAATTGAATATAATTCTAATCAAATTAATTGAATATATATGACATATTTAAAACTTAAATTGAATGTAAAATGTATCCATTTGTATATTTCTATATTAAACTTATTTACTTTTTATATTATTAATTATCTACATAATTATTCATTTATTTATTTAATCATTTTTTATTTATTAATGTTTTCTCATGTTTATTTGTTTTAATGTCTTTATTTTATAAGTAATTTTTAATATTTTAATTTTTAATATGCGTGTATTTATGTATTGATTCATTAGTTTATTGATTCATTTATTTTCGATTTATATTATTATTTATTAACAAAATGATTCAACTATTTATTTAAAAGTATTTAAAAAAAACAACTCATTTATTTATTTCTACATTTATTTATGTATTGATCAAATAAATTGAATACATATGACATATATTTAAAACTTAAATTGAATGTTAAAACCGTGTTTATCACTAAACTATGGCTGTAATTTATATTGCTTTCTAGTAATGCCATGCAAGAATCTTGCACAATTATCATCTATGCGCTTGCTTCTTCTGCCACATAATTTTAGCAACTAAAAGCCGTATTTACAAATGTTGCTATTTTTGTTCTTTCTATTTGCCTTATATCGCAATTTCTTTTTGACCGCCAACTTTCCATTTTAATGGAATTTTTATTATCCCTCTGGTATAAAGGGATTTTGTCATCATGTCAATGTGCGTATGTGTGTGTGTATGGGGGGGGGGGGGGGGGGGAGGTGCCTTGTGGTTAGCCTTTTCCCGAATGCTGTATCTTTTGAACGGATGGACGGATTGACTTCAAACCTTCAGCGATAGGTAGGCTATAGTCAAAAGCTGTGGCTGCTTTTTGGGGGGTCTAATTTGCATAGGTCATCTGAGGTCAAAGGTCATCCAGAGGTCAAATCATACAATTGCCCTATTGACATCAAACTTGGAGAAAAGAAATATGAACGCTGGGTGAATATTTTTTTTGGGTCTAATTTGCATAGGTCATCTGAGGTCAAAGGTCATCCAGGGGTCAAATCGCAAAAGTTGCCCGATTGACTTCAAACTTGGAGAAAAGAAACATGAACACCGGGTGAACATGTCTAAAATAAATTAGAAGTCATTTAAGGTCATCTGAGGTCAAAGGTCATCCAGAGGTCAAATCGTAAAAGTTGCCCGATTGACGTCAAACTTTGAGACAAGATACATGAACACCGGGTGAACATGTCTAAAATTAATTAGAGGTCATCCGAGGACGTCAACGGTCATTAGAGGTCATCCAAGGTCAAAGGTCACCAAGGGTTTAATCGTGCAATGAACATCAAAGGAACATGTCAAAAAATAATTAGAGGTCATCCAAGGTCATCTGAGGTCAAAGGTCATCCAAGGTCATATCATTGAAGTTGCCCTATTGACCTCAAACTTGGAGAAAAGAAACATGAACACCAGGGAACATGACCCCTATGTGACCTTTGACCTCATTTAGTTGATCTCCCAGCCAGGGGGATTCGCAAGTCGTGACTTGCAGTACTTTTTATATTTTCTTTTCTCTATTGAAGAGATTAACCTGAAGAAAAAGTCTTGTAAATTAAATCTGACCATGATTTCTGTTTCTATCTTCCATTACAGGATAACTCTGAGATATCTGTGGGCTGTAATCACGTAAGTATTTCCTAGAAATAGAAATGTTGTCATCTACACTTAGGCCTATGCTATAATACTTACACCTTAACGACAGATAAAATCACATGCTCATATTGTATGCGTCTCTCTGCAACAACTCAGTAGTTCTATTTTTGTACTATAAATCTCTATAATTTGAATGACATTTATTCGCTGCTATTAGCATCAAACTGGCAATCATATTGAAAATATTGAAAATACACGTGGAGAATTATGATGGACGCCGCCATTACGTAAACAAACTAGAAAGACTGCGGGAACCATCTTGAAGTTTCTTTCAACGCGTGCACGACAACAATCAACATTATTCCATTGATAAAATAAATCATGTGATGATAAATAAATTACAATAATATTTTGTAAATAGAATGGGGTTCTGCGATTGGTTGAGATATATTTGTGCATTCCAGGTGCGTGCGTGCGACGATTGTTTACATGTGTTCAGTTCATGACCTCGCAAGGAAAAACAAAACAATTCACATACAATATGGCCGACAGCCGGGTCGTTCGCTATGATAAAAAAAAAAATCTTGCGAAAAACGTGAGATTCCATGAAATCGCGGGAGATTTTTTAAGAAACCAAATGCTCCCAGATATAAATTTGCGGTGTTCTCTTGCTATCAACAATTTTGGTGCGTTTTTCTCTGGATTTTAATGAATATGGTGAAATCTGGGTATATCTCGCTTTTGCTTAAAAGTGCTTGTGTTTTTTACCAAAAATTCGTTTTCTTCCGGGGCTTCGCTATTCGCGCTCCAAGCAGCTACTTCACTTGTGGTTTTGTGGTGTTTGAGTTAATGGTAACAAGCCTGCAGAATAAGATTTCGTAAAATGTTTGCATGATCAATAAAATAAGAAGCATGTTATACCAAATAATAGTGTATGTTTTAATATTAACCAATCAACAGTTTCTGTGGGAGTACAAATTGAATCTGACCAAGGATGTAAGGTTTGACTCTGCAGCATTTGAAGTGTGCAAGGAAGATTTACCCAAGGTGAGATTAAAGAAACCAATAGACTGTCGGGGGAGGTGGATATGGTGGGTAGCTTGATTCAGAAGTAGAGGCAGTGATGGGATAAAATACTCCTATACTGCGCATATATATATACATAACAGATCCCAGTTTATTTTTAGGATAAAGTATGATAAAGTTATCATAAAGTGGGTTATTGGGGTGGGGGTGGGGGTGATGTCGGCGGCGATGGTGGTTTTGAAGATCGAGATGGGTGTGATTAGACATGAAATTCAATTCAATTCCAGTCAATTTGACATAGCAAAGTAGGATTATAATTATATATAATTTATGTCTTTTTTTCTTTGTCTTTTTTTCTTTGTCTTTTTTTCTTCTTTTTTAAGAAAAGAATCCTATACTGGGTGGTTCAAAAAAAAGTTGACCCAAGTTCAAGTAATTTTTCAACCACATTTAAAGTTTCAGATAATTTCTGTTTGCTTAGTCTTAATCAGCAGTAAGTTTTGAAATTATCCTGAAAAGATGGCACGTTTAGCTTGTTTGGTTCTTCAGATATGGTTCATTACAGAAAACATGTACAAAACTGACTTGTCCACGGGAGCGTTATTTAGTTTTTGTCTTAAACAAAACAGCATGCTCTGGTTTCAGAGTGAAAAGCCCGCCCTGACAAAGTATCCCAATCTCTATGCTTATGTGCCATTCACATTCAACAAAGAAACGTAGATACGTATAGGTAGGTAATGTCAAGCACCAGACAGATGTCTCAGATGTCTCCTTGTTTCTTTTTCTCCTATTTTTACAATTTGTGACCAATCGTGTGTAAGTCCACTTTGTGCATTCCATCTCTACTAAAGGACGCTCCCGTGGCCAAGGCAGCTTTGTGCATGCTTTCTGTAATGAACCATATCTGAAGAACCAACCAAGATAAATGTACCATCTTATCAGGATAATTTCAAAACTTATTGCTGATTAAGACTAAGCAAACAGAAATTATCTGAAACTTTAAATGTGGTTGAAAAATTACTTTGAACTTGGGTCAACTTTTTTTTGAACCACCCGGTATAGGCTGCTCAAAAAGTTAATCTTACTATAAATCTGGAAACGGTGTGTGTTTGTTTGTGTGTTTGTTTGTGTGTGTGTTTGTTATCCTTATTTCTCCGTTAGTTGTGATCAAAGTGGCGCCTAATTTGCATGAAAGATAGAGGAAATAATGGGAAGGGTGTTAAAGTTTATTTCAGTGAAATTGGTTAACAATTGGCTCCAAAAACAGCAAAAAACCTCTCAGATTTGGCTCATAAATGCCACTAGAATTGAACAACATTGTGCGTTGCGCGTACTACCGCGTAATCCATACCGTGGTAACACGTCGCGTGCATGTTTGCGCAGGGGCTCACTGGCGCGCGCGGCACACGCACTCCTACACACGGCGCAGAAGCCACACGGGATAATGGTTATAGGCCTGTACAGTGTGTTGGTTGGGTATTTGGTGTCATTTTGGGGAGGGGGGGGGGGGAGGGAGGGGGGGGGGTGGTGGTGTAAAACCACGGGAAATGATTTAGGATAGGCCTAGGGTTATAATGGATAGCGTTTTGCGGGGGTTAATGAAACAACCTGATTTCTTTACTTTAAGTTGGCATGCCAAACAATCTAAGGGACCGAGGGTTAATGAAGTAGCCACGGGAAATGGTTTAGGGAGGGTTGTGATTATAAATCAAACTGGTTTGGGTGTGTGCATGGGCCGGGGGGGGGGGGGGGCTGTAAAACCACGGGAAATGTTTTAGGATAGGGTTAAGAGTTAATGAAGTAGCCGCGGGAAATGGTTAGGAGGGTTATGATTATAAATCCACCTGGTTGGTGTAGTTGCAGTGGGGGGAGGGGGGAGGGGGGGGGGAGTGGGGCGATTGTAGAGGGTTTATGTGTTTTTAAAAGTACTGAAGGTTAACTTGATGCGGTTTGAGAGGTATAGGGGTTAATTAAGTAGCCACGGTAAATGGTTTAGGAGGGACATGGTTATAAATCAAGCTGATTGGGGGGGGGGGGGGGGGTTGTATGGGGGTTATAATGCCTTTAAAAGGGATATGGTTTTAAATCAACCTGGTTTGGGGTGTTGTAGGGGGTTTATGTGGTTTCAGAGGTAGGTAATGTGGCATAACCATCTAGCGAGGACCCGAGCGTAGCGAGGGTACGCCGCTAGTCTGAATAAAATTAATGTTTGATTAATGATTTTCTTTTCGAGATCGACGATTACCGGTATGTACATTTTTCTCCATAGAGCTCTGTATAAAAGCTCATTTTCTCCACCCCACTGTCTTTCAATGCAAGACCCTGCGACATTAAGACTTCTCAGACACGTGCCATAGACATAAATGATTGCTTTAAACGATTTAAAGTTTTTAGCATGTATATTTATCGAAATGGCAGAAATATGAGGGTTTAATTTTCGCTAGTAGGAACAAAATTTGGAGTAAAATTTTATTTAAAAAATGACACCAAACCTAATTTTAAAAGATTTAGGTTTAATAAAAATAAAAATAAAATAATGTTCTGCCTACTTCCCCCCACCCCCCTCCGTATGGTGCTGCACTTTTAAATGACATCTCCGATTCCAAGACACGTTAAATTGACACTTATGATCTTTACCAAATATATAAGGTTGAATTAAGTTCTGCATATATTCCGCCCACCCCCCCCCCTCTCTCCGTACGACGCGGGGTCTAAATGTTCTAAAATGTAATTAAAAAGACATCTATGGTTCTAAGACACGTGGAATTGAAGCTAATGATCCATACCAAATATTTTAAGGTTGAATTTAAGTTCTGCATACTTCCGCCCCCCCCTCTCCGTACGGCGCGGGGTCTATAATGTAATTAGAAATACATTTCCGATTCTAAGACATGTTGGATTGACACTAATGATCTTTGCCAAATATTTAACACTTACCATGCGGCTAGTAGTATTAGTTTTGCCATACAAAACAGATTTTTCAGAAACCTTTCCCAATTTTCAAAGGATAACAGAACCAAGACTAGGCATGTTTGTACTTATTTCAATACATTTCTCATTGTGATTCTAAATAGGGTATTGAAATTTAATACAATATTAGCTAATTGATATACATATGGTGATATACTACGGCGATTTTACATAGGAATTCTGACTTGCTCGATAAAATCATGAGTTGTAATGCTTTTAAATCATTAATCTTAATTAGGAAACATGAATTTATTGGTATAAAATGTACAATGAACACAATGAAACAATAATGGGGTCTGATGGCTTAATACTTTGTTGACAACACAGTGATAGCTATAGGTAAATAGCTGAATGCCTCGCGCTGCGTGCGGAAAAAAACCCACTTATCCCAGGGAAAGGTTTACACACCCAACTTATTTTTTTACACACCCACTTTCCAAAATCCTCCAAGGCTTTGAATTGATTGGATTGGAATATATTGACTGTATTTATTATGATTCTTCTTCACGTAGAATAGTAAACACTATGTAAAAAATCAGGTTACTCTACTTTATGTCATTAATATTCAAATGTTTCTCCCTATTCTCTTTTTACAGTTCCCAGATTGCAATAGTCTGGAACGAGGCAAAGGACATGTCCTGCTGTGTCTTTACGCAGTATTGGAGAATGTAACAAATACACAGTGTTGTCAATATCTCAATCGGATGAAGGCCATCACTTTCAGTGATTTCATGTTGATAGAGGGCTTTTATGACCAGTGCAGGTTGGATATTATAGAGCATAAGTGTGGCGATGTAAGTAAAGGTACATTTCTGATTCAAACATATATATTCATACAAAGCTCAAAAAAAGAAATGTCTTCTCTTTAATTTGATATTTCATGAGAAGATTGACTGAATATTAACCCTAACCCCGGTTTATGGTTTCTGACCAGGATCACAATGTGCGAAGAAAAAACACCAACTAAATCGCCGGGAACCTGCCGGGATTTGATCCGGGGACCATCCAGACTCCGGCCCCATGTCCCACCCACTAAGCCTCGGCCCTCGGCTACTCGTTTGCGCAGTATACTACGCTCACTAGGATCGGTTGACTAAAGTACGTCATCGAAAACCGGCAGCACAGGCGCTTGGAGATGGACTTAGGATTAGCATTTTTTATCACTCGGGGGGGGGGGGGGGGGGGGGGGGGGTTAAAATATGTGTCATATAAGTCAACAACCAAAACAAAGTCAATTCTTTATTTAAGTATTGGTTTCTTTCTTCGACATGATGCCTCGATGTACAGCGATAGGCAAATTATTGAATAACTGGTAGCAACAACTCACCAGTCTATATTAAGATGAGGATTGATGATACTTTAATTGATCAATGCAGCCCATACACATTCGTGGTCAAAACCCAGGTGCAAAAATGAAAGTTGAACTTTGCTTTATTTTTTTAGGTGTAGCGTTTCTAATTGTTAGCCGATATTAGCGACCAATATCTCAAATTCAAGAGGCAAAATTGTATAAATGATTTATATTAATTGGAACTATTTTTTAGACTATAGAGTCATATGAGCGTATTTATTACTTTTACTTTTTGTGAGGACTGTAGGTCATAGCAAAGTACCTGAATAACATTTCAAAATAACTTTGTGCTTAACATGGTTAGTAATTTTGTAGATACAGAAATTATAATTTTGGAACAAATTTGGAATTGTCTATTGAAAAAAGTAGTCAACAATAAAAAATATCCAGTGTTTAACATTTTGAATTCTTCAGAGAGCTTAAAGTATAGAATTTAGCAAGCAATACAACCATCAATAATGGCATTCAAAGGTAATAGAAGTTAGCAAGCAATACAACTATCAATATTATGGCATTCAAAGGTAAATAATTTCCAACTTTCTTTGAATTATTCTGGGACACCATAATTCTGGTATCTGATGCATGATTTAGTATTCATGCATATACATATGTATGGCACTATTTGTGAAAAATCAAGTACACCAATTTCTGTGCAATTGCACTAAACTATAAGTCGGGCGTGTGTGGTCCAGCGGATTCACCCTCGCTCCACAATGCAAAGATTGTGGGTTCGAGCCCCGTTGGTGCCAACGTGTTGTGTCCTTGGGCAAGGCACTTTACCGCACTTGCCACGCTTCACCCAGGTGTATAATTGGGTACCGGCATTAATTCATGTTGGGAAGTAAAACAGATTCGCTGTGCGGGAGGAGTGGCGAACCCCCCACAGCCAAGTATTACATGGGGAGTCTGGCCCAAACGCTAATGAAAGAGAGATGGGCACTCCGCGCGCGAGCTTTGCTCGGCACAAGTCTTTACTTTTACTTTTAAGTACTCCAATATAGATCACTCTTATAAGTTGAGTCAGTTCCAAATTGGAGAGACTCCTTACAGTTGTGAATTAATAGAAGAGCGTTAGCGTGCATGAGACTCGTATTACACAACATGGCGCAATAGGACACACCATGCATTATGTGCGCGATGCCTGCTTATGCCAAAATGAAGGGTATACACCACCAATGCACTCCCCATAGACGCTACATGCAAAGTAGGGGTCAAACAATCAGCTCTAACTGGAGTTATCCCATACGTCCTTATATGACATTTACAGAGATTATTCCTAAGGGATGGCCGCAAAACATATCAAAGGAAATGGCAAAGAGTCAGACAAGAGTTTTCAATATTTCGCGATTAATTTGATGTAGCGATTTCGGCCCTTTATTTACGCCCCAAAACACAGGACGGAGCTTCCAGCAATTTCAGTCGTTTAAAACTTTAAAATGTTCAATCTAATGTGATTTTTTTTGAAATTTTTACTGTGCACACTCATACAAATGTGTAATACCCAAAACTAATAGATATAACTGAAAAAATATGTCAAAATCTCGCAATTTGTACCGCAAAAAGAACTCGTGCTGTGATAAACTTTTACCGGACGTGCTATCCCAAAGTGCATTGGGGGTGTATACCCTTAAGTGCATATGCCAAAAGGCAGTGCACACAGATAGATAATAACCACATATTTCTTGCCAGTTTAAAACTCACTAAAATCTTAGGGGAAGACCCAATTCTAATCATCTCCCTTTGACTTTAATATTACAGCATAGTATACCACACAAACAAGGCAGTACCATCCAGTGTCTAGAGAAGAAAGTATCATCACTCAATAATAATTGCAAGAAGCAGATCTTAAGAGTTGCAGAACTTTCAGCCAATGACTACCATCTTGATAGAGCTTTGTATTTTGCCTGTAAAGATGATCGGGAAAGATTCTGTGACAAGCAAAAAGCTGGATCAGGACGTGTGTACAAATGTCTATTGAAGCACAAGTTTGAAGAAGATATGAGTGATGATGTAAGTTGGGTTTGGGTGATTGTTAAATTTTAACCATGCAGCTTAAACAGGTGATTTGTGTACATAGAGGAGTCTTGAAATATATGACTTGCACAAATTACTATTAAAATAAACAACTGATACAAACAACCCTATATCTGGCTTTAATTTCAATAAACAACATTCCCAGGTTAATTTGAATGATGGGGTGACAGGTGACGTCACTCCAAACATTTGCCCGATAGTTGCTATTGTTCTTTGCCCGGCAGTATGCACGCTCATTCTGTTTTGTTTAGGACCTGTTTTTTAAATTTATTTCTTGCAGACAAAAATTGTTTTAAATACTTTAAAGGACCAAAAACTGTTTTCATGGTTATCGGAAATCTGAAACATTTGTACATGACTCTCAAACCAGGTTTTTTTGATGAAAGTATCCAGGTTGCTAGGTCACCAGTACACTAAAACTTGATA
This sequence comes from Ophiura sarsii, assembly GCA_035610835.1. NCBI lineage: Eukaryota > Metazoa > Echinodermata > Ophiuroidea > Amphilepidida > Ophiuridae > Ophiura > Ophiura sarsii. The sequence goes on along the minus strand of CM069458.1, from coordinate 16,219,402 downwards.
TCTCTTGCAAAAGGCTACTTTCTAAAGTTCTGAATATAATGATATAATATGCTATCAATGTCATTACGATCACAATCAAGAACAATACAGATGATGATATGCAAATATTAGGTTATTTATTGTACACTGAGCCAAAAAAGAAACTTATAAAAAAAAAGAAACTTATAAAATTTTAACAGATCACCAAATAAAATTCTGTGCATGAAAATGTACCAGATTTGAATACAATATTACTAATATTACTATTAATATTGTATCCAAATTTGGTACATTTTCATGCACAGAATTTTATTTGGTGATCTGTTAAAATTTTATAAGTTTCTTTTTTTTTATAAGTTTCTTTTTTGGCTCAGTTTATTTACATTGCATGCACATTCAACAAGACAAGACTTCGGTATTTATCACCACAAAACATGCCGTTAAAATGGAACTGTGTGACATGTTCATTCGATGTGTGTAGGTTTTATTCCTCATTTTGATATTATCAGCCCATACACTGTACACTTGGATTTTGAAATTAAGCTCTTCCAGTTAACTTCTAAACACCTCCTATTGAAGATATAACCTTAATCTTCTACCCAGGAGTGTGAATTCCAAAGGGGGTTGCTATCTTCCATCATCATCATCATCATTGGTCGTCCGTGGACGAAATGGAGGAAGCATTTGCCACATACTGGGCCCAGACTTTCCTGTCGTTCATGAGTTGGCGGATCTCTGCGTGATCTAAACCCATATCGTTCTTGATGGTATCAGGATACTGAAGGGGTCTTCTGCCTCTGTTAGCTTTCCCGCCAGGAGGAGTCCAGAAAATTAGACGATAGGCTGGTTGGTTGTTCGAATGCAGTGGCCAGCGAAACATGAACGGTGCTGCCTGATTATTGATGTTATAGGGTATATCGCCATGTTTGGGATGTGATCCCTCCAACTAATGTTATTCTATGTAACAGTTGAGTATAGCATTCGTTGATTCGAGATCAGACTTCCAGATCTTCTGCAGTTTATTGCAGGCAACCCATATGCTTGTGCTTTCCTGCATTTGAATTCCTGAGATGTGTCTAGAACAAACATGTAGGCCCCCAAGTATTTGAAATTGGAGATGTTTTCCAGCTCTGCTTCTTTGATGGTCTTTTTACGGCATAATTCTGTTATACCCTACACACCAACATCGGTAGTATGCATCGTTCTTAAAAATCACGCACTATGAATACCCGTGTGAAGGGTATAACAGAATTACTCCCTTTCATTATGTTCCCACTCCCTTAACACCTTTGAACCTGTGATTTGACATATCGCCGGTAATAAATCATCTAAGATTTTGTCAACCACTGACCATGTGGTCCACTTTCAGGATTATGAAGGTTATAATATGCCCTCGGGGCATCATGTCCTTTGCAGTCTTGAAAGTGGATCACATAGTTGGCAATGGACACGTTCTTAGATGATTTATTACCGGCGAAATGTCAAATCACCGGTCCAAAAGTGTTAAGGAGTGGGAACATAATATTTTACTGGCTGAGGTAGCAATATTAATAAGGAGGCTTTTTGTTTTTCCTTCATTTAAATGAAAGCCAACTACATTTGATGCAGCCTCGACACTCTGTAACAGTGATTCCGCTTTACTGATTGATGTTGCTAAGAGAGCCATATCGTCTGCGAAATCGAGATTGTGATGACGAATTTTTAGGATAGCGTCTACTCCTCCTATAAGCTTCAGAAAAATACCTGTTTCATTATGGATGTCTGTCAGGGCACAGGGCATTACCTAGTCAAGAATTATGATGAAGATGAAGGGTGCCAAAGTGTCACCTTGAAGAACACCAGCTTAAATCGTGAAAGATTCCGTCTCCCCATCAGGCGATATGACAATAGCTGATGACAATAGCTGAAGAGTTGTTATACATTAATTTTATGGCCTTGACAGTGAGGATGTCGAACATGCGATCACGGTGTATTGAGTCAAAAGCCTTAGAGAAGTCTATGACCACTGCAGCCATAGGGGGTATATGAATTTCATTTGGAATCTAGAATAGCCCATTGCTCACACATTAGCAACATGTTTGGAAACATAATATGTAGTGCATGATGTGCTGTAGAATAAAACAATCGATTATATATCGAGACAAATTCAGCACGTCTGATGTGATGAGTCTATTTAATTGAAGTATGGGGCAATAATTTGATTGTTGTTAATTGCCTTCATGTTCATTATAATTATCTTGGTCATATTCCCCCGGAACTGAAAGCCCATGTGCATGTGTTATAAAAGCCATAATCAGAGCGTTCTTAAATTGCAACTATAAAAATAATTAGAAAGAAAGAAAGAAGGATTAAAAATAAAGAAAGAAAGGAAGAAGGATTAAAAAGAAAGAAAGAAAGAAAGAAGAATTAAAAAGAAATTAACAAATAAAAGAATAAATAAAATCAATATCAAAAGTTCATATACGGCTTATACATGAACCAAAATAAGAGCCTTTGAAATGAAGTAATTAACAGAAAAGTTTTGACATGATTTGAAAGGGCAGCATTTGTAATCAAAGTTGATTTTATGGATGGTTTTACAACCATTCTAGTAATCTCTTTGTGAACTGAATGAGATTTCATTGTTTACACATTTATTAGCAGATGTAGCTACACGTGTCGGTCAAGTGACAGGCACGATGGCTGGATAACCGGCATTCACAGCAATTTTCAGGCAAATTAACCAGCACTAAGACTCGATCAAAAATTGAGTAAATGTACATCAAATACCACAAAATGGCCAAGAATGCCAGAGCATGGCGATAAATGTGTGAGATTTTAGCTGTGACTAAAATATGGCTATCTACAACCCTTTTAAATATTATAGTCATTCATAAGCAAGTCCAAAATCCAACTTGCTACACTCGCGGACATTCTTATCAACCAATGCTCTTTTAAGGGGGATGTGCACCTTCAGGTACAGCCTCCGTAAAACTGCCGTAACTTCTTTATTATTCATTAAATCTATGTAAAAGTATACATTTTTTTGCAGAAAAGGGTTCAATGAATCCAACCATGAGGCCAAAAAAAAAAAATTGTTTGTTTGTCCATAGAGGGTCCGAAAAAGGTAGGGTCGGTAGGTCGGATAATTATTTTTTTTATTTTTTTTATTTTTAAATACGGATATTGTATTTGGGAATATAAATTCGGCATGAATACTGTGAATTAAAGTCGTCCAAACACAAAACACATCACTTTGATAGTATTGAACTCTTTTTCATGAGTTCCAATATTGTAGTACTGGTTGCAACACTGCAAACTCGGTCAAAGAGTATTTTTGTACCGAGTTTGTGTGCGCAGATACCGTGAACATGTTGTCGGTCGCCGCCATTTATTATGATTAAAAATTTGCAGAAAGTAAAACAACGTAGTGTTGAAGTTCTAGAAATATATACGTGAAAGTATTACTAAACCTATTTTTTCTCGAACTAACTACCCAAAAAATTGCAAATATGAACCGTAACTAGAGTTTTCATATTTTCTCACACTGCGTTTTTAGTATAAAAATGACATCAATTGCACGCGCGATTAAATGTTCATTTAGTCCTTTTAATAGTCCCCGCCGTTGCCAAGTTCATGCAATAAACATCATGTTACAAGGGACTGCGCATTGGGGATGGTGTTTATAAAGACCAGATTTACGATAGCGTACGAAATCAGGAATAAAACGGTCCGTTTGGCCATTTAAATTGCTCAAAAAGTTGTTTTAAAAAAATAATAGAAAATAAAAAAGAATACGGTCGGCACCAAGGTACACGGTCGGTCGGACGTGGACAAACAAACAAAAAAAAATTCTTGGCCTGATCATGAAATTGACCATTTTGGGAGTAAATTATAAAAAACACGTTTTTTGACCCATTTTAGGTTCTGTAAAGATAACTCAAAATATATTTTGTTAAATTTTATCATACTAGTTTTATTATATTCCTTTTAAATTTTTTTTAAACTTTATTATTTGTTGAATTATCAACCAAAAAGTGCCAACAAATATGATTTTTTTACCAAAAATCGTGATTTTCACGATTTTTAGCACTTTTTGGTCTATAATTCAAAAAATAATAAAGTAAAAAAACAATAAAACAAACGATTCCTAGGGAATTGCATGAGGAATATAATAAAACTAGTATGACAAAATTTGACAAAATATATTTGTTTTTTATAATTTTCTCCAAAATGGTCAATTTCATGATCATAGTTGGATTCATTGAACCCTTTCCCGCAAAAAAATGTATACTTTTATTAAGATTAAATGAATAATGAAGAAGTTACGACAGTTTTACGGAGGCTATGCGAAGGTGCACAGCCCCCTTAATGGTAGTTTATAAATCTGTAACGTGATGAAATTCTTTTATATTTTGTCATGTATGATAATTCAAATTATTTTGGTATAATGCACTTTTATCTATCAATGTCCCCGAATATCAATAGGAATTTTGCTTAATTCTCAGCAAGAGTACAGAAATGCCCTTTGAAAGAACACGTGTACTTTCAAATAAATCAGGGAGCAGTCAAGAGAATTTTCCTGTAGTGCCCCTTCAACAATGCTGTTGATATAATAATAATAATGTAAACTTATAAAGCGCAAGTATCCTTCAAAGTGTTTTTAGTGCTGTCTTAAGGGGGAGGGGGGGGGGGGGGGACTTTAAAAAAGTAGTCAAAATATTTTGACTACTTGCTTAGGGTATGTAAAATACTATATATATAATACTTGTTTTGGGGTGTTTTTCACTTAGGGTGCTTTTTAAAAGTCCTTGAGAGCGCTTGCATACACACCAGAAATGTTCGCGAGTTTAAAATTTCACGAATCAGCAATACTGGCCTAATTCACGCCATGAAAACTTTGCAAATGTAACTTTGCAGTGCACTCTTACAAGTAAGATTGCAAATACTCATGGCATGAAATATTAGCGAGTAAGTGCTCCTCGCGGTGAAACTAAAATGCACGCTAACATTTCTGGTTTTACAGTAATCTTTACCTGTGGTGGGTGGTTGGGAAATGAAAAGTTCATCTTTTGGCTAGAGAGTTGGGAGAAGTATGGAAATTTGAATTATGGTCCTTATAACATGTAAAAGCGGCGGTCACACATTCAGGATTTTTACTGCCATCCTTGATAGGACCATTCCCGGTTAAAATTTATCATAAGTCTGACCAAGATCCTGTGATTTGTGACGGGAAATTTACACTTTTTTTATTAAAATTTGTAAAAACATTTATTTAATCACGACAACAATCAGATATTGTTCAGGAAACGTCCCGATTCAGCTGTTCCCAGCCGAATTCATCCGATTCTCCAGTTCTCAATCCGATTCTGATCCGATTTGTATCTTTCGCATGGCAAGAAACGGCAATCCGCAAGAAACGGCAATGAAAAATGTCTCGAGACATGCCTGTTCATCACGACAGCATCCCGATCTACAGGACACCGTCCAAAAATTGTCCAGACAAAGTTCATCACGACAGCATCCCGATCTACAGGACACCGTCCAAAAATTGTCCAGACAACACAGGACATAGTCACGATTGTAAACATTAACAAGGCTTTGATACCAATATTGTCCTCCATAAGCTCAGTGTTTAGAATGAACAACTAATAAACGAGGGTTCAATTCCCTGTCAAGAAAATAAACCTGACCACCATGAGGTAAAGATTAATTATTGGTATTCTTGAATAGTTTGGTATTCAACACTATATAATGGTGTTATGATTAAATTTTATTTTATTATGTATAAATCACATACTATAGTTTAAAATTATACAGAATGTCCCAAAACATTTGATACCTTTTTAAAGCTTTGTAACTCTCTTAAAATAATTCGCTAATTTGTTATTGTAAGTTTGGTATCAAAATAATTATTCTGCAAGTCTTTAAAAAGGTAGCGAAATGTTTGGGACACCCAGTACAATCATCATCTTCCTTCACCTGCCTGCAGAGCAGGAGACCACAAAGGCAATGTATCCATGCAAGGCAATCTTGAGCAAGAAAGGCTTTCTGCTGTTCGTGAGTGATACCCTTGTTTGATTTTGTACCTCAAAATTATACACTATTTTGTATTATTCTTTCGTTCATAGTGTAAAGATAAGTTGACAACGAGACAGCAGGTGATCAGCCAGGATTACAAGGCCAATTATGCTTTGCAGAAGAAATGCAAGGAAGAAATTCACAGGAATCACTGTGAAGGCAAACGTGAAAAGGACAGGGACTTCAGGCTATCATTCCTATTGGTGTGTTTGGAAGCAGCAAAGAAACAAGGTAATTTGACATTGCTTTTACAAGTGCTGTTAAAAAAAAAATCTTAAATTTTTTTACTAACTTATTTCAGGGTATTGTTCAATTAATTGATTTTAAGTTTTCATTACAAATATCTCTTTAGGAATGATTTTTCAAAATCTGTATAATTGATAAAATCCTCTAGACTTCCCAGGTTTTGATATGGAGAGAACAACCAATATTGAGTATATAACCTGTTGCGTTAGTGGTCATGGTAGGAATAGGCCTATTTAAAATGTTGGTATTTGAAGGTAAATGTTGGCAATTGGACGGTATTTGGCTGTTATGTATGTAAAAAATGTAAAGTATTGCTTCCTGGGATTTTTTTTTTTATCCCTGTCAGTGGGTAATGCCTCCATTGGTCAACTGCAGTAGAGGCTTCAGGATCAATCTCTAACACTGATTGTACAAGATCAACAAGAAGCAGACTTTCCTTGCCAGTGCCACCTGACCTGTAGCGAAAGAAATCAAGGAATAAATTATTGTAGGCTTAATTCCATTGCGATGGCATAATGAGCCCTTGCAATCAAAAAGAAATGTTAGTCTTAGCTACCCAGAAATGCAGCTCATATGAAAATTAGACACTCTGATGCAATCTCCCAACTTCAGGTGACACAGAGTATAAAGTGTAAATATGATGATATAAAGAGGCAATCATGTGTATTTTTGGGCGTGATACCCTGTAGCCTATTCTCCAGATGAGCCCCCATTAAAATTGGATGCCACGCGCAAACGCTCAGGCGGTCTGGCCAAGCTCGCGTAAAAAGTTCAGGAAATGGATCAATCACCCACTTGCATCCCTGGTAAATGCATATAAATTAATCAGTTTCACAAAATGCTACCCTGTAACAAAAATTCAAGTTGACGTCATCTCCTAACTTCAAGTGACACCGAGATGAACTTGTGTGACAGTTTCAAAAAAATTGTAAATGGTTAACATTCTTTTCTCATGCATTTGTTTATAGGACGTAGAATAAGCGGTGAATGTGACGCAGAACTTCTTGACACCCGTAGAAGTCTCATGAATGATTACCTTATAAACCCAGAGGTGGTGCTGAGTTGCAAGAAGGATATCGAAATGCTTTGTAATGGCGGCTTAGAGAGAGAAGGGCGCACTCTACATTGTTTGATGGAACATGCCAAGCAAAGGCAAGGACTTACTGCTGAATGTGTGAAAGCAGTGAGTAGAAAGGCTGCAATTAAGCCAGTACCATCAATTCCTACCAATAAACAAAGTTTGGACATTTATTTCCTACCAAAAAATAAAGTTTGGATAATCCTTTCAATTCATCCGCACCATAATTAAAACGCATATTTTGAAGAAAAAAAGGTCAGGCGGAAATATTTTAATACAGGAACAGAACAATAGCTTGAAAGCCATTCTTCTTCCCATAAATATAAGTAATCCATCCATTCGGCAACCATAAATCCCAACCCAGGGTTTTATATTCTTAAGTTTTAGAAAGATATTTGAAATTTTGAAAGGGGGGGGGGGGAGAAATGTTTTTGACATTTTCAAAATGTTCGCACATTTTCATTAAAAATATGTGTAAATTTAAAATGTTGGGGTCATGTTTGTGTAACTGTGTTGCTTTAGCCTTAGTGATTTATCAAATGGAAACACCTGTGTCACATCTTTTTTATATATTTCTATTCATAGAATGAAAATTAAAACATATAGATGATGAACATCTGTCTTTTTCACCAACGCCAAAAGAAAGAGAAAAAAATTATGGGCCCGACCGACCCATTTAAAAAAAATGGAATTTCAAAGTTGTTGTTTTCTTTGTTTAGTTTGTTTAATATTTTAAGAAACACACTTAATTATTTGAAAAATATTAAGAATGTTTGAAATAATGTTCTAAAATATTATTTAACATGTTTTTCAAAACAATTAAAATAAAATACTTGACACACCTAAAACTACCTAAAAAGGTCTGTTTGTAGAACAGGTTTTTTATCTTGTTGTCATGGAAATCCATTACTTTTACATTACCTTCTGTAATAAAAGGATACTTATGTTGAGTGTGTGATCATTACTGATAGGGTATGGCTCTATATATTGCAAATTGATTCAAGTAATAATAAACTTTTTGTATTTATCGTTTGTGTTTTTATAGCTTGAAGAGCTTGTGAAAGAAACTGATGCCGGAGATGATTATCATATTGATCCAGCCCTATCTAGGGCATGTGAAAAGGTCAAACAGGCTGTGTGTAAGGAGGAAAAAGGAGGCGATGGAAAGTAAGTTATGTTTAGAGAAACATTTTTGTGTTTAACATTCTCTGGTTACTTCATGCTTTTGGTAACATTGAATTCAGTCAAATTTACTTTCTAATAGGTTCATAACCCTGGGATAATAACAGATTTATTTTGCCTGTCTAACATAATTCTAAGTTGCTCCATGCACTAGGATTGCCAGTGCATTTTCTGACTTTGCAGACAGCCTTTGTTAAGATATTTTGGACCAATCCTAAGTCGGGATTCGCCAGCCTTGGGTCATATGCAACTATCAACTCCTTATGACAGGAGTGAGGTTTGGTTTATTTATGACAGATATTAAATGCACTTCTGGTACGTGGCGGGTTCACGCTCCACATGAATGTTTGTGTGAGTGTTCTAATTATTGTAATCCTTGTGTCTGGCAGCAACAGACACCATGCACTTATACATTTGTTCCATAGGGCGTCTCCAGAAGCAATGTCATGGTTCCAGAAGATGAAAAGTGACACTGCATTTAAAAATGATAACTGTTGTGAAAAAGATACACCGTTTAATAAATGCCATGGAATTAAATATTAAACTTAACTTTATTTTCTTTTGATTTTATAGAGTTCTCTCGTGCCTAATGGAACACATATATGACCAAGAGATGACACCAGATTGCGAGACAGCATTGTTACAACTGCAGTACTTAGTGTCTCCAGAAACTTGTCTCCAGTACTTTGTCTCCAGAAATTTCAAGTAAGTATAATATGAATAATAAAGAAGACTTTGTAAGTAAGGCTTATAAATTAGGTTTTGATTGGTAATACAAATAAAAAACCCAACCCCAGATCGGTTTGTCAATTTTATGTTTATTATATTTCACTTTGTCATATACATGTTAACAGAATGAGAAAAAGCGTCCACACGTAGTGTGTAATAACTTCATAGTTTGGTCTTTGTAATCAAGTACGCCTTGAAGTAGGCAAGCATAATATGCAGTAGAATATACAGGGTGTCCCATGACAAATGGCGCACATGTACATCATCATTACTCTCATCAAATGCTCAGTATTTGGTATTAGTGTTTGCATAAGCTTGTAGATAATGTTTAATAGTAATTGCTCTGCCCAATCAAATGGTATGCTTGATCAATTATGGGCATTTAAAAAAGGGTTGTATCACTTTTTAGGAAAAAAGATGCTTGTTGAAAGAGTCATTTTGCTCATTTAATAATCAGTATTTACTAATTGATGTTTAAATAAGCTTCAAGATGACTTAATTACTTTTCAAATGCCGGTTTTGTCTCATTTGCTTTATTCTATCAAAAAATATGCTTGATTAAAGTTGATTACTTAAAGTCAATTTTTATGAAAATGCTTCAAAGAATTAAACATAGCACCAATTTTACACATGCATGAGTTTGCTCATGGTCAAACAATCATATCTTGGGATAGACTTAAGCCAATGCGACAAAACAAACGGCATATGAAAGAGATTTTATAGTTATCTTGAAACCCGTATAGACATCAAATATGCAATATGAAATGTTTAAATATGGAAATGACACATTTCACAAAAAACATATATTTCTAAAAGTGACACAATTCCAATTTTGAGTGTTCGTTGTTGATCAAACATCTATAGATTGAGAAAAGTAAATACAATCAAAAAGACGGCATTTGAAAGCCAATTTTGAGTGTTCGTTGTTGATCAAACATATCTATAGATTGAGAAAAGTAAATACAATCAAAAAGATGGCATTTGAAAGTCAACTAAATTATCTTTCAGATTATATAAAGATTACAGCCAAGTACTGAGTAATCAATGAGGGCAATGACGTAGAACACATGCACCCTTTTTTAGGGACACCCTGTACTTAATTCTTTAGATTAACTAAGGCATATAGTAATTTTACAGTAATTCTCTGTGAAAACTAACCTACAGGTTACATTGCTTGTCAGATAGTTGTAAAGGAAGATATAATACACAACGCTATTGCAATTCACGCTGATGACCACCACCAGATGAGAAGTCCTTTATACTCGCATATAATTAACATAATGTATTGTTACAAAATATTATTAGACTTGTATATAAACTGAGTGTCACACGCTGTTACCCATAACAGCGAATATGTTCTATTCAGGCAATAGGCCTAACTAGAGCGCAACAACATGGAATCTGAAGATGCGCCTGTGACGATGTTGGCTTATCTGTTAAAAGCCAGCAAATTTCCATGTGCGATAAGCGCATGGAATTGAGCAAACGAAATAATTGATGCCGAAGCCTTGCGTACAGATCTTATGCGACCTTGAATGGTGATATTTCTTGTAAGAGTCTTTTTATAAGATTTCTTACTTATACGAGTCAATAGTCCGTAAGATAATTGTTTATTATCTTGGAAATTAGGCACAAGCTTACGTGCACCCGGATAGATAGATAGATGTTTTATATATAACTTTGATATATTTATATTAATTAATTTATGTCATTTTGTTTGACACAAAGGATGATTCAACTCAAAACCTCCAATTTCAATTGGATTGATATTTTTGCTATACAAATTCTGCCACAAAAGTCACGAACACAGGGACTTTAAACATCCCCCTTTGTATTAGCAAACAATGGGAATCAGCCAGGGGCGGTGGGAAGGCCGAAAAAGTAATCTATTTTGATAATAACGATTCCTTAGAATTGACCTTTACGACCTTAACTTAGGTTTAGGAATTAACGCATTCCCAATAATTTAGTCATGATAGGGAGATGCCGCCTTCACACTCAGCGTAAGACTCTCTAACACACCTCACCGCCACCTTCCCGTCTGGACACGTTCAGATTGGGCTGATCAACAAAACCGTCTGCAAGCTACCACTATAACCCTGTATAGAAGATAAAAAACAGAAAAGGGCAAGCAAAACAGAAAACAAAACGAGAACAGGGGTTTGTAACCCCAACATGTTGCATATAGGGGAGATCGTTAAGGCCGATTGAAAACCAAGAAATTTGGAGGACCACCTATGCCTTGTGTAGGGATTAATGGTTGTGTAATATACTGCCAACGTACTGCCAACGTAGTACTTCCAACGTCCACAACACTTGATCGGATCGGATGCTGTTGAAGTAGCAGCCTCTATCCTAAAGCTCCACTCCACCGGAAATAGAATTATGGCCTTGATTATTTTCATTATTTATTTATTTATTTATTAAATAGTGATTCCAACAAATTAATCCGAGCCTGGAACTTTAGTGCTCAGATATTCAGCATAATTATTATACCGAGACCAATCCTGTAGGATAACCTTTTTTAATTATTTATTTCATTTTGAAATACCGCGTAAAACCAAAATCGACATTAGAGAGAAAAACCATGTATCGACATCGCCATATTGGTCAAAGCTATGACGAAAAACCTACAAGATGTCCGCATCTCTCCTTCCATGTAATGACATTATCAATTTATGCATTACATTCCTGCGTGATACCGTCCAGCGACATGTTGCTGATGAGGCGGTTTAGTTACAATGACATCACAATAATGGGTATGGTTATCCCATCAGCACTAGCTAGCGCGAATTCAAATAATCCCAGGTTGGGGTGTGCATTTTAATTCGTTTAATTGGACATATAAATCTGTGTACAATTAAAATGGTCAATATACATTAGATAAATATTTTCCTACCATATAATGCATGGTTAATCCACATTTACCAAACGGTTCGAGATATTAGAACAATTTTGACATTATCGATTTATGCATTACATTCCTGCGTGATACCGTCCAGCGACATGTTGCTGATGAGGCGGCTTTTTATTTACAATGACATCACAATATTGGGTATGGTTATCCCATCAGCACTAGCGACATAGATACCCGGGCGCGAATTTCAAATAATACCAGGAGGGGTGTGCATTTTAAATTCGTTTAATTGGACATTATAATTCTGTGTACAATTAAGACAGCAGCATTAGACAGCATTGTCAACGAATAGCGAACGCCTTATTGTTAAACAAGGACGCCGATTGTAAAACAAGGAAACAACCACAATGCCTCGCGGATTACCTATCTACTATCATGCATGAACAATATGACATTAACGTTGGATCTCCATCGCAAGCCGAACACCAACTAGATCCCACTATCACCCGCAATTGAGAGGGGGGGGGGGGGTGTTTCGCAGAGTAGACAAACACTTTGATACCACACAAACACCTAATAGATAATGGGAACACCAAGTCGCAGCCAAAAACACAAACAATCCAAAACCATGAACATGATAACCATAACAACCTTCTGCGAAAACTCCTCAAATTACCACTGGAAACCGTTCCACCGCAATCATAATTGCAAACGACAGTCATGACATAAACCATAACTGTTTATGAAATTAATCACGCCTCCAATCGCCACCATATTCGCCTCCAATCGCCACCATATATTCGCGAACATAGCGCCTATACCAACACGGAAACACAATCAAACGACGACCAAAAGAACACAAGCGGAATCACAAACAAATTACAAATTCAATATCGTACGCATATGCCTTGCGCCTACGCGCTACGCGTACAAAACCGATAAGCACAAACTCGAACGTAATCTCAGTCGGACAATCGACGCCAAAACAGAAAACTGACCAACATACATTAAACAGTATCATTTAATCACAAGCATGAACCACACAGATTTGATCCCAAACAAAATTGTAACCAATCCGCATAAGCATACACATCGCAGCAGATTTAGTCGCACTCGCAAGCGCCCTCAACATAAACATACCCAGCCGAAAATCCGACCTACGCGTAACCATTTACCAGCTCATTCCGACAAATGTTTTTCACACAACCGTAATTTTTGATGACAGTAGCAAACACAAATCACACCGGAGAAGATAAATTGGAAATAAAATACAAGCAATATAGATTTTAAAGCGTAGGCCCCGGGAGTAGGCCCCCCGGGAGTAGGCCTATATTCTGTATTTATTTTTTGAGATGTAGAGAGTTTGAAATTACTATATAACAGATAAAATGCCCACTCATATTAAACTTCCAAGTGAGTATATACCGTATCGCATCGGATGTGTTCCTTTTATAAACATACTAAAGAAACATTTAGCCTCTACTGATGATTATCTAGTGTCAAGCTATTAAATGAATGTATCCATCAATAACCGATTCAACAATATGGGAAAGTAGTTGCCGCATTAGAAAAAATAAAATAAAATAAATAAACACCGTATCGATTTCCAATACCCGGATCAAACGCGTGGGGGTGCGTATACAGACATACATACAAGTGTATAGCTGTTATAACTGTTGTATGCAATCGTCATAAAAACTTTATTATCAGTAGCGATACCATGGCCAATAAACAGATATTGATGTTGTACAACAATACGATAAAGAACCGCGTATTGGATGAAATCAAGAGTTATTATAAATTGAATGAATGCGTGTAAATGGAGAGCAAGGCGTTACGTAACATATACACATAGAACAATTGTGCACGCGTACGGGAAGTATGGATGTGCCCAAACACAAAACTCAGATACCGCACTGAATTAAATAGAGTCCGAGGTCAACATATTGTACTTCGGCTGCACTCCAACACGACTAGTGTTTACGTAGAATTAAATCCTTTTTACTACGAGGAGCAGTGTTACCCCACTAATCTGAAATATTGACATTGAGATAGAGCTATAAAGTGAAACCATTTAACTGGGTATCAAGTATATATTCTACAATGCTATCAGCGACTTGACTGATTTTATCGCCAATTATTATGTTAAGTTGTATGAAGAGGTATGGTTAATTAGCACTTGAACACGACTGGTATTTACGTAGTAGATTTAAATCCTTTTCATACGAGGAGCATTGTTGCCCTATTGATCTAAATTGTCAGAAATAGCATTGTTGCCCTATTGATCTAAATTGTCAGAAATATAGAGCTACAAAGTGAACCCATTTACCTGAGCATCAAATATAAACTGCAAAGTGTATAAGTGACCAACTGATTCGCCAGATATTATATTTTAAAGTTGTATGAAGAGGAATGATTAATTAGCACAAACCGCAATTCAAAACTGTCAATTGTTATAGAAATTTGAAAGCGATATATTACCTATCCAGATCAAGAATCTTCAAAAGAATAGAACACGAGGAGTGGAATTTATTATTCTGAATTATTTGGGATTCACCAAAGAATCGAACCCAAACTGACCCTTGAAGCATGACTACACACTAATTTGAACTTGACAAAATAGCATACATAATCCTCACCTATATAACTGTATTCACCAACCATGTTCCCTCGCCGTAACAAACTGGCTCAATGTTAATGCATTTTTTCCGCTAGAGTTATAACCAAAAACAGCACAGACGTCTACATGGAACACTGTTGATATTGTTCAAATGTTCACTTCAATTTCTCGCCATCATGGCCAACCAGCTAGCTGCGTCATATCCCTTACGAAAATGCAATCACCAAAATGTGGTTGCAGCAAGGTGGTACCAGGTTGCGCAAGGTTGTGGATGATTGCTGCAAGGTTGCGCAACCTTCTCAGAAGAACCAAACTGGTTGCGCAAGCTCCTGCAACCTTCTCAGAAGAACCAAACTGGTTGCGCGAGGTTGCGGATGGTTGCTGCAAGGTTGCGCAACCTTCTCAGAAGAACCAAACTGGTTGCGCGAGGTTGTGGATGGTTGCTGCAAGGTTGCGCAATCTTCTCAGAAGAACCAAACTGGTTGCGCAAGCTCCTGCAACCTTCTCAGAAGAACCAAACTGGTTGCGCGAGGTTGCGGATGGTTGCTGCAAGGTTGCGCAACCTTCTCAGAAGTACCAAACACCAAACTGGTTGCGCAAGCTCCCGCAACCAACTGGTTGCGCAAGCTCCCGCAACCTCTTCAGAAACACCAAACTGGTTGCGCAAGGTTTCTTCCTATGTTCAAAGGTCAGGTCAAAAGGTCAAACATGTGAAATAAACATTGCTGTCATTGTAACCTTTACTAAAATTGTAGTGACTTTGATGATTAATTGTACCCATACTTTGTAATCAATTTCATAATGAAAATGAGGTATGCTAGAAAAAAAAGTTGTGAATCATATTCTAATCTTTGAAGGAAACTGATGTTGCAGATAAAAATGCTGAAAAATAGTAAGTTTAAAACATATAAGCTTATTTTGGTATTGGTTCCGAATTTTGACCCCATTTTGACGCACGTTTTTTGGTGGTTGCTAGCTGGTTGCAAACAGGTTGCGCAAGCTTTAGATGTTTCTGCAAGGTTGCGCAAGGTTATATTTTTCCAAATTTAACCAGTTGCTTGCGCAACCTTGCGTAACCTTGCAGCACTAGCTGGTTGCGGCAGGTTGCGCAAGCTGTAGATTTCTGCAAGGTTGCGCAAGGTTATATTGTTCCAAATTTAACCAGTTGCTTGCGCAACCTTGCAGCACTACCTGGTTGCGGCAGGTTGCGCAAGCTTTAGATGTTTCTGCAAAGTTGCGCAAGGTTATATTTTTCCAAATTTAACCAGTTGCTTGCGCAACCTTGTGCTTGGTTGAGAATGCAAACTTAAGGTTACACCGCCAACTGACATTCCAAAGTTGCGCAAGGTTGCGCAAGGTTGTATTTTTCCAAGGTTGCGCAAGGTTGTATTGTTCCAAATTTAACCTTGCGCAAGGTTGCGCAAGGTTGTATTTTTTCAAATTTAAGGTTGCGCAAGGTTGCAAAATTGATTGCGATAAAGGTTGCGATTTTTGTAAGGGATAGCCAAAATTCACCAACACGATCGCCGTCAACTGACTGTTGATATTGTTCTAATGCTGCCGCCATTCTAGTGCTGCGTCATATAGCCAAAATCCGCCTTCATCTGACTGTTGAAGATCGATGTTAAACATTCTGGCCTTGAGTTTTCCGCGAATATTTGTGTTATTCGACGGATCACCCGGGCAACGTTGGACCGGTTGTCTATAAAAACAGTAATTTATTAACCGCGTACTCACTCACTGTATAAATGTATTGCTGTACAATGTACAAGTGCTATGCACTTTACTCCGTCAGGTATCAAATGTTGTTTACGGTAATAAAGATCGCCACCGGACAGCCGCTGACTCAACGATTCAAAGTTCCCGCTTAGTTTCACGGCCACTGGCGTTTGCGGGCCATGGCAATTTCGCATCGGCGACCATCCGTGCTTAAAGCTTGTAGGGCACGAGATTAACAAAAATAACATTTTTTGTCGGAAAGAGCCTCCATTTGCTAGCGTTGATAAGCTTATTAAAGTTTCTCAGTTGTAACACTTATAAATAAGGGCTTTATACCTTGACCGAACAATCATGATCAAGACAGGCGTTGCATGTAGTAGTTCACTGATATGCAAACAATACAGCCGAAATACACGCGTAGCTAATTCATGTCCGGAGAGCTCGAATTTCCAACTTCTGTATTCGTTGTAACCGAATAGCGTTGTGAATACATAGGACCAGTCAACGACGCACGAAACCACGCGCACTCAAAATGCAATAGAGAACAAAGACAATCTCGCGACTAGCGAACAACATGCATCTTTAAGAGTCAAGTACTTGACAACAAAAAGGATGGTTTACAACTTCCTGAAGCAAAGTGGGTTTAATCATACGAGATGATCAAAACGTCATTATTTTATATTTCTTATCGACTTACTCACCAAAAACTTCCTCCATCCAACCTTAACCAATAAACATACTCAAAACAAATCTTGACAAACCTCATGATTTTCTACAATTTTCAGGTTAAAATTGGATTTCCCAAATGTATGCATTTCATTTATTTTCAGCCCAATTTAGGGCTTATGAGCCTAACATAGGTATTTAACCATTACCAAATTCCTTCTTATTTTTTCGCCATTTCTGTGGTTCTTTTCTCATAATTTTCCCTTTTCTTCTTAGTAATATCCATTGTCATGTTTGTTCTTGTAGGTTGGATCCACTCCTATACAAGAATTGTGAGGCTGATGCAACTCGTCTATGCTATGCCAGTGATTGGGGTACAGATGACCCTTCTAATGGCATAAACTTTGCTTGTTTACATCGAAATCATAATGCAAATGATGCTGTAAGTATACCAACCTGTGGGCACCGAGTGCCTTAACTAAACAGTCACATGTTTAACCCTTGCATGACTATTCACTGTGTTTAGCTGCCATGTTAACATGTTTACTGGGAACCAGCGTATCCGTTTATCCTGACCTACTATAGCATTTATTTTACTAGTCTTACATGTGGAAAGCAATGGTAAACTTGACTCTTCAAACATCTCTATAACCATTGGATCACTGTCATAGCTGGCTCCTGCCTTGGTAACATGTTTGTAGGGAACCAGTATAACCATTACATACTAGTCTCCCTGTACCTACCAATTTCCAAGTTATGATTTTACAGAGGATACATAAATAGGTATAGCCTTTTAGGCTCACTTAGCAATTTTTAACCTGGAAAACCATCTCGGTATCACTTTTATGTGTTTGATAAAAAAGTGTTCTCCCACTTTGTCAAAGAACAGGCCGGCCAAAGTCAAGGTGGTTTGATAGAATAAAATCCTTGGTTGGGCAACCTCATCTACCAACAAGCTGCAGACTGACAGAAATGGCTTGTCATGACTAGAGTCAATGCTGTCAACCATGATGTATGCGTACAAACCAACCAACAACTTGGAAAAGAAGAAACAACTTCAGATTGTTTACTTTCCGGACAACTTTGTTTTATTTTAAATTCATTCTATCGTTTATTTCTGTACCCTAGTTATCTCCTGGTTGTCAGGCTCAAGTGCATCGTGTGCTTAGACAGCGCGCCCTCAGTGTTCATCTCAACCCATGTATTGAAGCTGCTTGCCGTGTTGATCTTGGTGAACTATGCACAGAGAAGAACAAGAAAGGAGAAGTGAGTAAATCATATTTTAATAGAAGGCCCAATCTCATTTGTATAATGGATATTTTGCCCTCTGTGTCTGGATTGTTTTTAAATAATAATAATAATAATAACAGGCGCTTATATAGGGCCTTTAGCCCAAAGGGGCCTCAGGGCGCTTAACAACATATGATATCTTAAAAAATGAACACAAACAATATATAAAAAGGTCGCAAAAATAGTGGGTCGAGCTTCAAGACACAGGGAGAAAGACCAAATGGTCTCTTAGATTTCGACTCACTATCTCGCAACCTATAATCAGGTCGTCCATACATGCACGTGCGTGAGACAGGAGGGCAAGGAAACAACAAAGGAAGAAGATAACATGCAAATGCATGGATGGACAACTGAACACCAATATGATATAACACAATTATGATTAAATTACAACGTTAAAATCTAAAGATACAATAAAACCTAATAAAACTATGTGAAATACTAAAAGGGTAAATCTTATAATATAAGTAATCAAAAAAAGTAATATACAACAATAAAAAAGAATTGGTAGAGGTATGCCAAATTCAAGCTGTTGTGGCTAATGCAGAGCATTTAAAGTCATCTTTATAACCATTTGTTTATTTTGGTGATACTATCAAACTGTAGCAATACAGAAGTGAAGAGGTCATTTTAAGGATGTTTGTTGGCCATAATATATAGAACTGTCAAAACAATGTGTACATCGTATAATTAGTTACACCATTACAATGGAACCTCTCCTGTAATCTGCAAAAACCTAGTACATCAAATGTTGGTGAAAATTGAGTTAGACCCATATTTGGACTTAATAGGTATCAGAGTAAGTATGTATACTGATCTGGAAAAACCTAGCAATTCAACTTGCTAGGTTTTTCCAGACTATGTTTTTCCATTCTAGGTTCTTCCAGATGAAAAACTGCCAAAGGGGAAGAGTTTTTACACACTTTAACTTGATCAACTGAATATGGGTCCTGAAACAAACAGTTTCTCTTTGTTTTCTCAAATTTGCGTTCAACAGACTTACTAGGTTTTTCCAGATTATAGGAGACCTGTCAGACAGTTAATGTTATAATTGGTTTCAAAAATGAATATCCAATTGATCATAACCCAGCCATATACCAATGCCACAAAATACCATGCCGGCGCTATGCCTTGAGCCTTGTCTTCCTGGGTCTACCTCTACGATAAGACATCCCTAAGCATCTAGAAATTTGATGTGAGACTTCCCGGTTACTATACTATATTTGGCTTCCTCAGGACAGTGACGTCACTGTTAAGTGACGCCTGTTAAAACAGGCGCAGCTTTTACGCAAGCGTATGTATCTTCCGTCTTTCAACGCTTGTGTGTATACGCCAGCGCCTCAAATGGTCGCGAGCGTTATGTGCTGCAATTAGTAGAATACGCAGTTACGTCACTGTCTCGTGATGGCCAAATAGACTATAGCATCGTGCTCTACCAACCGAACTAATAAAAAGAAAAGAGAGTAAATGTGAAATACTCAATTTTTAAACCGTTACCCAGCCATATACCATTAAATAACACGCTGGTACTGTGTTTTGAGCCTTGTCTTCCTGGGTCCATCTCTTTTGCGTCATCATGGAGGGGTATAAATGGCGACATAATTAGTCCCCTTCAAACCAGACTCAGTGGCGTTGCATTTGTATCACTCGCCAGGTTCAATCCCTGGCACGGCCAAGTGAAAGTTTATTTGTCACACCTTTCCCTGATTGCTACATTGTAAGTAGTTTTTCTAATCTATCTCATTGCGCAATCATTAAAAGGTATTGGCTCTGAAGAGTTATTTTGGGGAGAGCGACCCCTTTAGGCCTAAAAACAAAATGGTTTGATTGGCCTAACATGACAAAAACAAATAGGGTAGGTCGGTCAGGATTTTCTGTGTTTTTATCCCCCTGGTTTGTAAAACCAGAAGGGGATTTTGTCATCATGTAATGTGCGTCTGTCTGTAGGGGTGTATGTGTGTGGGGGTGGGGGTGTGTGCGTGTGTGCCTTTTGGTTAGCCTTTTTTTCCAAATGCTGTATCTGTTGAAAGGATGGACGGATTGACTTCAAACCTTCAGTGATAGGTAGGCCATGGTCAAACACTGTAGCTGCTTGTTTGGGTGTCTAATTTGCAAAGGTCATCTGAGGTCAAAGGTCATCTAGAGGTCAAATCGTAAAAGTTGCCCGAATGCTGTATCTGTTGAAAGGATGGACGGATTGACTTCAAACCTTCAGTGATAGGTAGGCCATGGTCAAACACTGTAGCTGCTTGTTTGGGGGTCTAATTTGCAAAGGTCATCTGAGGTCAAAGGTCATCTAGAGGTCAAATCGTAAAAGTTGCCCGATTGACGTCAAACTTAGAGAAAAGAAACATGAACACCGGGTGAACATGTCTAAAATAAATTAGAGGTCATCCAAGGTCATCTGAGGTCAAAGGTCATCCAGAGGTCAAATCGTAAAAGTTGCCCGATTGACGTCAAACTTGGAGACAAGAAACATGAACACCAGGTGAACATGTCTAAAATAAATTAGAGGTCATCTGAGGTCAAAGGTCATCCAGAGGTCAAATCGTAAAAGTTGCCCGATTGACGTCAAACTTGGAGACAAGAAACATGAACACCGGGTGAACATGTCTAAAATAAATTAGAGGTCATCTGAGGTCAAAGGTCATCCAGAGGTCAAATCGTAAAAGTTGCCCGATCGACGTCAAACTTGGAGACAAGAAACATGAACACTGGGTGAACATGTCTAAAATAAATTAGAGGTCATCCAAGGTCATCTGAGGTCAAAGGTCATCCAGAGGTCAAATCGTAAAAGTTGCCTGATTGACGTCAAACTTGGAGACAAGAAACATGAACACCGGGTGAACATGTCTAAAATAAATTAGAGGTCATCTGAGGTCAAAGGTCATCCAGAGGTCAAATCGTAAAAGTTGCCCGATTGACGTCAAACTTGGAGACAAGAAGCATGAACACCGGGTGAACATGTCTAAAATAAATTAGAGGTCATCTGAGGTCAAAGGTCATCCAGAGGTCAAATCGTAAAAGTTGCCCGATTGACGTCAAACTTGGAGACAAGAAACATGAACACCGGGGGAACATGTCTAAAATAAATTAGAGGTCATCCGAGGTCAACGGTCATTAGAGGTCATCCGAGGTCAACGGTCATTAGAGGTCAACCAAGGTCAACAAGGGGTTAATTTGTGCAATGAACACCGTGGGAACATGTAAAAAAATAATTAGAGGTCATCTGAGGTCAAAGGTCATCCAGAGGTCAAATCGTTAAAGTTGACCGATTGACCTCAAACTTGGAGAAAAGAAACATGAACACCGGGGGAACATGACCCATATATGACCGTTGACCTCATTTAGTTGATCTCCCAGCCAGGGGGATTCGCAAGTCGTGACTTGCAGTATTTTTTTGTTTTGAAATCAACTGCTTTTCATTTCGATGGGACTTAAAATAGCCAAAAATGAAAGCAAACAGTCAGAAACTTCAATGCTTTGTTCAATTTTTATATATATATATATATATATATATTTTTTTTTTTAAAATATTTATTTATTTATTATTTATTTTTTTCCCCTCAAAATAATAAAAAATATTCAGGGTCGGTGATGTATTTGGGGTCGGTCGGGTTAAGCCCATCAATTTTTTTCTTTTTTAGGCCTTAGCGTGCTGCACGATCACCTTGACTCCCACCGTGACAAGCCAGGTTAGAGCCACATTGGCAGCACTCTCCATTTTTCCTGTCATTATTGTCACACATTTCCCCCTTTATTCCTACAAACCACCCATCAGGGTTAGGGTTATGGAAGTATAGAATTGACCATGCAGTAACTCTTCATGATGTCATTCGATTATGGGAGGGGCACCTACTCTCATATCATCGAGCAAGGGGTAGCCTAAATTATAATAATGTATAGAGAAGTAGCAGTCGCTATGTTTTGCTTATAATAAATTGATGCTGAAGAAGTGAGAGCTAATGCTGATTGCAGCTTTACTGTTTTAAACTTGTCTGACGGCTAACTCGTTAAACTCTTAATCTATGTCATTTGATAATGTTTGACAGGAATTCCTGTGTCTACAAGATCACTTTGAGAGGCTCACCAAAGACTGCAAGATGATGGTCGGAAACTTTACAACAGAGGAATCAGAAGACATTCGCATGAATCGCAAACTGATGCATGCATGCTCTTCTATGCTCAAGCAATTCTGCAAGGTATTTAGCAATCGCCTCCTGATTATATCACTATATAAGATGAAAAATTAAATGGCAACCCAGTTTTAAGACATTATTCAAGTAGACGAGGGTTTATTTACACAATAATTGTAAATCGTTATTCCACATATTTAACAATTTTGTGAGGCTGGTATTTAGCGGCGTAGCCAGAGGGGCGATCCCCCCCACTCCCTAATATTGACTGTCGTGTCGGTTGAGATTGGCACTGTCGGTTCATTTGACAAGAGGAATCATGGAATTATGATGGTCAAAAGTACACAGATGGAAATTTTTCGCGCGCATGTGTTCCCAAAATGTAATATTTGTTGGTACAAGCTTGTTAAGAGCTAAAATATACCTCAATCATAGCAAAAAAAAGGGTGTAAAGTCGAAAATGTTCGCGCCCTATACGCGGAATTCTTTAGTCAGACAATCTTGTCGGTTCACTTTCATTTCTTGCCCCCCCCCAATATGAAAAAACTTGCTTGTTAAATGGCAAAACTTGTTTTCAGCTGTTGCCATGGAAACAAAAATGAAACTAATTACATTTTTATGAGTTGGGGCTCAAGGCCTTACATATGAGGAAATCGCCAATGGACACATATCATTGATTTTTATATGGATTCGCAGTTAAGCTCTAAGGTCACAAGCCATTATTAAATGTATGGTTATGTTCAAATATATTCGGGAACATCCATTCTTCATTATATAAATTTATTAAATAAATATGGAACTACAAAGATTTTTTTAAATTTTGTTCATAAAAAAATATCAGAATTCAGAATATTCTGTTTTAGACTGCTTTTGCTTTTCAACAGGAAACTCTGGCTAATCAGGTGGATGGAGGAGACGCCTTACAGTGTCTTATTGAACACAAGAATGATGAGGACATGGACCAGAAGTGTGCTGCTGGAGTGAACCATTTCCAATTAGTAAGTACAAATGAAAGACAAATGATTATAAGGGGTTATCCAAAGTATCTCTCAATTTGTGTAGACATCTTGTGTAATGTGTATATTGTCCATAGAAGTTGAAATGAGAACACTTCATTTCAAATTTCACCAATGTAGAATTGGTTTGTTTATATTTGAATATTTTGTAAGTGCATTGAGTGTTTTGCTAAATTAGGATCTTCCAGAGTAGGTTATGGGTCTTAAGCGAAGTCAGAATTGCTTTTTGTAGATGTAGACACAAGAACATTAGCATTTCATAAATGTATGCGCTTCTAGAGTTGGTTATGGGTTTTAAAGATAGAATGGCTGTTGGAGACACTTACAAGTGCACTTAATGTCTCAAAATGAATGCCCATCTAAAGTTGGTTATGGGTTATAAAGCTAAAGACAGAATGGCTGAATACACGCAAAACCAGCATTATAAGAGAACTGCTGGTGTACTTATGACATGCCCCCACATATCTCAATTGGAAGAAAAATCCAAATGGTGTGTGAATATTACAGCAATATCTTTCTAGTGTGGATTCTCCTTTAACATTCTTTGATATTGTCTGATTATTTGCCAAATAATTGAATTGTTGCCGGTATTGTTGTGGTAGGTCATACATGCTGCATTGGCCAGATGTTTTTTGCTTGGTGTAAAGTTTATACTGTAATACAATCTTTTACTTTTTAACAATTACCACCATTTCGTTCATAGTTGATTTTGCCTTAAAATATCATTACACGCTTATGATCATCACAAAGATAATTCCTTGCAATAGTGCACAATGTAAGAACCAATCACTCTCCGCTTCCCTATTTTTCAGTGCTTCGGGGCTGATGGTTACCAGGTACAAAATACATTTGATATAATTTTATAATAACAAAATGCATGATATTGAATACAACAATCATAGATGAATCTCTGAAAAGTCAAAAAAAGTTGTTTTACTACTAATAAGTATAATCTATCAATTGTTGGAATCTAACATTCTAAATACAGCCTTTATTACATTGGAAAACTAGATATTTTGACAGACAAATAAATGAATAATTCAACCAATTTAATATTCAGATATGCCAGTGGTCAAGACAATTGTAACATTTCTAAAATTCTACACATTTTTCCTGTACAAAAGTACCTTCTTTGGTCTTTTTTTGTTTCTCAGCTACATGCACCGTGAGTTTATTTGCAATATGCAAAGCTTAAATGAATTTGGTTTCATTGCATAACATGATCCCATAGTTTACCAAGAAAGGTCAGTATTTACCACCTACCAAATTACTTTCATATTATAGTCGATTCGCAGACATTGGCCGATTCACCATTTCAGTCAGAGGTAACAGAAGTAAAAGAGGGTGAGGCACTCAAATTTAATCGTAATATGCAAGGAGTAATACCTTGTCATTATCAGTGCCTGCACTACTGTTATATATTCACCACTATTGTACCAATATGGTGAACAACTACTATTAAGCCTAGTGACAGGGAACTTGCGGGTGAATTATTTTAATTGACTTTATCTGCAAACAGGTGTTACAAATTTCTCGCGTATTTTTGATAAAGAAGATGTGTTGTTATTCAGATAAATTGATGAATGTAAACCAAATTCCCAATATTCAGGTGGTCTCGTAGCAAGAAATAAATAAAGTAACGTTTATTATCCGTATTTTGGTTGATGTAACTTTTTCTCCATCTAGCCCAAATGATTTTGTACCTACAATCTTGTTCAAAACCTGTTGGGACACTATACACGTGCGCATCAAATATCTTTTAAAATGAGTAAAAAGCTGTCAGTTGAAAGTATGATAGTCAAAACTAGTTTATGTAAAGCTGCTATCCCCCCCCCCCCCCGAACCAATGTTGGGGCTGATATATATATATAACACAGCCCGTTGCTGGACGATGCTTTTATATGGACCAACATTGAGTTTAGGGGGAGGGATCACCGTTTCACAGGACTTGCAGGAAGTGTCCCAACAGTTTTGAACATGATTGTATTAAGGGAGTGGAAAAGCGAGCTATAAAAAATACAAAAATCGCTATATCTCGGAAACGGTAGCTTCGATTTTAACCATTCTTTTTAAGAAATGAAGAACATTGCTTCTGTAACATTTCGAATTGAACTTCATAGTCTAATTACGTATACATATTTAATGAAATACATAAATAACGTTTATTTTGATAAAGTGTCATAGTTTCAAAGTATCTAATTTACAGCGGCGGGTGTTTCAAACGATTGCATCAAGTGGCGGTGCGTCAAGGCGACGAAAAAAACATGTTGTACAAACCTGATCAACTCATTTATTTCAAATCTTAATTGTTTAAACATTTGAAGTAAAATTTAAAATGTAACTAAACTGCCGCGCTGAGATTCGAACCCATGGACAGAGTCTGCGGTGTCAGTCGAAACCACTACACTAGTAGGGCAATACGTTGTACTAGTATCAGTAGATAGGGTATAACAGTTTATCTTGTTAAACTAATATTCTTCCTGAGATGATTAACTACGGAAATACACTTATTATTATCGGTCTACCACGATTAACATTATATACACTTTCATACTGTTCAAAATAATAATCATATTTGCGAATTCAAAACGATTAACCACGGTCTACCAATAATATCTTAAAAGATGATCAATACTTCCTTTCTATTCATTCTGGTAGACCGTACATAGTGTTCTATTGTAATTGATGGGTTGACCGTGGTTGATCAATACTGTGCTAGAGTTAATAAGCAAAACGCCTCTTCAAAAAGCTGACTCCCCAGATAGCTCAGTGGTTTGTTTCCTGTCTTAGAATAAGTAGATTGCTGGTTTGAATCTCGATAGGTTCTTGTTTTTATGGTTTTGTTTTCGTTTGTTTAGTTTGTATTTTATTTTGGAAATGTTTGTAACTTTTCATTCTAAAGTTGATTTCATTTTTCCGGATCATACGAATGGGTATAATATGTTTAATAATAACACGCGATTTATAGGTAATGTATTACGTTGTCAAATGGATATTTTGTGCTTGTTGACATCTACCTGTATACAAATACGAATACGAATCTTAATTATTATGGCGTCTCAAATAAGAGTATTTTAATCCGAAATAAACGGTCACCCCCACAACACCCCCACCCTACCACAATAACACAATCATTAGTTTACTTAATGACATTATTTGTTTTACCTATATCTTATGAAATACGTCTTTATGAAAAAAGTACCATTTAGGTGCGTAATTCAGACAATGCCCCTTTAAATTGAAGACATTACTAACCCATTCTTTGTTTAAATAAACGATACTAATGGTACATTATCGCTCTCTAATATTGCCAAATATGAGATAATTTGGAACTTTATTAATGCAGTTACAAGGACTTATATTATTTAGTACATTATTTGTTCAATGCTTTAATACAATCTTGTTCAAAACCTGTTGGGACACTATACACGTGCGCATCATATATCTTTTAAAATGAGTAAAAAGCTGTCAGTTGAAAGTATGATAGTCAAAACTAGTTTATGTAAAGCTGCTATCCCCCCCCCCCCCCCCCCCCGAACCAATGTTGGGGCTGATATATATATATAACACAGCCCGTTGCTGGACGATGCTTTTATATGGACCAACATTGAGTTTAGGGGGAGGGATCACCGTTTCACAGGACTTGCAGGAAGTGTCCCAACAGTTTTGAACATGATTGTAGGTCTATAAAAATATGATGGTTTGTCTCACAAATGAATACATATAACTTATCTTTTTTATTTTAATGTTTCCTTTATTTCAAGAGCAAATAAATTCAACCCAACCATTCTTGGTTCAGTTTAATCTTGCTTTTGATGCCTATATTATTATAACTCGATGATGGTCGATATATTTGTGGTGACCGCTTCCAAAAGGGATAATGTATATCAAGATGTTGGATTAAAGTATTAGGTTGTCATGATTGTAAAGCTACATGATCAGCCCTATTCAAAAATCCACGCTAGCATGAATAGCATTTGTTTATGGAGCGCAAATAATAACATCTATAACAGTACCGCTGTTTCATCATTGGTCAAAATGGGTTCCTCTAACGCCCAGTGGACGAGGTCCAAAATCAAAACCGATACGCCAGAGTTTATGAATCTACTATAATACTCAACTAGATATAATCATTGCCTTATATCATGCATTTTTAATTTATGTTCTAGCTTATCACAAAACGCTTTTGCAGTTATGGTGGATGAGGCTTTCCTTTAACAATAACAATAACAAAAATGATAACAATAACAAAAATGATAACAATACAAAATGATACAAACCATCAATAACCATAACAAAAATAATAACAACAACAACAGTACTTTTAAAGCATAGATGTTCACCTTACAAAGCTTACAGAGTCCATAGAAATACTTGATATTATATATATAGTGGAAGTCTTATTTTGATTTATATAATCTAATATCATCAACATTTTTTTCTTGGGCCAGTAGACATTTTTCAAGCTTAAACCCTGACTCGTATTTGCATTTTTATCAAATTGCCTTTGGTACAGGATCCATGCATTGTTTTTTTATTAGAATTAGGGATGCTTTTAACAAACAAACAAACAAATGCCCACCCTAACAACCCCCCCCCCCCCCCCCCCCCACCCCAAACAACAAACAAACACCCCAACAAACAAAATACAAACACCCAACAACCAACCAAACAAACAAACAACGAAAATGACAAGGGCATGGACAAGAAGTGTGCTGCTGGAGTGGACCATTTCCAATTAGTAAGTACAAATGAAAGACAAATGATCATAATCATAAAAAATCATGAAGCTTTTCCCAATATTTTTACAATTCTGTAAAGTAGCTGGGCCATTTTCTGGTTAGATATTGGCAGCCACAGATTTGTATGAAACATTGGATTGAATAGAACAATTATGTTCCAAAAAGCTTATAGAAATGCGCTTTTAACGCAGCACGACACAGGTTGGCGACTGCTGCTGCTAACCTGAGCACCTGTGACAACACATATACGGCATACAACTGAAATATGCCTCATCGCTTTGCTCAACTCATGTCAATTGTATAGCCTGCTGGCTATATGAAACATGCCTCATTGCTTTGCTCAACTCATGTCAATAGCCTGTTGGCCATATGAAACATGTCTCATTGCTTTTCTCAACTCATGTCAATAATACAGCCTTTTGGCCGTAATGGTGATATCAATATTTTCAAATGCAATGGACCTACGGCACATATTCTCCTGGCCACAGTTCGACATATGCAGGCGCACTTTGGATTGGGGAGACGTATAAGGATGGGATCACATGTTAAATTCCTGGCTAGGCTAAAAGGTTTAGTTTTTGTGTGGATCTGAATGATTTTTGCATTGAACTAAAGGCATATTGTGTGATCTTTTTTGAAAGCAGATCTAGATCTTCTTGCAGATTTACATTTCTAATCATAAATCATAAATACATTCA
The DNA here is from genome assembly GCA_035610835.1 of Ophiura sarsii. Lineage (NCBI taxonomy): Eukaryota > Metazoa > Echinodermata > Ophiuroidea > Amphilepidida > Ophiuridae > Ophiura > Ophiura sarsii. Next base: position 16,190,384 of record CM069458.1, on the reverse strand, counting down.
GAGTTACAGGGTAATACGATTCCTAATTACTTTGAAATCATGGTTTTAGAGTGAATTTCGAATGAAAATAAACTGTTCTGCAGCAGGACAATCTATTTTTAACCTCCTTTAAACCATGATTTTGAAGTAATTGGAATCATATCGCTCTGTAACTCAGAATATATTTATGATCACAAATGTAAATCTGCAAGAAACTTTGCTTTTTTAAGAAAATATATTTTGAAACTTGCTTATATTGTAATGATTGTAAACAACTGATGTAACTCTATCAAGTAGTGTGCTTATTATATACACAACCTTATGGTGCTTTTCGGTCACATGCTCAATATAAGTGTATATATATTTTATGCAGTATCTTTACGAATTCAGTGGTGAAATTTGCTTTTCCTGTTTTTATTTTACAAAAAAATCAACACCAATTTTCAATGCCTGTTGAAAAGTGTGATTGTGGGCATAGTTGAACAATAAAATAAAATAAAATCAATTGATGAAATATTAATTAACAAATAATTATGTTACACTTCTGTTTTGACAAACAGATTAGCCTGAAGGACTACCGATTCAACTTTAAATTAAAGGAAGCATGTCGCAAGGATGTTCTGTCTAATTGTAAAGGGAGCAAGGAAAAGTAAGACAAGATTATTTATTATCATGGCTTGTAATCATGTGAAGCAAAATAATGCATCACATATGAATAAATCCATGAATGATTTCAGCTAGAAGATAAGAGTATGTAAAATACCTAATATATAACCACTATATTTTGTAATATTTTTAAAATACCAAAATAGAGTCACTTCGTGAGTCAGTGTCATCAATGCACATTTTGCCAATTTATAGTTAATTGTTCATTATAACCACCAAACAAAATTGATGTTTTATGGTTTTAACCATCAGAGCCAGTGCTTGGAACTTAGCTGCTGGCATGGAAGTCCAGTAACAGTCTCGTTTTTCAAAACTTCAGTTTTTTGTCACTATACAGTTCTAAAAAAAGTTATTTACCAGTTAATAAATATGCTCGTAACTTCAAAACTCTAGCTCCTACGTACAAATATTGCTACACCGAGTCTGCATGTAGATATGAGAAAAAATGTTAAAATGATAAACGTACTTGTTTTGGTTTTGGACACATAGCCGTATTAATATTCAGTCACTCTTCATGTGTAATATCTCAAGTAATAGAGGAGAAATTTCTTTACAACTTTATAATTTGATATTTCTATGTGTGAGCATTAGTTTTGAAAGTTACGAGCGTATTTATTTCCTGGTAAGTTACTTTTTTAGGACTGTATATAGTCTGACATGATTGTGCAATATTATTGAGGTAACAACACAGCACCTCCATTTGTTGTATTTGGTTGAGTTAGAGTTAAAGGTGTATGTTCCGATCACTTTAGCTTTTTTTTCACTCAAAGATATTTTGATATCAGAAGAAACCCCATATTTTTCTCATTATTTCTGTAAAATCGTAGGTGCAAGATATGTTCCATTTATATGTAATAGGCCAAAATGCAGTGAATTACTGCTAAAGGGGGTTAACCACCCGGCCAGTTTGTATACTACTCAATGGGTAAATTTCATATCACCTTGTGCTTCTAAAATGAGAACCATTGGAGTTATTAGTATTACTCAAACTTTGGAATATGACTATTTTAAGGATGACCCTTTATGTAGAATAGATAGCCTTGTTATCAAAGGCCTTCTTATTTGTTAAAGAAAAAACAATTTCACTCACATGCTAGTATCCCAAACATAACATTACTATTTGCAACAGTACTTCACACTTCACACTGGACACTGATTTTACCCCCAGTATCCACCTGTTACTACCCATCATTCATACAGGATAGGCCAGAAAGTTTGGTTGCAAAAAGTGGTGGGGCGGTTGTTGTTTTAGGAAATCAGTGTTTGACAGGAAAGAGCTTCGGGATGTAGTTATGTTTTGACAAAATGCCCAATTATATCAAACAGTTACTAAATACATGTCATGAATGATGATGGTGTGGCGTATGACCCCATAAGGACACAGCATCTCTCTAGATTGTGCATGGTATAGGGTCAATGAAACATGCACACGCACTACAGCATGACTACAGTTTCTATCTGATGGAAAATAATACTTGTAACCAGGAATTAGGAGAGAGAGGGTAGTGAGCCAGAGAGTTGAGGTCAAGTCTAAGAATAGGCAACGTTAAGTTAAAAATCGCGCCAACAATCAGAATACCTATCTTTAACACATCAATACATTTTTATTGTTTTTATTTGTAGGTCTACTATCATCAAGTGTTTAAGTGAGAAAGTAAGAGATGACACACTAAATGATAAGGATCACACAATATCGGAAGATTGCAGAAAGCAGCTCAAAGTAGAACTGCTAGAAAGGGTAGGTAGCATGCAGGGCTGGGATTTTGTTGATTTTCCTGAGGAACATAAAATGTCAGAAAATTGTTGATTTTTCTGAGGGTACAATTTATTAAACATCACAAGGAATTAGTGAATTAACAGGTTGATATAGAAACCTCACATTCTCTGTTTAATTTGTATGGATATAACTATAATCCTTAAAACAATGATGTACGGCAAAGAAAGCAGACCTGTTTTGTTTTCAAAATGTCTCAAAATAATCAAGGGTTTATGGATGACAATGATTAAAATTTAGATTCTTTGGCTGACATTGGTTAAATCTTTAAGATAGGATCTTATGCTGATTACATGCTAAGGTTGCTATGCGATTAAGATCGCTCCTATGACGAGTTTACGTCATAATCCAAAAGACGATATTCTGGTAGCGATCATCAAAGCAACCTGCAACAAGTTCCCGAAACATCAATCAAGAGATCGCTTGACTGGAAACAACTGGTTGTGGCCAGTTGACTTCAATTCAACTCAACGATCGGTCGCTAATGACGTAATGAACACCATAGTTTTTCAACCAATAGGGAAATGTTATCTTGCATGGAAATTAGCATACTCATTATACACGGCCATTATCCAGCATAAACATCTTGTAGTCTGTGCGACCAAAAAAGTATAAAATAGGTGCGACTAGACTACCAGCGATTTGTAGTGGATCAATGGTTAAGCAGCTTGAACAGGGTCTTTGCTTGAACACCGCACAGTTGTTGTGCTGCTTGAATGAGCATACATTGACTGGAGGAATACCTCATTTCAAAAGGTGAAATATGCGGTGTTCAAGCAAAGACCCTGGTTCAAGCTGCTTAGCTATCCTCCTTCAATACATAATTTAGCAACTTTTGAATTGAGGTATTCCTCCATTCAATGTGTGCTCATTCAAGCATTACAACACCTGCTTAGTTAAGCAGCTTGAACAGGGTCTTTGCTTGAACACCGCACAGTTGTTGTGCTGCTTGAATGAGCATACATTGACTGGAGGAATACCTCATTTCAAAAGGTGAAATATGCGGTGTTCAAGCAAAGACCCTGGTTCAAGCTGCTTAGCTATCCTCCTTCAATACATAATTTAGCAACTTTTGAATTGAGGTATTCCTCCATTCAATGTGTGCTCATTCAAGCATTACAACACCTGCTTAGTTATAGCCCCGCTCTAGTGTTGCTGTGCACACGTACATTAATGTGTGACAAGAATCGTTCGATGGAGGAACTCATTTTAAAAATATCAGGCATAATCTAAAGGGGAACTTTGTTGAACTGTGTAATTCATTATGTCGATTACTTGATAAGCATATAGCGGAATTGTTTTATGGAGTTTTAAACCTTATTTCAAGTATTGTTAGTTTCTTGCCAAGTTCGCAATATTTATAACTGGTATAGACCTTTGACCTCAACGTTCACCTTGGATAAACTTATTTTTTTCTTATTTCTTTATTTCAGAAAATTAGTCATGCATTTTGGAATTGCAAGTAGATTATTACTAATATGGCTGTAACTTCAATAACTTAGATATGGAGATATCATGCCAGGCTGTTCTTAACTCAAATTACATTATTTACAATTCAATCAAACAAAACTGCTTTAAAACTCTTTGCTACTGAGAATTAAAGTAAAATTGAACTCTCACCCAAAAAGGTTCACAACAAAATTGGTTATTAATGCTAAAGTGAATAATTTAGATATGGGTTGATGAGCCAGAATCCGCAATAATTTGTTTTTATAATCTTCAATGCCACAAGTGTGTAAATTAATTTTGTGTTTAACTCCCTGAGCGCTACCTGCCTATATATCGGCATCCAAGTACGATTTTGATTGGTTACAAAGAGTGTTATACCATCAGAGATACCGTAAGAATGGTGGTATGGTTGATAATGAGTTATAAACGCACTTTTTTGATTGGCTGTATGTCACATTAAATCCTGTAATGAGACACTGTAAGAAAGCAGGTCGTGCTCACCTGAGACGATTATAACTAGAATAATCATCTCAGGTGCTGACAGGGTTAAATGTTCACATGTTAAATTCTACCTTCTGCTTGAATTATATTTGCAGGCTATTCAAGAAAGTACCAAGTGCTATCGCATGGATCCCCAGTTTAACAAAGCATGTGGAAGCTTCATAAAAGTACATTGTATCAACGAGTTGCAAGAAACTGGCACTGGTACTGTGGAGGAATGTCTTCAGACTAAATTACAAGAAGGAAAAATAACAGATTCTGCTTGTGTAAAAGTGAGTATTCTAATTCATACACTTACGAACCAAAATCAGAAAGTAGGAATCTAAAATACGCGGAGGGCACTGAAGGTTTTGTTTTAATTCTTGTTCACACAGCATGTGTTCGCCAATGTTTTATATTCATTATTAAAGAGATTAAAAAGTATGCACAAAAATGTATTTTATTTGTATTGTCGTGTATAATTAGGTCAATATATGCGAATTAAACATTCCGTTGTGGTGGTGGGGAAATAAAAACATTTTCTTTGACTGGGATTTACTATAGTTTAATCAGTTCCAAATTGGCGTGAAATAGTCGTTTTTAACTCTCTGCGCGCTAAAGTAATCCAACCGTACTGGTGCGATTATGGTCACATGCGCACGGTTTTGCCGCAGCGTCCTTCTGTATTTATTGGCTGCTGTAATGAAGTTCGCCAATTTGGAACTGATCAAACTATAGTTGGACAATTTGAAGAAAAAAAGATAATCAAACTCCTATGTTGCATTTTATATTATGGTATCACAGATCACTCATCTGAAGACTCATCTGTTTCCTACTTAATTGTTCTCTCTGTATACATGTAGTACTAGTTCTTATTGGTACATTTTGATTTGTTTGTTGATGGTACCTTTTTGTTTTGTTTGTTTGCTGCCAGCGCCGTGATCTAAATGAAATAGCGCTTTATAAAATCTCATATGTATGTATGTATGAAAAGAAAACACAATCAATCGCAAATCTGAACTCATATCAACATGTCGCCATCGATACAAGCCACCGAACCGTGCTAAAAAGAAATAACTCGAGTATGTTATTATTATGTTGGGCAGTTGGCTGATGATCGCCGTTTGTATAGTACGTGCGTGAAACCTCGGGTCCCACAACCATGAACTACTAACGTATTTCGATATTTATATGTATGTATGTATTTATGTATCCCAGCCTGATGTATCCATCTCTTGTATTTGTCGGTCTCCCTGTCAATGATTTAATAAATGTCCACTACATGGTCTGTTAGGTGACCTAAAAAACCCTGTTCTGGCCCGACCGACCCATTTGTTTTAATTGGGGGAGGGGGGAATTTTATGTACAAACAACAAAATTGTTATAGATTTGTGTCATTTTGAAGAAATGAAAGAAAGACAAAAAACACCTACCAACCGACCCAACATAAGAGGTCCGTCCGCAGATAGAACAAGGTTGTTGTTTGTTGTCATCTTATTTATTCACATGTTACAAAGACACCGTTCATCTTGCTCATGTGTTTAAGGCAAGCATGTGCATCCTTTTCTACCACCCTGGCCTTATTGTGATTTTGAGATCCGTTCACGGGCCGCAGTGATTGTCAAACATTCCAAAACACGTCCGGAGGAGGGGTAATAGGGGTAGGGGAAGCTTAGGAAGAAAAAATGAGGATGAAATGACAACAAATAATCGTGTAATTTCCTCTTTTTACTCAATGTTGCTGCTATAAGCGCCATTTTAACCAAGGATCTTAACACGTAATCACGCCTCGAGTTATATATACAGTTAAGCCCACAATTATTCATACCCTTCGCTTTACACAAAAGACAGTTAGTTTGCAAGTACAAATCAATATTTGGGCTCAACATATTTTGCGTAACAATAGAATTGAACAAGAATTGTGTTATTCTGAAAGTTCCACACTCCAGCTGGTATAGATATGAGAAAAATGCTAAAAACTCATAATACTTTCAAAGGGTATGAATAATTGTGGGCTTAACTGTACTGAATGCAGCGCGTCACCCTATTAATTATAAGGGAACCCACCACTAAATCAATCCGCCATTTGTGTAACCTAGGGAGTTCTGGTTAAAACGGGAATTTTGTGATTGCTTCGCGGGCCGCAGATTAGAGGCCGGCGGGCCGCAGGTTGCACACGCTTGGTCTAAGGCAATGGGAAAAAAACCCCACCCTGTTTTACGGGCGGACGGACTTGTCAAGTAGGGTCTGTCAGTCGTGTTTTTTTTTTTTTTTTAATTTTTTTTTTTAAATTACCTAAAATGTCACAAAAATCTGCAAACATCAGTCACGATTTTTAAAAAAAAATTGTGAAAACAAAATTTAGGCAGATTTCGGCTAAAAACTGGCTGACTTTACATGATTTGAGAAATTATTTTCTAAAAATCTTGAAAAATGCAAAAAGTATTTTTCCTATATAACTCAAGTATTTTACTCCATAATCCTTGAACCTATTTGGTAATATTTGTATGGGCATTTGTATTTTGTATTAACACTTTAACAGGAGTTGACACGTCTTCTACAAGAAAGTCAAGCTGATGTACAAGTTGATCCCGTATTACACAAAGCATGTGCCTTGGATATCAAGCATCATTGTGTAAACATACCACAAGGAGAGGGAAGACGTAAGTACTTTTATAAGATACCACACCGGTAATAATCATCCCTATTATCATCCCTGAATTAGGAGGGCTGGTTTACTGCCCTCAATCAACAGAAGAATTTTAGAAATGAGGTAAATCAAAATTTACCTAAAAATTCTACAAAATGTATTGAAAATGTGTTTTTTTGCATTGTTGTATTAGATACTAGTTCTTAAATCAGGATTCAATTACAACTTTAATCATTTGGGAGCAATAAGTACTTTTCCTAATTTACATTTTATTATCAGTGGGCCACAGTGCTGAAACCTTATGAAAAATCGCTGATGGTCGTAATATGAATTACAGGTGTGGTATCTTAGGCTAGGATGTACTGTTTTTTGCAGACATCAACTTTTTTGACTGAAAAACATTTAAAATGTCTTTGATATATATATATGCAGCAATGGAAATACCCACATGACTTTCCACCCGGGGTAGAGCGACCCGGGGTAGACCAACCCTAAGCCGACCAACCCTAAGTTGACCAACCCTGGGTGGACTAGGGTTAGGGTTAGAGTTAGGGTTAGGGTTAGGGTTAGAAACAGTCCCGGGGCTGGACAGTCCCGGGGTTGTTTTAGAATGATCCATCCTTGTTTTTACCTCCCCGACCGCCAACCCCCTGAGTTTTTTAACATATAATTTAGAATGAATATAGTTTCATGTAAAGTCATGTGGGTCTTTCCATCGCTGCATATATATGCAGCGATGGAAATACCCACATGACTTTCCACCCGGGGTAGAGCGACCCGGGGTTGATCAACCCTAAGTCGACCAACCCTGGGTGGACTACAATAGCGCCCTCACGGAATAAACCATAATACTGTTTAAAAAACACCTTGGTAACTATATTCATTCTAAATTATATGTTAAAAAACTCAGGGGGTTGGCGAGCGGGGAAGTAAAAACAAGGATGGATCATTCTAAAACAACCCTGGGACTGTCCAGCCCCGGGACTGTCCACCCAGGGACTGTTTCTAACCCTAACCCTAAACCTAACCCTAAACCCTAACCCTAGTCCACCCAGGGTTGGTCGACTTAGGGTTGGTCGACTTAGGGTTGGTCTACTCCGGGTCACTCTACCCCGGGTGGAAAGTCATGTGGGTATTTCCATTGCTGCATATATACACACACCTAGCACATAAAGTCCCTGACCAGGTGCTTTGAGGTTCGCTAATTCAAAATATATAATCGGTACAAAAAATCTGAGATATACATTAAATGAGCAAATTTCTTTTCCGCAGTTTGATACCTCATTCAACAAAATCGAATGGATACTTTTAAAGTTATGACGATTTCAATGACCGCGCATGCAAGAGAAAAGTTGCACTAGGTATAGGAATCATTGATTTGTGTGTGATTACTGTCATAACCGTGTGCTATCTGAACGAGACAGATGAATGGGTCTGGAGTGATAACCGCAATGTGCGGGACAAAGGGTGTATCTGGCTGTGAAGAATACAAGTCTTAGCTGATTAGCTGTGAGTTTTTTCCGACAGTGCGTAATCACACACAAATCAATGATTTCCTATACCTAGTGCAACTTTTCTGTTGCATGCGCGGTCATTGAAATCGCCATAACTTTAAAAGTATCCATTCGATTTTTTTGAATGAGGTATTAAACTGCGGAGAAGAAATTTGCTCATTCAATGTACATCTCAGATTTTTGGTACCGATTATCTATTTTGAATTAGCTAACTAACCTCAAAGCACCTGGTCAGGGACTTTATGTGCTAGGTGTATATATAATCCACGACATGGCACGATAAAGCAGCCTTTGCGAGGAAACTGCTGTTCCCTATTGTGATTCCCTATACCAATAGCAAAGTTGCCAATCAGAATCTTATTTAGCAGCAAATTGTCACTAGAGTTGAACAAATTAGACTCTAGCAAATGTTTCGCTCAAAAGGTATTTCTTTTGCAGAGGTAAGATTTTTTATTTAAAGGTTGTAAAATTCTACCCTCAAGAGTCACTACAAAGTTTTTGTCCACAAAAATAAGTATATACCAGGTCATAAGCTATTTATTGAGGGAATCTCTATATATTACTTATTTTGTTTTTAGAATCCTAAGCTGGTAGTACACATCTTTGAACCAGTTCATTGTTTGTAGACATAATATTTAGATTTCAATGTATACAAATCCAAAAGAACTGAAAGATGTTACGCACTGTGATCAATGACATTTCACTACCACGCTGGTAAATTCATCAGACTGGCAACTCTGAAAACATTCAACAAAAACAAGGGGGCCCACAAACTGCATAAAATCAATGATCAACTCATCCCGCCCAAGTCCTATACGATGGATAACAGCTATATAGAATCCCAGTGAGCAGGAATCAGAGTTGCAAGTCTGATGAAACTACCAGCGTGGTAGGGAAATGTCATTGATCACAGTGAGTAACATCTTTCACTCTTTCGCGATAAGATATTTTCACGAAAATGGTCATAGCAGGCATTTCGCGATTTTTTATTTTCGCGATTTTCAACATTTGTGAACAAAAGTCAATGGAAGTCAATAATTTTCGGGAGTTTATATTTTCGCAGATGAGGATTGATTCGCGAAATTCGCAAAAATAAAAACCTCGCGAAAATTTCTACTTTTACAGTATTTTGATTTGTATACACAAAGAAATCTCAATATTATGGTAGTACATTTTAGTCACTTTATAAAAAATGTAAGTGGGCACTTGCCGGGTGACAGGTACTCAAATATGAGAGCATACACTAGATAATCAACCCAAACCATGTTTTGGCTATAGATGGGGGGGGGGGGGGGGGGGGGGGGGGGGGGGAGTGGTAAGAGAGACTCAAGTATGAAAATGAACACAGGAAAGACAAAGAATTTTCAAATCAACCCCAAACCTATTTTGGGCTTTATACCGGCCAGGAAGGGCATGGGGGACTTAAGTATATAACAGTGTATACAACATACATTTTTAGGGTGTCTACATTTCTAAGACCCAAAAATAAAGACCCAAAACCTAGTCCCTTTTCAAAATATTTTTGTCCCATAAGTGGTCTAACTACTAACCTAAGACCCCTCTTAAATGTCATCAATATCAATTTTGGGGCCAAAAAAAAAAAGGGTCTTAGGTTTTTTCCGGGTGTCTACATTTCTTATAAGTACTGACTTCACATTCATACTTCATATGTGATAAAGTATAGAAGCATTATAGATTATTAAATCTTAAATCCAATTGTTTGTGAATATTAAACATTTATTATTGATTTCATGGTTATCTATTTACTCAGAAATGTCCTGTTTACTAGAAGCATTAGACGACAGATCAATAAAACTCAAATCGGATTGTTTGCGGATGTTAATGGAACGCAAAAAAATGTGGGAATCTGCCGCCAAAGTAAGTGTTCATTGTTGAAAATATTCATCAGTATCCATGAGTGATAAAAGGTTCAGTCGCTTGATCTTGATAACCTACTAAACGATTCTTAACAATAATATCTAGAAAAATAAAACATGAATATGTATAGCTGATCAATTGTAAGCCCCACCAACCAATCAGAAACCAGGAAACTAAATTACAAGGGGTATATTTTGTGTCAATGCCATATGCAGGTATGTGCATTATGGGATCACACCACTAAATAGGGCTCCATAGGGATATGTACAAAAATACTGATATAAAACTCTGTTTTAGACCACTACATTGCGAACAGTTCACAGTTTATAGTCAGGGTGCATGTAGGTGATGTCCCATTAATCATAATTAATCAAAAATCAGAGGCATTTACGCAATTGTATTACTGTCAAGTCTTTTTAAATTGAGGATTTTGTGATGCACACTTTCCGATTCTAGCTTTAAACACCGTCCTTAAGGGTAGGGGATACCCATTTAGTGTAGTGCACCCTTATGCACTTAGTTTTTGATATGCTGTTGCATGCCACATGGCTTCGCTCATTTAGTAGCTGCCCATTAGTAACCGTGTTTACCATATTATTTTCATCTTGAATTATGTCAAAGAAAGTTAAAATTGTAAATTTTAATGAGTATAGCTTTGCATACACTTTATGCATCGTTTCATGAGAACTTTAAAAAAATCAATTGACTTGTGCATATGTTCATAATCACAAAATCTTTTTAAAAATGGCTTTTTTTTTGACAAACTGAAAAAGAAAATTCCCTACAATTTTTGTCTGGAAATTTGGGTCTGTATTCACTTGCAGATGACATTTCCCCCAGTTTCTAAATAAATGTGTCGTTCGGGCCCATAGAACTTTTCTTATTATTTGTTGTTGTCGCCTAAGCTCAAACTCCTCCTGTGGATTTGTGCATGGTGTGTGGTTATGGTGGTTATTTTTAAAAACTGATTGAATGTTTTTCATAATAAGGGTTATCCTTACATTTCACCAACATTGCTCAGACAATTGATAAGTTATTTTAGATCCAATTGATTACTTCAGGATACATTAAGGCCCTGCAAATTCACTTGCTAAGTGAGACAAGGTTAACAATAAAAAGAGGCCCTTTTGAGACAGGAATTCAACTTTGGCTGTTGAGTGAGAGTCTTAAAGGACATTAATCAAGGTGGGATAAGTTGCTCTTAATTTGTTATTTATACATAAATAAAATTTTCTGAAGTAGTTTTATGTTTTTTTGAAGTGTCATATTAAAAAAATAAAGAAAACATTTATCAGTTCAACTCATCTACAATTTGTGCTCCATTGTAGAGAAGGGATATTCTATAAATTTTTTGACGTATACGTAGCTAGCAATTAACATCATGAAATACAATTTCTTACTTTGAATGATCGGGATTATGATTCCATGAAATTATGAAATTGAAAGTTGAGCCCTGATTCTTTACTTGATTTAAGTGCGTGATCAACATGAATTAACAAGCCGTATCATTGTGAAATTACACACGGACTTAAGAAATTATTTCAGGCAAGAATACACGATAGAATACATGCAGAGCTGTCGAATTCCCCATCGATGTCTGTGTAACTGCTTCATACTTTTTCGCAATAACATCCCATCTTGATCTTCTACCATTAAAAGCTATCGTTTCAGGAGGTCATCTATTTCCTTTTTTTGTCTTTGTTTTTTAGTTTCACTTTCAATGTTAAATTGTAAGTTTGGCAACAAAATATGCGAATTGAAATTAGAAATCACATACTTTCTCTAGCGATAAACGCTATTTACTAGTAAAGTCTACGGGCCTGCAAAGCTGAGCTCAGCCTGGCTGACGTCATCAATTTCGCAATATCGCGGATGTTACTCCCAAGACCACTTGCGAAATGACTTCTGCTAACGTCTGAAGGGGGAGTCATAAATTGCTTCTTATTTCATTTCTCGATTGATAATAAACTGAAACATGGTGGATAACATGTGAATTGATAACCCCCTTCATATAATTAAAACTCATTTCATTGTAAACATTCTCCTTTAAGATACATACTGCTACAATGGTGCTCGCCAAAACAGGTTTTTCATCACCACATATTATAGTTTTCCACATTTGTGTAATGATATATAGTGACAAATATCACAATTCATCAATGAGATCTACTGACAAATAGGGCTACCAGCCAGCATAGGCTTCTGTCATGTTTTGTGTTGTTTTGGAAGGTTAATGTTAATTTATAATCTGTTATATTTATTTATTCTCTTTACAGGTGGGACCTCCAGTAACTTTAAATGATGTACGATGCTGATGCTCAGTTACAAGCAGAACCTTCAAGAAACTACTTATTACTTGTATTCTTAGCTGTCTTTGGTACACTGCTTTTTGGCGGTATGTTCTGTGTCACCTACAAAACAGCATCGGTTTACGTCCGTGCGTCAAAACCATATGAAGCCTTGGAGATGTATGACCCTCAGAACCCTGACCCTGAAAAGAATTTGTATGATTCATTTGAATGAATATATGCTAAAATGTATATTCCTTAAAACTTGGGTAATTATGTAATGATTGCAATAGTGGAATTGGTGATAAAATCCCTTTTTGTGACCCTGAAATTAATGCTAATGGAGAACTCCTCTCAGACTTTAGAGATGATTCTGGTCTCTGATAATTCTTAATTGTAGTAATATATGCCAAGGTAAATACACATGGTTCCGTAAAGACCTAAAGGTCGCGATTGATTTTACATGTTATGTTCGTCACTATATGATTTTGAATGTACAAGAGAATTTATTATAGATGATGATATATTGATTTTAAATATATACTCAGTTACAAATTTGCAGATAAATCTAATAAATGTAAATCGACACATGCGCATCTGAAACACGTTTGAGATATCAAACATGTTCAAGATTGGTCAGATTAAACAAAATCATGGTTTGTATAGGTTGATATAAACTACTGTAAAAGTAGAAATTTTCGCGAGGTTTTTATTTTCATGAATCAATCCTCATCTGCGAAAATATAAACTCGCAAAAATTATTGACTTCCATTGACTTTTGTTTACAAATGTTGAAAATCGCGAAAATAAAAAATCGCGAAATGCCTGTTATGACCATTTTTGTGAAAATATCTTAGCGCGAAAATATTCACTTTTACAGTATCAGGGTCTGCTCCGACAACTTATTTTCTGAGTGTGTTTTCGTTCCTAAATAGAATTTCATGGTTTAGTAAAGTTTTGTGAAGGTTTTTCTTGGAAAATACAGTCAAACTAGATTTATGAGTCCAGGAAAATCTTTCCTGATAATCAAATTTCACAATATGAGGATAAAAGATGTGTAAAAAAATGAAAAAGATCACATAATATTGCTTTAATAGGAGATTTAGGATGGCAACCAATTGGTTTAATCCAAAATAAACTCTGTATTGTAAATATTTTAATAGACTTCGGCAAATGCAAACCAACCGATGGAGAAATCTTGTATATATTGATATAGTTTAATCAGCTCCAAATTGGCGAGGAATATTCATTTTTTATCTCTCTGCGCGGTGCGAAAATAATCCAAGTGTATGAGCGCAATTTTGACCACACGCACACAGTTTGGGTCACATGCACACGATTTGGGTCGTACGAACATGTTACACATGAGATGAACAATGGGCTTGTAACCATTGTACAACCGCGTCCTTGTATTCATTCGCTGCTGTGAGGCTTCACCAAATTTAGATTGTGGTATTTCTTATTTAAAGGCGATCTCTCTATTAACCGCTTTTGGATCAATAATTTTGAAAATATTATCATTATTGGTAATTCTAATATTAAGTGGATACATTCCCTTACGAAAATGCAATCACCAAAATTTGGTTGCAGCAAGGTGGTACCAGGTTGCGCAAGGTTGTCGCAAGGTTGCAGACGTTTGTCGCAAGGTTGCGCAAGGTTGTGGATGATTGCTGCAAGGTTGCGCAACCTTCTCAGAAAAACCAAACTGGTAGTGCAAGGTTGCTGCAACCAGTTCAGAAGAACCAAACTGGTTGCGCAAGGTTGCGGATGGTTGCTGCAAGGTTGCGCAACCTTCTCAGAATTCCCAAACTGGTTGCGCAAGCTCCTGCAACCAGTTCAGAAGAACCAAACTGGTTGCGGATGGTTGCGCAACCTTCTCAGAATTACCAAACTGGTTGCGCAACCAGCTCAGAAGAACCAAACTGGTTGCGGATGGTTGCGCAACCTTCTCAGAAGTACCAAACTGGTTGCGCAAGCTCCCGCAACCTCTTCAGAAACACCAAACTGGTTGCGCAAGGTTTCTTCTTATGTTCAAAGGTCAGGTCAAAAGGTCAAACATGTGAAATAAACATTGCTGTCATTGTAACCTTTACTAAAATTGTAGTGACTTTGATGATTAATTGTACCCATACTTTGTAATCAATTTCATAATGAAAATGAGGTATGCTAGAAAAACAAGTTGTGAATCATATTCTAATCTTTGAAGGAAACTGATGTTGCAGATAAAAATGCTGAAGAATAGTAAGTTTAAAACATATAAGCTTATTTTGGTATTGGTTCCGAATTTTGATGCATGTTTTTGGTGGTTGCTAGCTGGTTGCAAACAGGTTGCACAAGGTTGCGCAAGGTTATATTTTTCCAAATTTAACCAGTTGCTTGCGCAACCTTGCGCAACCTTGCACCACTAGCTGGTTGCGGCAGGTTGCGCAAGCTTTAGATGTTTCTGCAAGGTTGCGCAAGGTTGTAATGTTCCAAATTTAACCAGTTGCTTGCGCAACCATGCGCAACCTTGCACCACTAGCTGGTTGCGGCAGGTTGCGCAAGCTTTAGATGTTTCTGCAAGGTTGCGCAAGGTTGTAATGTTCCAAATTTAACCAGTTGCTTGCGCAACCATGCACCACTAGCTGGTTGCGGCAGGTTGCGCAAGCTTTAGATGTTTCTGCAAGGTTGCGATACAAACTTAAGGTTATACCGCCAACTGACATTGCAAGGTTGCGCAAGGTTGTAATGTTCCAAATTTAACCTTGCGCAACCTTGCGCAAGGTTGTAATGTTCCAAATTTAACCTTGCGCAAGGTTGCGCAAGGTTGTAATGTTCCAAATTTAACCTTGCGCAAGGTTGCGCAAGGTTGTATTTTTCCACATTTAAGGTTGCGCAAGGTTATCTTGAGCAAGGTTGCGCAAAGTTGCGCAAGGTTGCAGAATTGGTTGCGATTTTCATAAGGGTTTAGCTATTACAAGCAGTGTTTCCACATTGCAGGTAATTACCCGGAATTCGGGTAATTTTGGTTGTTTCCAGGTAATGTTCGGGTAATGAAATAATTCCAGGTAATTCCGGGTAATCCGGAAATGTCAAAACTGTGATAATATATCCACCCTTTTTCTTCTTTTTTTAATTAATATTTGGTTCTATGTAATAATATTAAACAGTTTTGCCAACCTTAGCGACAATCACCCCTGGTCCATTGTATTACTTTCAAAACACAAAATGAGCGCCCTCTGTGTAGACCATTCATTGATTCATTCATTATTTAACCACTCATCTCCCGTACGTATTATTTTTTGATGCGGAATTCGGAGTTTCTCAATACATTTAATTCTTGCATGTCTTTATGACCTCCATTAAATTTGTTAAACAGCCAAAAATTGCACGGATATAGCAATTTTGAAGATTTCAGGTAATCTCATCAAATTCCAGGTAATCTGAGACTCTATTCCAGGTAATTTTTTTTTGAGGTGTGGAAGCACTGATTACAAGTCATCTTTGAAGGCCTATGTACTTGGTTTAGAAGATTACTTATTATACAAATTAGATTTCTATGGTGGAGCGATGAAATTCAAAGCATGGTCAAATAACTTACAACTATCAATGACCAGTAGCATGCACAGGAATTTTTGACTGGGGGGATAATTAGTTATTTTATTTTGTGCAGCATTCATGTACTGTATTTGCACTATTCTTGATTAGTGTATTGCTGTATACTGTATTCATGTTTTATAGCCATCATTTGTTGGCTTCTCTTGGTGTTTTTCTATAGTGCATTCATATTTTGTACATATGAGACCTGTCATCACGAAATGAGAGTTAAGTCGGAAAATTTAATTTTGAGGTTTGTCCAGATTCAGAATGCTCAGAAAACAAGCTTTAAAATGATATGCAACATGTCATAATTTCTCAATGTTTTCCTGGTCAAAAATCAAATTTTAATTTAAAAATGCCTTTGTTTTCTATTGATTTTTGGCATGTTCATTGGACCATATCTCCTAATGCACACTGGCGACTTAACGCTCATTTTGTGGTGACAGGTCTCATATGCTATTTGTTATTTTGTTAAGCGTTTTGTGATCCTTTTGATGTAAGGCGCTATATAAATGCCTGTTATTATTATTAATAATGTGCAATGAACAAGTCCAGGCACACACTTTTTCTAAGTAAATTAATCTATCAAACCCTAACCTTACCAGAGGCCACAAAAAGGCCACAGGAAATAGCTGCTGTACCATGCCTCACGATTCTATCTCGTGGCTCGATCTGGCGAGCTGAATCGTTAGCGCAATCAGTAAGGTGTCACCTTCCACACCAGTAGCCCGGGTTCAATCCCCAGCGCGGTCAAACAGAGATCTTTCTCAGAAAATGTGACCTGTTTTTCTCCCCTGATGGTTTAATTGTGAAAAACACGCTTAGGGAGTTAGGGTTAACAAACACCTTTCTTTGTGTTTATACCAAGTGTTTTTGTGGTTCTGATACAAATGCCCAACTTATACCAAATGTTTTCTGGGTGTTGATACGAATATCAAACATCACCAAATGTTTCATTCATTTTGATGAAATTGTTTTACTTTACCAAATGTATTCATGTGCTGATGTGTAAATTTACCTATACCAAGCATGTGCAACCTTTTCTACCACACGGGCCTCATTGTGATTTTGAGATCTATTCACAGGCCGCAGTGATTGTCAAACATTCCAAAAACACGTCCGGAGGAGGGATAATAGGGAAAGGGGAAGTCCATTGCTCTCTTCGTGTAAATTCCTCTTTTTACTCGCTGTTGCTGCTGCAAGCACCTTTTAACCAGGGATTTTATCACGCAATCACGCCTTGAGTTACATTTACTAAATGCAGCGCGTCACCCTACTAATTATAAGGGAGCACACCACTAAATCAATCCGCCATTTGTGTAAAACTAGGGAGTTCTGGTTAAAATGGGCCACATCAATGGGAATTTTAGGATTGCTTCGCGGGCCGCAAATTAGAGGTCGGCGGGCTGCATGTGGCCCGGGCCACAGGTTCAGGGGCGGACTGGCCACTGTGGCGTTGTGGCGATCGCCACATGGGCCGCTTTGTTCTGGGCCTCTCAGGGCCGGTTACTCACTTGTGTAAAGCATTTTTTTGGGCCGTTTTGGACTCAAATTTCTCCTACCCCCCCCCCCCCCCACTTACGTGAAATTCACGAGGTGACTGACTAGGAAAAATTTGGGGCAATCTTTTACGAAAATTTGAAAAACACTGACATGGTCAAAAAGGGCCGCTTTAAATTTTTTGCCATGGCCGCTTTCAGGACCCAGTCCGCCCCTGCACAGGTTGCACACGCTTGACCTGTACCCTCCCTTTGTTTTGATTCAATAGCTAACTTTACCTAAACAATGTTGATACAGATGGCTAACTTTATTACCTTTTCATTCATGATGATACAATTACATAACTTAATCAAATGTTTCCTGCCTTTGGTGTTTATACAAATGCACAACTTTACGAACTGTTTCTTAACAAATGCCTAACTGTATACTGTAAAACCAGAAATGTTTTGTGTGTTTTTAAATTTCGCGAGGAGCACTTACTTGTGAAAATTTCATGCCGCAAATATTTCAAATCTACCTTGTAGCAGTGCAAAGTTACACAATGTAACTCCAAAGTTTACATGTTAATGCTGTGAATTAGGTCAGAATTGCCGATTCATGAAATTTGTAAATCGCGAACATTTCTGGTTTTACTGCTCAAGAAAATTGAGTTGAGATTTTGATGCACTTGAAAAGTTGAGGTGTGGCAGCATTTCAAATTTTGAGCAGGCTAACTTTTTTAAGTAACTCAAGGTACATGTTGCCTTAGTCAAGGGGTTGTTTGATTGT
This sequence comes from Ophiura sarsii, assembly GCA_035610835.1. Taxonomy (NCBI): domain Eukaryota; kingdom Metazoa; phylum Echinodermata; class Ophiuroidea; order Amphilepidida; family Ophiuridae; genus Ophiura; species Ophiura sarsii. The sequence goes on along the minus strand of CM069458.1, from coordinate 16,171,859 downwards.
AGTCTGTCAGTCTGTTCTGTTTTTATTTTGCCTTGCTTACAGTACTGGATTTAAGTTAAACCAACATCAATGTTATACCAATTACTTATGTGTATTGTTGAGTCATAATACTTGTGCACTGAATAAAATGGTTTTGTAAATCAATTTTCAGTTTCTTTGTGATTCTTCAGCCAGTCTATCAAACTTACAAGTAATGCAACAATATGCTTCATTCATCAACAAATGCATAATTTTACAAAATCTTTCCTCGGTGTTGATGCAAATGCCCAACTTTACTGAACGCTTCCTTAAATTTTAATACAAATGTCCAATTTTACCAAATGTTTCCTTTGTTCTGATACTAATGACCAAGTTGACATCATACACATGTTTTTCATGTGTTGATTCAAATGTTAAAATGTTTCATTACGTCGATGCAAATGCCTTTAGCAAATGCTTCCTTGGTGTTGATGTAAATGCTAATCGATACATTTCAGGCATATGACTGTTGTTGATGCAAATAAAAATGCTGTACAAACTGCAAATAAAGATGTCTGACCTTTGGTGTCAAAACAAGATTTAAAAATTGCACCAATCAAGGGCTGAGAACAACAAAGACGTAACTCCATTTTTGGTTAAAATGAGATGTTGGTATCAAATTGTTTAGAAAACAATTGTCTTTCTAGTAACAACAATGGCGTAACTCCATACTACCCCCCTTTAAAGTCAATGGCCAGTAAAGCAAAGACTTAACACTTTCCACGCGGCAGGCGGCTGCAGACGACATTCCAAAATTTCACAAAATGTTTAAAAAATGTCAAAATTATTGAATTTCATTAACATATTTAGAATCACCATGAGAAATGCATTGACATAAGTACAAACATGCCTAGTAATGGGTCAGTATTCCATGAGATAGGCTTTGAAAATTGTGAAAGGTTTCTGAAAAATCTGTTTTGTGTATGGTAAAAATAACAGCCGCGTGGAAAGCGTTAACTCCATAAGGCCCTAGTGCTCAGAGCAACAAAGACTGAAGTGGGAGATAAGTCAAAATAGTCAAAATTGAGTTACATCTTTGTTGTTCTCAGCCCTCGCAGTTATCTCAACAGAATTGAGATATCCCTGAATGCCATGCAAGAAACATTTGCGCTGCAGGAAGCTATCTGCTCCACCAGAGAGCAGGGGTCGCATTCTGACGCGTCTGCGCATCCTGGACCTCTCACTTTCTTGTAGTGATGCGTCGGGTTTCTTATTGGAAAGACTTGCGGGTCCCGATCAAAATTGAAGGGACCCCTTAAATTTGACGCTGTATGGAAATGGAAACCTTAAGAAATTCTGTAAATTACATATCCATCCGTACCTCACAATATAAATTCATTAAAACTGTCCGTAAAAAAGTAAAATTTTCAAATACCAAAACTTCAGGACCCCTCAATTTCTTGGGGGACCCCTTAAATTTGTTTTTTGAAGTCCTACGGGGTCCTGAAAAATTTCATGGGACCTTTCACATTTTTGATCCAGTGCTATCCCTGCCAGAGAGAATTTGACAAATTAAAGATAGACATTAAAATGACCATATCATACATTTGCTATAACTCATAACTCAAAGGGGCATTGAGAGATTGCCCAGAAAAATGAAATTTGGAAAAAAGGAATTTTAAATAGAATAAATTGTAGGAACCCTGAAGTGCAATGATTTATGGGAAAACGGTTGAATAATGGTGCTAGATTGAAATTTGGTTGAAGCGACTTATGTGGTGAGTGATGCTGATAATGTCGATGTGATGTACATCGAAATTTCCAAATCATGAAAATGTACATGATAGACAGTGAATTAAGGTAAACGGTTTCAGATGGTAGTTAGTATATGCCCAAGTATTATGTAGGTGCAAAAAACTGATTTCCAGACAAATTGAGGGCGCACTCCCATACGTATCTCTCAGTGCCCCTTTAAATAAATAAATAATTTCTAAAATTGATATTTTCTCTTTAATGCAAGATATTGCACACAAATAACAGTTGGTGCTCAAAGAGTAAGACAAAGTATGATTTTGTATGCACTTGGCTTTTCAACATGAAGAATAGCAGGGCTGTCAACTCTCCTGCCTAGACACTCTTTCTCCCGCACTCCCGCCTAGCATATAAACTCTCCCGCCTCAAAAATTTATCAAATAAAAATGTATCAACACCTTGATACGAGCTTCCGGCGGAACATTTGCGATATTGACTAAGCAATTTTTCAGCCGTTTTTTTGGAAAACGTCATCACTACCTCCCCCCCCCCCCCCACACACACACTTATCAAGATTTCAGCTGCTGGCGGAAAAAAATGTGTGCAAGTTTACAATTTTTGTTGTTGAGTATGTATCTCTCCCTCCCAGCAAATCCCCAAAGTTGACGGCCCTGGAATAGTACGATGGATACCGGATTAATCTGTATTGATCAATGGAAACATCCTTGATCCCAAGCACATTATCTACTGGTGAGTAAGCACCAGCAATTCATCAATTAGAGAAACATGGCCTATACATTATGAAACCAACGTATATCTCAAAACAGCTACAAACTACATTTATTTTCATTTTTATTTAGTTTATTGGTTATTTTTATCTTTTATCATAAGCATAACTCTTTTTGTTAGATTTATTTTAATCAATCGACAACAAATTTGCACCCTCGGCAAATCTAGCGAGCTGTTTGCCAACTTCCTGCTTCAAATACTCGCGTACTTTGGCACGCACACATGGCAACGTTGCGTTATAAGCACAACGCATACGCTGGTAGCTTTGTGTAGGGCAGCCTTAAAGGTATATTATGTGATCTTTTCCAGGGGACGCCCTCAAAAATTGGAAGCAGATTTTCTTACAGATTTACTTTTCTGATCATAAATCATAAATATATTCCAAGTTACAGAGCGATACGATTCCTAATAACCTCCAAATCATGGTTTTAGAGTGAATTTAGAGTAAAAATGTGAAAAATAGATTGTACCGCTCGGTACAATCTATTTTCAAACCATGATTTTGAAGTAATTAGGAATCGTATCGATCTGTAACTTACAAGATCTTTATGATTTATGATCAAAAATGCAAATCTGCAAGAAAATCTGCTTTCATAGTAAAATTTAAAGATAGAGGGCTTTACTTGGAAAAGATCACATAATATGCCTTTAAACATCTTAACATGATGACCATATGCACCGAAGGTATTATTATTCGATTGAATTAAGCCCCACCCCAAACTATATATTATCATCTCACAACATACAGTGCGTATCGGCTGAAAATAGACCAAAAAACAACCAAATTGCCTGTTGGCATCCAAAACCACACCCACTATATAAGAAAAAGTTATCTGTTAGTACCCTAAGGCCGTGCTGAAAAACTAAATGCAAAATTTGAAATCATATTTGGTTGTGCTCTTTAGCTTCCATTTACCCAGAGTAACACACTAATAAAGCACTCAGGTGTACAACACATAGTTGATTAGCTATTGAGATTTAATTCACAAAAATAAAGCACATCTTTTCTTATAACTTGCATTAAAATGCCCATGACTGAACCCATTACATGGAGCATCACAGTGATAATAAAACAGGTCGCCAAATATAAACTCTTTTAATATGAAGAATTAAACAAAATTCCTGGGTTCAATTATTTAAAAACTACTGTTATTTCTGGAAACTTAATATTGCATTATCTTGTGAAGTGTTCAACAATACTTGAAGTTAATATTGCGTAACTCAAAGTTTCAATTTGCCAGGGTCCAGCTTGCATGAAGTTTGATATCGGGAATGAGCAGGTAGGGTATAGGGTGGTCAAAACGGAAGATTTTTGGGTAGCCAAACGATCGGTCATTTACACAACTTACAAACACATGTTGCCATTTTTGAATTTCTTGATGAACTATGCAAGTGTAAATTATTAAATTATATCTAAATCCAGAGATAACATGATCTAAAACAGACCAGCTATATTTGGCCAACTACTGTTTTTTAGGTGAGAAGGTAGACATGATCAACCGCCCTTTACCTTTTACATTAAAAAACACTAATATTATGTAAAGTTACCACACAAGCAAGTAAAAAGAAGACCCATACTGAAACTTGCAACCAGCAAGCAACTAAACAACCCATCACCCCCCCCCCACCCCAGTTTTTTTTCAGAAATAATAAGTTGAATATATAATTGCACAATATAATCGATATTAGTATCTTTTGTGCACAAAATATTTGTTTTGAAATCAACATAAATGCAAATATAACTATCTTTTTTATTGATGAAGCACCAAATGTATGAAGCATAGTAAATTAGCAATTAAAAACGTATTTTCTTCCCTGTTATCTATTTCTCGTTCAAGTTCACATTTTTAAAGTTATTTCATCATTTATTTTGTACTCTTTTTTGTTAAAAGTGCTACCATTGAATAACCGTAATTCCCGGTTAAAATACAGGTATTTTGGATCAATTTTCAGCATTAGATACTCATAGCAGTAACCTTGATATTGAAAATGTACAAAACAGAGTATCTGGTTTCCAATTCTGAAGAAATGGTTTTTGAACTGCTACAAAGAATGGCAGTGTCTCAGAAGGTTATTTATTTACTTTTCTAAAAAAAATAATAGGTACATACATTTCCTGACTTAACACTTTCCACGCGGCTATTATTTTTACCATACCATAAACAGATTTTTCAGAAACCTTTCACAATTTTCAAAGTCTATCCCAAGGTTTACTGAACCAATACTAGGCATGTTTGTACTTATTTCAATGCATTTCTCATGGTGATTCCAAATATGGTAATGAAATTCAATAACTATGACATTTTTTAAACATTTTGTGAAATTTTGGAATGTCGTCTGCAGCCGCCTGCCGCGTGGAAAGCGTTAAAGTCATTGTAAATAATAAATTCAAAGGCAAAAATTTGATGAAGTCAGAACAATGCGCAAATGCAACGCATGGGCGGTTTAAGGGCAACATTGGGAAAATGTGTTCTGACCATGCTCTATGTGTTTCAAAAAGTTTACATCTGATTAGTCTCATAATTTAAAGGGGCACTGAGAGATATGTATTGGAGTGCGCCCTCAATTTTCTTGGATCAGTTTTTGGCACCTACGCAATACTTGGGCATATACTTACTACCATCTGAAATCGTTAAACCTTAATTCGCTGTTATCATATAAAATTACACGATTTGGTAATTTCGATGTAGATCACATAGACATTTTTTATCAGCATCACTCACCAAAATAAATTGATTCAACCGAATTTCTATCTAGCGCCATAATCCCATTCAACCGTTTTCACATAAATTATTACATGTCAGGGTTCCTACCTACCTTGTCTATTGATACAATTATTTTTTTCCAAATTTCATTTTTCTCTGCAATCTCTCAACGCCCCTTTAACTTAAGTTAAGATATATTTACTTCAAATATGAAGCAGCTGTGTTTCCAACATTTTCAGTTATAATAGCCCTCCAGTTTTGGACCCAGTTTTTTTTGTCACGCTGTACAAGTGACAAAATCCAAACTATCAATTAGTTATTTTTCTTGTAAATTATACTTTATTCATTTTAGGCCAAATTGTGCCATATCGCATGGCACTTGAAGATTAGGGTTAACTCAAAACCAGTATATAACATATAACACAATATAACATCAATTTTAAGTATTAGTATTTATTATACACAAAGTATTTTATCCTTCTTTTAGGCACCCTCAATTTTTCAGTAGGTAATCAGTCTTGGGCTATTCCATTTGAAATCCATACACCCCTACCCTATGGAAGGTATTACCTTAATATTCCCCATAGGGAGTGTACATTTCAAACTGGATTAGTTGGATGGGTGACTCCATTAGAAATCTACACTCCCTGTGGAGAATATTAAGGTCATGTCATCCATAGGGGTGTATCGATTTCAAATGGATCAGCCCATTAGACCAAATCTAATTTAAAATCTCCCTGCTCATGTTTTCCTTCATAAAGTATTTGAGTCCCTCGACAGCTTCATCTCTAACTTCAGAGTCTCCATTAACCAACTCTCTGAAGGAGTCTATATCTTGAGAATCTATATCTATATCATGAGAATCTATCTCACTGATGATGGTTCTGATGTCATCCAAAAGTTGGCGTCGCATCCTTTTATCCATCTTCTTTAAAACCTTTGATACAGGTTTGTATTTGCCATGGGTTAAAGCTGCATCAACCATCCCACCAGCAGCACTTCCTGTATGTGAAGAAAAGAGGACGCAGAAAATCCAGACAATATTGCATTAATCAGGGGCAGACAACATAAATATGTTACTACATCATTATTATTGTAATGATTGCAATATATTAACTAGGATCAATTAGAAATTTGCAAAAGAATCAGAATCATGCATGTTGGTTGACAATTTTTCAACAGGGATTGAATCATTTCCTGAAGCTTGGCCTGACGGATCGAGTGCTGAAATATTCACATTAGTGTATTTACTTTTTCATTTCCGGAATTATTTTGTGGCCTCATTTCCAGAATTCAAGATATTTCCGGAAGTGTTGCATCCTTGTTTCAAGAACTTTTCGGAAGTCTTGCACCCCTGTTTCAAGCTGAGTAAGTTCACATTTGCTACCTACTAATCTAACCCATTTTCAGTCTTACAAACAAAGACATCACAACAGAAAGAGAGGAAGGAACAGGGAAGAGGGATGTTTAAGAATGTAAAATATAAAGAGAGGAAGGAACAGGGAAGAGGGATGTTTAAGAATGTAAAATATAAATGTAAAAATTGTAGAATTTGAAGATTTGATATAAATAATTTGTTTAAATATGATATGCAAATCAAATAAAATGCATCAGCGAATGTACATTAAGTATAAATATACAAGTGTTAACAGATATGGAAAACATCTCTCAATATGAAAATTAATATTCACAACAATGTGCATACTAATAGATGATATACACCAACAAAATATGTAAGTTCTCCCCTAGCATAAACTAGAATATTTCAAACAATATTTGATGGATTTAATTTTAAGCTAGAAAGATGCACCCAATTGTTAGGCACATTTTGATACCAAATTTGTAGGCATTGAGACAATGCAACGATAAGAATTTGTGCCATTTACGCATTTTTATACAGAAAAAAAGTGGCACTAAATCTCACTGGCTATGGCTGGTTTTGTCCATAAATTAACAGACATTTTCTTGGTGGATTTTCGTGCACAGACATGGGAATCTACCAAAAAAATATGTGTGGCATCATTTCAAGAAAATCAATAAGCAGATCATAATTATGTGTGGCAAGCTCTTCTAATTATGAGTGACGAGGCAATTTGGTCCGATTATGAGTGACATGGCAATTTGGTCTGATTATGTGTGACATGGCAATCTGGTCCGAGTATGAGTGACATGGCAATTCTGTGTGACATGGCAAAATGGTCTGATTATGTGTGACCAAATTGTCATGTCGCACATAATCAGACCAAATTGCCATGTCATTCATAGTCGGACCAACTTGCCATGCCACTCATAATCGGACCAAATTGCCATGTCACTCATAATCAGACGAACTTGCCACACATAACTATTATCTGCTTATTGATTTTCTTGAAATGATGCCACACATAATTGTTTGTTTGCATTGTCTCAAGGCCAACAAATCTGGTATCAAAATGTGCCTAACAATCGGATGCATCTTTCTAGCTAAAAAATATTTAAATCCATCAAATATTTTTGGAAATATTCCAGTATATGCTAGGGGGGGGGGGACTTACACATTTTGTTGGGTGTATTATGCTTAACCTTTGTACTATGTGAGGAGGAACTATACGTTAGCATCCAAACACATGCCATATTTATTTTAAATGATAAATTCTAGGACAAATAATTATCAAAGAATATGTAAACTCTATAAAAATCATGGAATAGCCCTGAAAATGCCACTAATCAGTTGAACCCTTGAAGGTGCTCCTCCTTGAATGATGTCACAAGTCGGACGATACCGGACATAGGCTTGTTCACGAATATTCAAGGTCAAATTATGCGTACAAGGTTACTTGATCAAGCGATAGGACGAATAGTTAACAACGGATTAAATTCAAAAACAAAACTGACACTGGAGTTGGTTATCCAACTCTCCAGCGGTTTTAGTTCCAATGTGTGATGAATTTTCTGGGGACATATAATCAAAATCCATTTTTACATTGAAAACAATGGAGATTCAAAAATTACAGCCATTCGTGTCCACCATCGTCTGCCAGGAATAACACAACATTTCAACACAACATTTCAATTGAGATGATCGTCCCTCCATTGAAGGTCTATGGTCCAATTCACTTACGTTGTTCACAGTATTGTCCAGTGTTACCAGGCATACATGAGCATTCTCCAGTCAGAGGGTCACAATCACCACCATGCTCATATAGACGATCACTATGGCAACCGTTACCATAGGTACCAGGTGCACAAATTTCAGAGCAATCTGGTAGCTGGTATCCAGCTTCACACTTGCAGCCATCTGTGGTAAGGAACGAAACAATCATTATTAAAAACAACAAATGTTTTGTTGGTGTAACGGAGTGTTCAAAAATATGGTGGGTAAGGGTCATTCATTCATAATATTTATTAACACAATCCAACAACGAAATATATAACAACATATAATACAAAGTGTAAATAGTAGTAAAGGAATATACAATAATTGTGGGGTTGGAAAGAGTGCAGAGCCTAAGCCTGGAAAAGCTTTAGGTTTGGCTCCACTGCTGTGAAATTTCAGGATTATCAGGGTGGGACAACAACTATATCTTAACACAGAAGACACTTTTGTTTTGTATTCTGTTTGGCTTTTTTTAAGAGGTGAACCGCATGGTGATGTTTTCTTCTTCTCTATGTTGTTTTTATTTTCTTCTTTTTTCTCTTTTCTGACACTTTTTTACCCCTTAAAAGGGTAGGGTAGGGAGTTAATTTAGATTCAAGCAGGTCTGGTCAACCTTGGAATAAAGAGACAAGGAAGCACTACGGTATCGAATCATTTGAGCAATCAGTTGGCCGACCCTTAGATCACAAAGCCAATAACATAATGCATCACCTGTCCAAGTGTGTATGTATGCGGGACTTTTGAATAGGGTGATTTATAGCGTTGTGGAATCGCGATATGGTATAGGAATAGTATCATGATGAGTTTGTACTTGCTAATTGTGATCTAATGAAAAGACATACCGTGTTAAACTAAAGTATATGGACCGATTGAAAATTGTGGCAGAGTATGATTTGCTTATAAAATTTGATTGTCTTTGATGCACTTTAGGAAGAAGGGGCAGTCTGGGGCACTCAAATTGAACATGGGGTTGTGACTTCTTTTTAGTTAGCTACAATTTGTGAATTCTTCGATTACCCGCATCTAACCGGAACATTAAGTTTTGATAATTAATGCAAATCCATCAAATTGAATTTGTCAAAATAGGTTAATATTATCAAGACCATATTACTCATTGAAGCTAAATGTTTCTCCACATATTTATTTGATATTTGCGCTTTCAATCAACAGTGCTTCAGAGCGTCTAGGAAGATTTAGTGAATTTCTCTCAGATATAAATGTATAAGCAAAATGTATGCAAGACCCTCCAGTCGGTCTTACCAGCGGCAAACAGATTGCACACACAGGGTTCTCAGGAATGTCGGATCTATTGTAAATTTGAATAGAAATAGGGATTTAAGTTGAAGAATTCTACAGGGAAATAGACAAGATAATAGCAACTGAAAAGACATGATCTTTTACAATACTCATGGGGGATTTCAACGCAAAAGTAGGAATAAGAAAAGAAAAGGAAGAAAGCGGAATCGGCCCATTTGGTATCGAAGGTCGAAATGAGAGAGGAGAGAGACTTCTTCAATTTGTATCCAGCAGGAATTTACAAATTGGCAACACATTCTTCAAAAAACCAAGCAAAAACTACTGGACCTGGGAAAGCCCAAACGGAGCAACTCACAACATGATAGACTACATCATTTGTGACCACAAAAGAATATTACGGGATGTTGCAACAGTACCAAAGGTTGACATGGGAAGTGACCATCGATTTGTCAGAGCCAAAGTGAGGATAAATAAGAAGATGGAGAGGCTGAGAAGGACCAAAAGAACCAAAAAGAGACATATTGATATAGAAGTGCTCTCCAACAAACAACAGCAATTCAAATTCGAACTTCACAACAGATTCGCAGCACTAGAAGATCTAGCTGAAGATGGACCACTTGACCAACTCTACGATCAAATTGCTAGTACATTCATGGAGGAAGCAGAGAAGCTGGCAAAAGAAAAGAAGAAAATAGTAAACAACACAGATCCGGAGAGAGAAGACATTCGTAAACTCAATGAGAAAAGGAAAGCTCTCAAACCCCTCAGACAGATATCACCCCGTAACCAGATAGAATACACTGAACTAAATAAGACAATCCGTAAGATGCGTCGAAATCAAAAGAGAAAGTACAGAACTAAAATGGTGAGGAAGGTACTAGAAAGTAACAAAGGACCAAAAATCATCAATAGGAAATTGGAGGAAGGGAGGAAGCTGCTAGCAGCAATTAAAACAAAGGATGGATCAGAAGTTACAGACAAAGTAAAAATAACAAAGACCATTGAAGAATTCTACAGAGAACTATACAACACAGACAAACCAGACTGGAGACAGAACGAACACTGGAGTAGAAGAAACTGTAACAATCCTAACCAAACTGTTCAACAAGATCATGCAACTTGAGAAAGTGCCTACCCAGTGGAACGAATCAAAGGTTATTATATTGTTCAAGAAAGGGGATATGAAGGACATAAAAAACTATAGACCTATCAGCCTGTTGCCTCACATGTACAAAGTCTTTACAAGAATTATTCTTGCCAGAGTTGAAAAACAGCTTGATGAAAACCAGCCTAGAGAACAAGCAGGTTTTAGAGCAGGATTCAGGACATCAGACCATCTTCAAACATTGAGCCAGGTTATAGAGAAGTCGAAAGAATATCGCTTCAATTTATGTCTCGGTTTTGTGGACTATGAGAATGCATTTGACAGTCTAGACCACCAGTCTCTATTAAATGCGCTGGAAAAGCAGGTCAGTGATGAAAAGTACATCCGTCTAATCAAGGCAATCTATAAGGATCCAAGTGCTAGAATCCACCTAGAGAGCACCACAACCGAAGCCTTCAAAATTCTGAAAGGTGTGAGACAAGGTGATCCAATCTCCCCAAAGCTATTCACTGCAGCCATGGAGGATGTTTTCAGAAACCTGGATTGGCAAGGTATGGGAGTTATAGTCGATGGTGAACACCTTACCCATCTCAGATTTGCAGATGACATCCTACTTCTCAGCCATGAGCCCCAGAAATTGCAGATCCGAGAACTGAGTGAAGAGAGCAACAAGGCTGGACTTAACATGAACATCAAGAAGACAAAAGTGATGATGTGCAACAAGCTGAAAGATTATGCTATAACAGTTCAAGGAAAAACCATAGAAAGAGTGGACAGTTATATATACCTGGGCAAGAAGATTTCTCTGGAAAATGAAACAGCAGGGGAAGTGAACAGAAGGATACAGCTAGCATGGGTGAAGTTTGGTAAGCTCAGCTTTATCTTTCGTGATGAAGAGCTACCATTGTCACTAACGAGACCAATTTTCAACCATTGTCTCATCCCAGTGCTATCGTATGGCTCAGAAACATGGACAACAACTAAGAGATTGGAGAAGAAGGTAAAAGTCACTGAGAGGGCAATGGAAAGGATATTGATTGGCGTTACAAGAAGGGACAGGGTGACCAACACAGATTTAAGGAAGAAAACAGAAGTGAGGGACATCATACTGGAAATAAAATCAAAAAATGGAGATGGGCTGCATGGCCATCTAGCCAGGAGGAAAGACAACAGATGGACTCATAAATTAACAGACTGGATCCCCAGAGCATTCACCAGAGGAAGAGGCAGGCCAAACAGACGGTGGATAGACGACATCATAGAGTATGGCAACGTTACTTGGAAAAGGACAGCTCAGGACAGAGTGAAATGGAAAATTGATGAAGAGGCCTTCCTTCTGCAGTGGAGTGAAATAGGCTAGATAGATAGGGAATTTAGTTAACGAGGTCGATCGCGTTGTGTTTCCTCCTCCTCTTTTGTCCAAGGGTCAACGCAAAAAACTTTTTACCCAGATGATTTAAAGAGTGACTAAACAAAACTAAGGACTATAACTCACCATCAGTACAAATTCCATGGTGACTACAATTACGAGTACCACACTGTAACTCCTCACATCCTGGACCTTGCCAGTTACCATAGCAACTACACTCTCCCATAATGCATTGTCCATGATTGCTACAATTAGCTTCTGGAATGCAGTCTGGTTCGTGTACACATAGTATGGTGGACACTTCACGACTACAACGGAAGGCGGGATCCTCGCTGTAAAATATAAAAATGAACAGTCATAAATTGGTACAATTATAAATGAATAATAATAATATAATAATAACACGGCATTTATATAGCGCTTTTGCCAAAGGATACAAAGCGCTGTAATTTCGCTGCTGGTGAATCATCAGAATCAGATCGCATCAACTAGGGTGTAGCCCGTAGCGCAAACCCTATCCGCACTTAATTGTAACATCCACCATTTTTCAATGCAGCTCCCCAAATACCATTGGGTCAAGGAAGTTTTTGATAACCGAAACAACTGATCACTGGTTTTGAAAGCAGGAGGAAACTGGAGTACCCGGAGAAAACCTGCGAAAGCGTGCATGAATCGTGATAAACCAAATGCACATAAAGCCTGCGGTCGTGCACAGGATTGACCCAGGTTTCATTGGTGCAAGGCGAGAGAACAATCCGCTGCGCCAACATGCTCCCCCCCCCCCCCCGAAATAAAAACTCTGGCCAGCACTGCACTGCATGCAGTTTCTCATGAAGACTATACTTCAATAAATCTTAGCTTTTACCACTGCTTTTCATAATTTTCATTTTGTTTCAATTGGTTTTAACAAAACGTAATGATCCTTGACACAAAACCATTGTCTTGCAAACGACTCATATGGATGGATATAGGTTTTGAATCCCACCATTGCTACCATGTGACATAGCAAGCAGTGGCGTAAATTTGTTGTTGGCATTGGGAATGATTGACCAGTGGCGGCACCAGCATTTACATTTTAGGGGGTGGGGGGGGGGGGGGGGGGGGGGGGGGAACATGGTGGAAATAAATGATTTGGTTTTTATTGTAAAAAAGATGATTACATAGGTCATCCCCCATAGTCAAATATTGGGGATATCCCCCCCCCCCCCCATCCCCCTGGGATTTACTCCTATGATAGCAATGTTACATAGACTGGTCATTGGTCATACATGTAATGCTATGATTGTTTGGTTCAACCTTCATGTGAGCTGTCAAGAAACTAGTCTATAGTCTATTTGGCCATCACAAGACAGTGACATCACTGTGTATTCTACTAATTGCAGCACATTACATGCCCGGCTACTCAAGGCGCTGGCGTATACACACAAGCGTTCAAAGACGGAAGTTACACATGCGTGCGTAAAAGCTCGCCTGTTAAGTTACGTCACTGTCCAGAGGAAGCCTAATAGAGTACTGTAAAAGTGGAAAATTTCACACCCCAAGCAGCTACCGCGAAAATAAAACCACACAAACATAACTATTTTGTGTATAAGTCTATGTAATGAACTTTCAAATCGCTAATTTAAAAACAAGCGAAATGCCTAAAAGTCAGCAAAGCGCGAAAATTACCACTTTTACAATATAGCGTGAAAACTTAATTCAGGCTGTATTCCGTATAATCCCTCAACATCTGGCTCTCTTACATGAAAATAACACAGATTATTTGATGTCATGGCATTAGTAGTTGTACATTCGAATACATTGTATCCCTCACATAAGGAGTAGAACTAGTTCCTGGCCCTAATGGGATAAGGTGGATGAATCTCTGCCCTTTGGGGAACCTTGTGCAATGGGCATTTTGTGATTCTCTCATATTACTAGTTGGATTCTCTCACAAATTTGCCCGAAAAATGTTTGGTTGGACTGCTCACTTGAAAAGACACGGTTGGTCAGATTTCTTTTTTTACATAACAATTAAACAACAAAATATAGTTGTATCCTTGGTTTATGATTCTTATTTGGGGTTTACGATGTAAACCCTGGATAAGTTCCATTATCTAGGTTTAGTTACGTCCATTATCTGTGGTTAAGGCAGAAATAATACATTTATACTTCCATAAACTTTTGCATACCAATAATCTGATGGGTAGTTAGCCACTGTTCCATTAATATTGAAAGCTGCTGAGCCACCTCCGTCTAAGTTGATAGCATTGATAGCACCGTGTCGGATGAGGAAATCTGCAAACTCTGATAATGTGACACTGTATTAGGTGTGCAAAAGTTGGAATAGAGTTAATGGGATATGTATAACATCTAGGGGTGAGAGCAAGTCCTGGAAAATTTTGAGAATTTTGAGTCCCTGTAACAAAAATCACCTTCCGACTCCCCCCAAAAAAATTGATCAACAAAAATATGTCATCTAAATCACTCTTATTTAATACAAATTTATAGTGGATTCACCCGAAATGGGTTTACTCATTCAAATCCATGCATTTCTAAATCTCTTATGCTCGCTAAAATGTGATTTTCGCCGCTGATTTTCAGTTCTGTATTTACTTTGCCGCCATCTTGAAACATGCGATGACACAATGTTAACAAAAGATGGTGTCTTAACAATTAACCCAGGGTATGTTTTAAGAATCGTGAGTCCCACCTGAAAAATTAAATTGAGTCTCAGGAGTGCGATTTCATTAAAATCCCAACCCTAATAACGTCTATCTACAAAGAAATAATGTTTGTATTTCGGTCTCATGTGATACAAACCCAAACCATTAATGTATTTTGTTATTGCATGAACAAACAGGGGATAACTAATAATATTACATGATGACAATATCCCTTCTGACTTTTAGCCAGGGAAATACAAATTGAACAAACACACTTCATGCATCACTTAATGAACCTAGGCTTGTATTCTCGTACGTACTTAAACATAACGTTTAAGGAGGTGTCCCGCATGCACAATATTGTGCATTTTATGTTAGAAAAAATAATTATCGGGCCCAAATTGCGTAACCATCATCTATCTCTCAACATGCAATTTTTCAAATTCGAGGCAATCGAAAGTCCTGGTGTCATGGTTATTGGTGCTCAAATTTGCGCAAGTCAATTGTATAACTATGACTTCATTGACCCTGTGACTTTTGACAGCAAATTTTAAAAATTGCATGTTGAGAGATGGCAATTTGTATTCGTTTTTGTCATTGTTCTATATAATTACGCAATTTGGGGTTGATAATTATTTTTTGAACATATAATGCACAATATTGTGCTTGTTGGACACCTCCTTAACTAAACGCAATTCTAAAAAATGTGTTAGACCTTAAACACACATCCAACTAACGGAAAAGTGTCTAACTTTAAACATGGGTATGTGGGTAGTTTAACACATGTTTAACTGAATTCATACACCAACTGGGCCACCATAAATTGAATACCTGTTTACAGTGAACGCATGACCATTCTGGGGATGACATTCACAGGGTTTAAAAGCGGGTTTTGTTAAAGATGTTGTACATCACAATGGTAAGAATTAGAGTTCTGTTCCGTCTAGTGAGTGCAGACCTTTTTGTGGTGTTTGTACACTAGCAACCAAAAGTATTTTGACACTTTGTTATGGTGTCACAATCATCCCATATATTCAATTTGGAGTGTAATATTTCACTACAACTTGTACAAAATGTTTTGCTTAATCTCTTCTCAAGTCACAATCTTTGCCCTCCCCCACACTTGCCTCCAGTCAGATCAAGCCCCAACACATTTTGTCCCCAAACAATGGAAAAGGTTGACTTTTAATGTCAGATTTAACTTACAAATGGTTTAAAATGTCTAATTCAGACTAAATTAAGCTAATTTCAGGCAATTTTTACAATAAAAGCAAAAAAACATTCGGGCATATTTTTTTCCCCAACAATTTTGTTCTTGCCCCCCCCCCCCCCGCCACTGCCTCCCCACCCGGGAAATACAAAGGAGCAGTGATAAAGGATCTTGAAATAGGTATTGCCATCATTTTCCACTGCACACTTGCTACCTGTATATCATAAAGTCAAAATCCCCTTCAATCCATATACCCTCCATAGCCTTCCTAATTCCTCTACTGCTTTTTCACTTTGTAGGCAAACATGTCGACCCGGCATGTCGTCGAACATTGAACATCATAGCAATGCTGGAGTGTCCTCCATATCACTCATCACAAGTGAATTTCCCCCGGGGGGGGGGGCACTCAACTTTTTTTTGGGTAGGGGTGTGCCGCCCAGGGTCTCAACGGGGGGGGGGCTAAAGAACTGAACTGAGTGGATTTTATGACGAAAAATAGGGTCTTAGGAACTGATTTTTTTCCAAAAAATAGGTCTTGAGAACTGGCCTATAGTTCAATTTTCGATTTATTTTGGTTTAAAACGCAAAATTTTCGAAAAATTGGGGCTTTGGAACACAAAATTAGTGCTTTGGAACGCAAAATTTCGCGATTTTTGAATTTTCAATAAAAATGGGGCTTAAGAACTGATGCAGGCTCAAAAGGGGGGTCATAAGAACTAGCAGCAGAGGGTGAAAAAGGGGGTCTTCAGCGCAGCACATACCCATACCCTTTTCAAATATCAGTGCCCCCCCCCCGGGGAATTTCCGCCATGGAATCAGCGGACTTTGACGTGAAGATACTTCTCCCATAATTATAGACTCTCTGCAATGTACTCCTATGGTGGGTAGTCATGACAATTTTGACTCTCTTTCAAAAATCCTTCTCAATTGTTTTTCAATGGATTCACTCAAGTAAAACTAATCCCAATATTGTCACTAGTCTTTAATCTCACACATAATATTGACACTTTTAAGTGTAAGATTAAAATCTTTTCATTCATCTTCAAGATAAGATATTTGGGAGGGAAATTTCAGTTTCATTTTTGACACCTTTACCTTTATATTTTAAATGGAAATCAACAAAATTCTCTGTATGTTCTCCTAGCATCATATCATCATGACTTAGAATTTTTGTCAAGCTATTTGACTCCAAATTAACTAAATACACATGTATTAACGCAAAAAACCTTAATCACTGAAATATTGTTATAAATGTTTTCCTTTTTAAAAATAATGTCTTAGGAATATCATCCCAAATTCATTATTAAAAACCTTAAAGAACTTTCAATTAATGTTTTAACCTAGAATAACAGAAAGTTTTAACACTATTCCCTGTGTTTTCTCTCAATTTGCAGCTTGCAAGGTGTCCTAATACTTTTGGTTGCTAGTGTATAATAAAAACTTTTAATTAGAAATTATGACAACAAAATGGATTTGACTTTTTTTACCCTCTTTCGTGGGTCCGTCCATCTACCTGTGCTATCATTAGCTTGCCCTCGCGGTCACTAGCTAGGACTGTTCTGGCTGAAATCGCATCAAAATACTGATCAATAGTACCTGAAAATAAATGTAAAGATAAATTATAGTTATTTATATAATTACACAGTGTTAAAAAACCTTGCAAGGCGAGCTATAAAAGGCATTGCCATATATTTTACAATTTTAATAATTAAAATACATATTCTTTTGTACAGTCAAAACTGTTCAATTTTAAAAATAAGGAGGCGGCGCCGTGGAGGACGATCAAAGTAACTTCCCCCAACTATGGAGAGTATGTGGTCAAGTGAATAAAGCGGACGACTCATGGTACAAAGGTTGTGAATTCTAGTTCGGCTATGGTCAACATGTTTGTATTCCTGGGGGAAAATACTTAATCTCGATTGTCTTGTCGCCCCAAGCGATATTTGGGTAGTTGTTGGGAAATGTCAAAATATAATTGCTGATTAGTCTACTGGAGTAGGCCCTTTTATGTACCGATAGAGGGCTCACTCACTGTGACTGCTCCCAATCATCCCCTTTTTATCCCCCTTTTCAAAAAGAAAAGTAGGTTGGATGTGGGCAATTACAGACCAGTGAGTATTCTAAGTTGCATGTCTAAAATTCTTGAAAAATGCATCTTCACCCAGATTGATAATTACCTTAGAGAAAAGCAAATTTTATACAATTACCAATCTGGTTTTCGCCCTGGATTCTCTACAGAAACATGTCTCATTTATCTGACCGATTATATAAGATCTCAACTTTCTGAAGGTAATTATGTGGGCATGCTGTTGCTGTTGACAAAAAGCTTTTGACAGCGTTAACCATGATATTTTGTGTTCCAAACTTGAGTTCATGGGAATCAACCCTGGTTGGTTTAAATCTTATCTGTCAAACAGACAACAATTTTCAGAAAATTACTTGTGGAGTTCCACAAGGTAGTTTACTGGGTCCCCTGCTGTACCTCTGTTACAGTAACGATATGGTGTGCTCTGTTAGCAATAAGTTATTATTGTACGCTGATGACAGTGTCATCCTTGTTTCGGACAAAGACCCCAGTGTTGTTTCCCATGAACTCAGTAAAGATTTGGAATCTTGTAATCATTGGCTTATTGACAATCAACTGTCTCTACATGTTGGTAAGACAGAATGCATCTTATTTGGTTCTCATGCAAAATTAAAACGTGCAACTGATTTAAACATCAATTATAATGGGAAAGTCATCCCCTCCCAAGATTGCATCAACTACCTTGGAGTAACAATTGATCAAACAGTCTCTGGAGACAAATTAGTGGACGATCTTGTCAAGAAAGTTGTTGGTCGTATCAAATTTCTTTATAGACATTCTAGTTACCTTAACCAAACCTTGCGTAAAAATCTGAGTGCAGCTCTGATCCAATGTCACCTTGACTATTGCTGTTCCGCATGGTTTGCTGGTATCAATACCAGGGCCAGACACAAATTACAAGTCACCCAAAACAAAATAGTTAGCTTCATTTTGAAATTGTCTCCAAGGACTCACATTGATCAATTTAACCGTAATTTACTTAGACTCCTAAATACACAGGACCGTGCAAAACAGTTAAGACTTAACCACGTTTTTAAGATCTTTAATGGTATGGTGTTTACCTTGCTCACAATTTCATAAGAACCACGAGTGCTCATTCCCACCGAACTAGGTCAAGCAATTTCAATTTTATTGTCCCTAGAGTTAAAGGAATTGCTTCCAAGTCATTCTACTACAATGCCATCTTAGACTGGAACGCCCTGCCACCACAAATCCAGACCATACGCAGGAAGATGGAATTTAAAAAGGCTGTGAAAAAACACCTGGCTGATTGCGCTCTGAAGCAGGAATCTGCTGATTTCATACGTGTGTAGGCTTATTGTCCAATGTGTCCAATGTGTCCAATGTCATTTTGTTTATGTTACTCCACGTCCATGGCCCTCTTGTTGTGTTGTTTTGGGACCCCATTGGAAATAAGCCTGCACATGTAGCTGGCTTTTATGGGCTATCCTGGCCTTACAACTTTTGGCGTTGTGGTGTGTTTGCCGTTCCAGTTTGGGATGGCATTGTGATATGCGTTATTTATTGAATGTTAATATGATTTTATACTCGTGTGATTTGTTATTTGTATATGTTGTGATGCCAAATAAAAACTTAACTAAACTAAACTAAATCAGACTGCTCCACATCCTCTGATCTTACCCGGAGATTGGTCGGTTCTCGGATGGGAGCGGTTTTCGACAAGGCTAAGTATCAGAGGGTGTTGTTCGATTGTGTGACAGTGAAATTACACACACCAAGTGCTGATAGGCTTTGTGCGTTGACCATTATAGCCGTATATATGAAGAGAAATGATTCTGATGATTTCATGATGATGGCAGCGATGGCAAAAAAGACTTTGTCCCAAAGCGCTTTGGGACTGTGTTAGGATTGTGTAAAGCGCTGATAACTGATCTGTCTATTACTTAGGTATATTATGTGATTTTTTCCAGGAGACGCCCTCAATCCTAGAATCTTTTTTGGAAGCAGATTTTCTTGCAGATTTATATTTCTGATCATAAATCATAAATATTTTCCGAGTTACAGAGTGATAAGATTCCTAATTACCTCAAAATCAGGTTTTAGAGTGAAAATAATAACCGGGGGAAATAAACTGTTGTGTTAACCCGACAGTTTATTTTCACTCTAAAACCATGATTTTGAAGTAATTAGGAATCGTATATCGCCCTGTAACTTGGAATGTATTTACGATTTATGATCAGAAATGTAAATCTGCAAGAAAATCTGCTTCAATTCTTTTTCTTTGATTGATTGAGGGCGTTCCCTGGAAAGATCGCATAATATACCTTTGAACTCACCAGTTTCCTCTGTATCTGCACATTCTGATTTCCTACTCTCATCAACATAATTGTGTCCATCCCTCAAGATCCAACCGACACCACCAACAAGCTGCACAAAAGGATTATCTGTATTGACAACATCTTCTTCAGAAAGATACCTGTGACAAAATTCAACATGTAATAAACATATTCTGTCAGAATTATATATAACAATTGAAATGGGCTTCAGACTGGATTCGATCCGGTTCATTCTAGTTACACAAAGAACTAAAACATAAGTTTATCATTCTCTTTATGTCACCTGAAAATTGGAACACATTAACACATTCTGGTCAGAAATTAGTTCTATGATTTTGGTACTTCCTGAGGCAAGTGTGTGTGTAAGGTGGAAGCTAACCATCTCTTGGAACACAGACTTAATCAGTCTATAAAATAAGTCCATGCTTGTAAAAAACTAATTCAAAATTCCTGCCAAAGTGGCATGTTTTTCACTGTCCAAATATGGGTTATTTTATGCTAATGCTATTACGTAATTATGAATATTCAGTAAATCCAGATTGTGTTAAATGATAGATTAAGGTTCATACTTTATAATGTACCCACTAAGATTTCACAGAATCACTCACGTGTGGAGAACAACAATAGTTGCAGGTATTTATTGAATGCCCCTCGTACACTGTACAATTGCATTCATAAACATTCATTATTTGTATACCATTTTAGTATTATTAATATATATTATACGCTTAGGCCAACAAAAAAAAGTTGTTTGTTTGTCCACGTCCGACCGACCGTGTACCTAGGTGCCGACCGTATTACTTTTTATTTTCGATAATTTTGTTAAAACAAATTTTTAAGCAATTTGAATGGCCAAACGGACCGTTTTATTCCTTATTTCGTATGATATCGTCAATCTGGTATTTGCAACACCATCCCCAATTCGCAATCCCGTGTAACATGATGTTAACTGCATGAACTTGGCATTCGCGGCCCGCGGGGACTATTAAAAGGACTAAATGAAAATTAGTGATCGCACGTGCAAGTGATGTCATTTTTATACTAAAAACGCAGTGTGAGAAAATATGAAAAATCTAGTTACGGTTAATATTTGTTCCCAAAATGTTGCTCAACGGCATGAATATTAATTTCAACATAGTATATAACAATTTTGGGGGTAGTTAGTACGGGGAAATAGGTTTAGCAATACTTTCACGTATATATTTCTAGCAAAACTTCAACACAACGTTATTTCACATTGTGTAACATTCAGTCACAATGGCGGCGTTCTACGGTGTCTGCGCGCAATGCAAACTCAGTACAAAAATAATATTTGATCGAGTTTGTAGTGTTGCAACCAATGCGACAGTATTGGAACTTTAAATTGACAATCTGCCCCAGCAGGAGAAAGAGATCAAAATCAGCAGTGTGAAGAGTAAAGCAACTAAAATGTCGCAAACTTATGAAAAGTGAGGTGTTTTGGTGTGTGTTTGGACTTTAATTCACAGTATACATGCCGAATTTATATTCCCAAATACAATATCCGTAATAAAAAATATTAAAAAAAAAAAAAAAAAATCCGACCTACCGACCCTACCTTTTGAGGACCCTCTATGGACAAACAAACACTTTTTTTTTTTGGCCTTATATAGGGCTGGAATCTGACAAAAAGTACAATATTTAGCACTGAATAATTCCACCTCAGAACACATTGTTTCTCTTTATAGTATTCTACTTACCCAAATACTAAAGCTCCATCCTGCCGAATACCAAAATGTGCATTTTGTATACCGTGTGAATTCTGAACTAATCTTCCATCACTCACAATGTTCCCATAGCACTCGCCCGTGAACGTATTCCAAAATCCTGCATTTGTCGCAACCAAACATTTCCTCTGCTCCGATGATTTGGTCAAAGTTGCCCGTCTTTTTGATTCGCACCCGCCTACCTCTCCGGGCTCCAGCACCGAGAACGTTCTCAGAGGGTTGTCTATGTAGGCTATATGACCAGAGGCCATTCGACCGCTTGAGAAGTCATCATAAAATTTCTTGACAGTTACTATAGGAAGAGTTACTTTGGTTTGTTGAGTTGTGTTTTGGTTGTATGAGGCTTGGTAGGTTGAGTTACCATACTTGCTTGGTTGACACTCTCCATGTCTGTGAGAATGAGGTGATCCATGAACGCCTTCATCAATATATGGTGTCAATACATCACCTGGAAATGATCTATTAGAAAATCAAGTATACAGTATATTAAAGGTATATAAGAAGAGGAAGAGGGGAAGGAAAAGAATAGTGTAGAAATTTGATAAGGAAGAGAAAATATATAAGTAGAAAGAAGTGAAAATCAAAAGAAACTTGGAGAAGAGAAGCGATTTAACAATCCAAACACTTTTATGTGTAAGCATGCATTATGTAACTTCAGTGACTTTAATCAAGGGGGTAGATTGCTACCCCCCTTTGACTTTGGGTGAGTTGCGCCTATTTGAAGAATCTAAAGGATTTATTCAATTCCCATCTAAATGACAATTGCCCATTGCCCGGTTTGATGATGGGCAATTTACGGTATAAAAATGGCAAATTTCCAGGAATATCTTTGTAGCCCTATTAAAAGAAAAATGTACTGTCATAATGGCCAGATTCGTGTTAGTATGTTGTTCAAAATTTGTGGGCTACGCACGCATTAAGTATAGGATGCGACGTCAGTCGGTTGAATAAACAACCAAGCTGCCCCATTTTTTTAACGTACTATATAAGGGTCAAACTGGTGTTCACCAGGGGAAATAGGCTACCCTTTGCCTCCCCTGACAAAGACCCCAGATACACCACTGCACTTGCACTGCATATACATTCTGTAAATAAAGGTTAATGCTCCTTTTACCAACTCCACATAGATTTAACATTGAATATCAGTATGCCAATCACCAGTAAAATGGATGGATATTTACCAATACCTACAATAAAATAAACCCAATAATCACATGCAGTAAATGTAAGTTGCAATCAAGCAATTTCCAAGTCATAGTGTATACCCAGGGATAATGCTGTATGAAAAAGAAAAAAATATGGAGAAACAATGAGACTTCTGTGATTATGTCCTGGTCACACAGTATCATCATTTATTAGAGTGGCCAGTACACACTTTCATCACGATACATGTACAATAATCAACAACATAAAATAACGGTAATCAACATATCGAGGGTTCAGAACCAAAAGGCCTTATCTCCATTTTATCAAAAATGAGATTTTGGTATCAAAATGTTCAGAAAGAAATTCTCTTTCCAGTAACACAGCCTTATCTCCATAACACAACCCCTTATAAAGTTATAGCCAGTATCACAAGGCCTATCTCTATCTCCCCAATGTGTTTAAAAATCTTCAATAGTCTTTTTCTCAGAATGGTCAGAATGGAGATAAGGCCTTTTGTTTTTGAGCCCTCGATATTCATGCATTGTCATCTCAAGGAATTATTATGATAACTCCTTGGTCATCTATAGTCTTTAACACTTTCCACGCGGCTATTAGTTTTACCATATATACAAAACAGATTTTTCAGAAAACTTTCCCAATTTTCAAAGACTATCTCATGGATTACAGAACCAATACTGGGCATGTTTGTACTTATATCAATGCATTTCTCATGGTGATTCCAAATATGGTAATGAAATTGAATAATTTTGACATTTTTGAAACATTTTATGAAATTTTGGAAGGTCGTCTGCAGCCATGTGCTGCATGGAAAGTGTTAACTACTGTTCTTACTGTTGAATTTGTATCACCATCATGTCATCTTGATATGTACAGGGTGAGTCAGTAACGGGCACTTCAGTCGCCAAGGTGCCATGCAGTGGCGTAGCTAGGATTTTTTTCAGGGGGGGCAAGATTACTAAAATTTTTGTAAAAGGTTGCCCCAATTTTTTTTCTTGTCACTTACCTCGTGAATTTCATGTAAGTGGGGGGGGGGGGGGGGTGGTGAGGTCAAAAAAATTTGCACAGTCCAAAAAAAAATAATCGCACAGTAAATGAACTACATGTACAATTTAGACTTCTATTTGGCTAATAACCTCGGTCTTTTTCTCAAATTTTTCCTATTTCCTTTTTTTCTCACTTTTTTTTTTTTAGGGGGTGGGGGGCGGGGGCACAAATTGGATTTTTCCGTCAGGGGGGGCATTTGCCCCCCCTGCCCCCCCCTTGAGCTACGCCACTGGTGCCATGAAAATTGCAGGCTTACGCCTGTGTATTCATTCAAATTAATGAGGACACAAATCGACGTGGGGTCCAGGGGCCTGCTTTAAGGGGGAAGCGCCCCTTGGAGCTGAAGGTTATCTGTCGTTTTGAAGGCCACTGGGAGGGCTCTACTCGCGCATAATATATTTACACTCTTAAGTGCAGAAGCGCCAAATTTGATCTTTGATTGACTTGTAGTCAGTCATAAGACCCTATCTTTCTTAAGGATTTGTTCTGGGTCTACGTTGGGGGCACTTATATATACCATCATGCAATAAGGGCCCCGAGACAATTTTGAATTTAGACGCTCTCTGAGGGCGTTTCTAAGCCATTTCATCATAATAAATAAATAAAAAGTGGGATTAAATAAGGAAGAACCCCCCATCCCACCGTACAGGGCATTGTGGCCCCACCCCCTCGCCCCACTTATTGA
Organism: Ophiura sarsii; assembly: GCA_035610835.1. Classification (NCBI taxonomy): domain Eukaryota; kingdom Metazoa; phylum Echinodermata; class Ophiuroidea; order Amphilepidida; family Ophiuridae; genus Ophiura; species Ophiura sarsii. The sequence goes on along the minus strand of CM069458.1, from coordinate 16,146,909 downwards.
ATTGGCAGCATGCCCTTTTTTTTGGCAACCTTAACATTTTCCATGCGGAAGGCATCTGCAGACGAAATTCCAAAATTTCACAAAATGTTTAAAAAATGTAACAATTATTGAAGTTAATTACCATATTTGGAATCACCATCAGAAATGCATTAAAATAAGTACAAACATTCCTAGTATTGGTTCAATAATCCTTAACATTTGGGAAAGGTTTCTGTTTTGTATTTGGTAAATCCAATAACCGTGTGGAAAGAGTTAAACATTTATGAAAACACCTTACAATATCTTAAAAGCACCATTTTGAAAAATAGCTTAATAGCATAGTCCTGAATCTTATAGTATATGTTAGAAACATAATTTCCCTCACTTATAAGCAAAAAACCTGGTGAAATTCCGATATTTTGAACTTTTTTGGCGAAAATGTCAATTTTGGCCTAAATGTGATGCAATCTGTGAAAACCCGCCACATGGTGGCATTTTCCATATTAAAGATGTTTATATCACAAGAAAGCTAAAACTTTGCTGATTACAGAACTGTTTCCATCATTCTTCTACGACCACTACAAACAAAGTTATGAGTGAATGATGATTGTGATGTCATAAAAAGCTACAAAACAAGAAATCGTGAAAACAGGCCAATAAAGATACATTATTCAATAGAATAACATTATAAGGTTAATGCTAAAAGTGACTTATGTAAGTTTTTGAAGGTAAAATTTCATAAATATGATGACACAAAGTATTGTAAATTATTTTTCTTTAAAAAAAGCTAAAAAAACAAAAACACTTTTTTTCCCTTTTTTATTTTAATTTCAATTTTACTCATAATCCTTTTTAGTTCACATTTTGCGACATCCGACGGGTTTTCACAGATCGCATCACATATTTCACTACAGAAGAATACTACAATGGCATTTTGAGGTCGGTCATGTTTAGTGATGTCATGCGTGAGATGTTTGTACTTATATATGGAAAGAGGAGACCACTAACTATACCATAGTACCGGAATAATGCCTAAAAAAAAAAGGTTGATTGGCGTAACCCGACCGACCCTATTTTAACCGTCGACCCTAAACATTTTTTTAATTTTTTTAATTTTTTTAAATTTTTAAATTTTAATTTTTTTAAAATTTTTTATTATTATTTTTTTGTTGTGTGAGAAAAAGAAAAAAACAACAGTGAAAATGTGTATTTGTGCCATTTGTTTATGTCTGTATGGTATATGTGTGCTGGTATATAAAATTTCATAGAGGTTTTATAGATTTAGAAAAAGAAGAAAAAAATGTGACCTACCTACCCTATTTTTTTTTCTATGTTAAGCCAATCAAACCTTTTTTTTTAGGCCTAAGCACACTCTGCATCTGTTTGGATTTCATTAGGGGGACACCCCACTTAGTAAATGGTGTAAAACGGCCCAATCGGACATGGTAAATAAGTCATTAATCAGTATAAAAAACTGAGATAAACAATCACATTTCCTCTCGATCTCCACAATAATATGACACCTCATTCATAAAAATCAAGTGGATATTTTCCAAGGATACTTTAATTTATAATCACATACCTGTATGAAAAGATAATATATTATCAAACAATGTGAGACTTCTGTGTTTAGCCTGGTCGTCAGTATTATGATGTGGTATGAAGTTCAGTCAGTTGTAGGATTGGCCGGAAGGATTGGTCATTGATGGTCATTACGAGCCCCAGCGAAGCAGAATGACCAATCTCACAGCTAACTCGGTAAAATTTGGAGTGAACTGTTGCTGTGTCCTTGGGTTCCTATTCACAAATCCACTTGAGTGCACATTACTGTACCCTCTATGTTTTGCTTCGCTGGGGCTCGTAATGACCATCAATGACCAATCCTTCCGGCCAATTTGGAATATATTTTTTGACATAATGACAGGCCAAGATATTAGTAATTGATCCGTGAACATTCCCGACTCTGTCTAGCCAACAGTCTTCGTTATATTTAGCATTTAATGTAGCCCAATTGGGCTAATAATTGAAACTAAAATCTAATCTAGAAGTGCTATATCGAGACTTATCCGGGGCCTTTTTTTAGAGGATCGCATAGGTGATTCAATAGGGAACTTGAACAATGTAAATAAATAACAGCGAGTTTACATTGTTCAAGTACCTTATTGAATCACCTATGAGATCCTCTATATTATGTAGTTAACAAAAATATATGCAATGCATTAAATAACTCACCATCAAATTATCTACTTTTCATAAAAATAAGTATTTTATTTGTGAAAATGTTGTATGAACAAACACACATGATATAATAGGAGAGTGAATCAAAGCGTAGTTGAATGTGTGCATCACATGAGCATAACAATTGGATTGGATTACATCAATAATATTTAACAACCTGTTCAAACTGCATACACTAATATTTGGTATATTGGTGTGCGTTTGAAGGAGACTGCGTTTAGTCAGTCAGAACACAGGGTTAGGGTTATGGTAACATTTTGTTGTTGTTGTTCTTTTAACCCTGACTCCCCCCCCCCCCCCCCCCTGAGTGCTAAAAAATGCTAATCCTAAGTTTCTCTCCAAACACATGCGCCGTCCGTTTTCGATGACGTAGTCAACCGAGCCTGTATAGTGAGCGCAGTATACCGCGCGAATGTGTAGCTGAGGGCCATGGCTTAGTGGGTGGGACATGGGGCTTGAGAACGGAGGGTCCCCTGATCGAAGCCCGGCAGGTTCGCGGAGATTTATTTGGAATTTTTTCCTCAAAAATCGTGGTCCCGGTCAAAAACCCTAAACCGGGGTCTGGGTTATCCTGAATACCTTTATAGAAGGTTGTGGTTTTGAGTCCCGCTAGGTGAACATGTCGTGCTATCTTACCACAGCTACATGTACTCCTTTGTACCAGGGTATGGGCATTCTTCAATGCGGGAAAGAAACCAGACTTGCTGTGGCATTGAAGTAATTCAATGACTTAATTGCTTGAGAAATGAGCAGTGGCAGTTTGTTCCTGTAGTGTTAACGCAGGAAACACAGATTTATGTGTCTTTTACTTTATTTTTACATATATTACAAGTTAAATGTACATCGTATTGGTTTGAAATTACCGAAATAAAAGTGTACTTAAAGGTACCAGGTATGCACTTATCTATTTGTGTAGTGCACGTTATTAACTCATGGTTACTGGTTACTGTAAAACTAGTTAATTTCGCGAGCAATTTTATTTTTGCGAATTTTGCGAATTTGAATTTCGCGAGAGGCTCAAATTCGCGAAATCGCCCCGAATTGATGTGTGTGAAGATGACAGTAGTAGTAGAAATTTGCGAAACTAAGTTACCGCGAAAGTAGTGATGATTAGCAATTCGCGAAAAAAAGTTGCCGCGAAATTAACTTGTTTTACAGTATATCTAACGTGCACATGTACATTACACATATGCAAGAATAAAGTGCATTGCTTCAACCATGTGAGGTAGCACATCAAAAGGGGTGACCTTGCGGCTGTGTGTTTTTCAAGATAATAGATGAAAAGGAACAGAAAAAATAAAATAAAATAATAAGTATTTAGAAGTCATTTTCACTTGTAAAATCTGAGTGCCTTGATCAATTTTGGATGTGCTGCATCACATGATATGCACCTTATTTGGTCAAATACATGTCTGGCTGGGACGCGCAGTGCTCTATTTTTATCAAAACTTTCTGTACTTTTTACATAAGGCACACATGTTTCTATCTCTCTGAATCTGAATCGATCACCAAAAACCCCACAAAAAAGCCCATCCCCCAAAACAAACCCTGGCGATATTGGTACGCACATACACTCGTACATATTTATTCATTTTTAACTGACAGTTTTGACATTAAGTACTCCAAGTTGCCTTGCATTATAAAATCTAAACAAAAGCTAAGGCACAGATGCACAGTGTGATATATCACAGCTGTTCTGTCAAAACCTTGTACGTTTTCTGGCCCTTCATCATGTATAAAGTAATACTTTCTATGTATAACCTTAGGGCATCATCATCAATTTGACGCTACTCGTGTCTTTCATTCTTTAGGGACACGAGGCGTTGTGTCTATTGTTATTTCAGTGCCTTCACACGCCGCTGCCACTCAGTTCGGTTTTGGGCGGCATCAACGGCGGCATTAGGTTGTAAGCCTATGGCGCTCAAGTCCTCTTGGAGCTGCGCTTGATATGTACGGTGTAGTGCGCCACTGAGGCGGTACGGTTCAGTTGCCTGGTTTTTGGGGTGCAGGAACACGGCGAGTGGCAATTCTGGTCTCCGGAGGGCATGGCCTACCAGACGAAGTCTATTACGGGTCAGTGTCAGAGTCGCGGGCTCAATCAGTGCGCGGGCATACAGGTTGTCATTTGAGAGCCGCTCCGGGTAGTGCACGCCAAGACTATGGTGGTATATGTGGGGAAAACCCCGCTACCGTGAGCGAGGCGATTCCACTGACCGCTCCGTGGAGCGCTCCACTGATCGCTCCACTGAGCGATCCCTTCTTTGCCAGTCTATCCAATCACAATCGAGCATTCGGCGGGGCACCTACCATACTGATCGCTCCACTGAGCGATCCCTTCCTTGCCAGTATAGGAGTTTCGCTTATCCAATCACAATCGAGCATGCGCGGTCCATTTGCCCAACCATTCAAGCCAGCTGAATGGACCAATGACGGATGTTCTTATAAATCTCGTGGTGAACTTTTCTTTAATCTCCTGTCGCAAATAAACAGGCAAGGATGTCAAGTAAGATAATTATTTTCAGTTATAAACTCCTAAAATGAACAAATTTTCTGTAATACAGACTGTCCCATTAAAAACTATCAATCGTACGCGCGCGTACGCATACTTTGGGAATTAAAGAAAACAGCAAGTTTTCTTGAAATTAACTTTATTCAGCCAGCTTCAGCTTGCATGCTTCATTAACATAGGCTTAGGCTTATTAAGCCTGACCCGAGCAGTTTGCTTGAGCCTGGTCCCTTCAGGACCCAAGCAAGCGAGTGTCCGTACGGACCGACCGTTTAAACAAACAAACAAACAAAGGTGTCGCTGGGCAGTTTCAGGCGTTTTTGACAGTTAAATAGTATTTACAAATTACGGAACCCCAATATAAATTATTTCGCCAAAATTGATTTCAATGTGTACACATTTGGTGCATTTGTTTTCTGGATCACAACAGCCATGACTGAAGTGGCAAACCACAGCAATTTGCGACACGATGAGTTTTGACTGAACTTTCCCCCGTATTACTGGAAAAATGTATGTAACTAAGTAGCTCTGGTTCCATAGCTCGTCTTACAGAGAGCTATGGATTCTACTATTAACTATTTGACTGCTCCGTCGTATTTATAAATCAACATTTCTCAACTTTTTTGACATAATTTTGTTCTTGCTTCACTTCAGATATCATCTTTAATTTCCAATAATGTGTAGCCGTTGGATAAATGGCTAAAACTTGTTTAATTTCAAGAAAAAACTGATTTGGAAATATTATCGCCGTATAGGCCAACCGCGTGTACTAAAATGTGACGCAGGAACCTTTTAATACGGTAGACTTCTTCCCCGCTAGTAAATAAGTCACACAACTGTCATAGTTTGAAAGACAGGAGTATTTTGCACACATTGAACCTAAGTTTCACAAATTAATTTCTATGGGGGTTCCATAAATGCTGTTTTAAGTGTCAAAAATCCTGAACCACAAAGCGTCACCTTAAGCTATTAGCCCGGGGGGGGGGGGGGGGGGGGGGGGGGGGGGGGGGGGGGGGGGGGGGCAGTCAAACATAATGTTGTACACATGCGTGACCAAAAAAAACGCGTAAAAAGGGGTGTTTTTTCAGTGTTGGACGTGTCACGCGCGTGACGCGTTAAGGGTATCAAAAATGCTGATTTTCAAGAAAAAGGGTGGCTTAAAATCCCGGCTTAAAATACAGGTCGAACGTGTTTAGGGTAACTTATTTTGTTCCCCGTTAAAAGACAAAACTTGTTTAGGGGTCATATTCTGGCAAGAACTTGTTTAGGGGTCAAAATTTGCAAGGAAAACTTGTTTAGGGGGTAATTTTGCTTGCAGGGTAAAACTTGTTTAGGGGGTGTCTGGAAAAAATTTGGTCACGCATGTGTACACCATTATGTTTGACCCCCCCCCCCCCCCCCCCGGGGCTATTAGCTATCTAGAGAATTTTATTTGGGAAATTGCTTGATGAACTAAAATTGTGAATATCATTGCAATATATGAGGTATTTTTGGGGGACGGATTCGGTGTAATACCGCATGTGGTATAACACCGATCCATACGCGTGTATTTCCACATGCGGAAATTAACAAATTTGCTTGTATTTCCGTATGCGGACATTCACCGATTCCCGCGAATTTCCGCACCTAAAAACACGCGAAAATTCACAGTCGCATATTTTGACTAACGGAAATACACCAATCCGCTTGAATTTCCACATGTGGATATTCACCGATTTATGTGAATTTCCGCACCTAGACAAACGCGGAAATTCACAATCCCGCTAATTTTAACCATGGGAAATACACATTGTCTAACCCCTGTTGGGCCAACCCCTGTTAGTCCAATCCCAGATCTATGGCCAATTGCCACTTGGTCCAATAACCATTTTGTCCAATTGCCAGTGGTCCATTGCCAGTTAGGCCAATTGTAGCTTGGTCCAATGTAAGTTGGTCCAATTACCTCTTAGTCCACTGCCAGTTGGTCCAATTCGCTATAGAAGTGACACGTAACAGGATTAGTTACTACAGTGATGTGTCCAAATTATGCACATGGCTCTCGTATGTGTGAATTATCCGCCATCAGCTATCGTACTATTGGTCTATTCATAACCAATGATGCATGATGGGTTCACATTCTATGAGCCATGTGCATAGTTTGGACACGTCGCCGTGGCAACTAATCCTCTTACGTAAACACTTCTACAGCGAATTGCCAGTTGGTCCAATGCCCACTTCGTCCAATGTCCACTTTGTCCAATTGCCAATTGGTCCAATTACCAGTTGGTCCATTGTCATTTAGTCCAATTATCAGTTGGTCAAATTGCCAGTTGGTCCAAATGCCGCTTGGTCCAATGCCCACTTGGTCCAATGTCCACTTCGCCCAATTGCCATTTGGTCAAATTGCCATTTGGTCCAATTTCCAGTTGGTCCATTGTCATTGAGTGTAAAGGTAAAGTGGTCATTGCACCAAAGTAATTGGACCAACTGGGAATTGGACCAACTGGGAATTGGAACAAATGGCAATTGGACCAAGTGGGCATTGGACCAAGTGGCATTTGGACCAAGTGGTAATAGCACCAACTGGCATTGGACCAAGTGATAATTGGACCAATTGGCAATTGGACTAAGTGACGATTGGACTAACTGGCAAGTGGACAAAGTGGTAATTGGCCAAACTAACAATGACCTAAATGGTCATTGGACCAAGTGGCAACTGGACTGAGGGGGGTATTGGCCTAACTGGCAATGGACAAAGTGGCAATTGGACCAAGTGACAATAAGACTATCTGGGATTGGACTAATGGGGTGGGGTTGGCCCAACCCAAATTGGATTGGACTAAATGGGTTTAGACCAAGTGGCATTACCCCCTGTGCGGTGAGTGCAAGAAGGGCGTATGTGTGGTGTGAGTGCAAGAAGGGTGTATGTGCGGTGTGAGTGCAAGAAGGGTGTATGTGCGGTGTGAGTGCAAGAAGGGCTTATGTGCGGTGTGACTGCAAGAAGGGGGTATGTGTGGTGTAAGAGCAAGAAGGGGGTATGTGCTGTGTGAGTGCAAGAAGGGGGTATGTGCGGTGTGAGTGCAAGAAGGGCGGCTTATGTGCGATGTGAGTGCAAGAAGGGGGTATGTGTGGTGTGAGTGCAAGAAAGGCATATGTGCTGTGTGAGTGCAAGAAGGGGGTATGTGCGGTGTGAGTGCAAGAAGGAGGTATGTGCGGTGTGAGTGCAAGAAGGGGTATATGCGGTGTGAGTGCAAGAAGGGGGTATGTGCGGTGAGAGTGCAAGAAGGGCCTATGTGCGGTGTGAGTGCAAGAAGGGGATATGTGCAGTGTGAGTGCAAGAGGGGCATATGTGCGGTGTTTTCAATAATCATATTGGTTTTGCATCTAAAAGAGGAAACTTAGATAAATGAACTGAAACTTCTGAACTGAATCACATCCTCAATTTCGCAAACATATTTATAACAATGATCACTTAAGTATTGGCCGAAATGGTTTAGCATAATCTACCAAATGAGTTTGCGATTGATCAGCTATGTTATTCTGTGAAATTTCCTTACTGTGTTAACACCAAATATGTTTGTGTTGCAATAATCGCCAACTTATTGGCGGGGGAGAAAAGCAGCAACGCCTGGGCGCCCACACAAAGTCAGGTGCCATGTCAAAAAGGTGCCCTGTCAAAGTGTGGATGCCTGGGCACCCACACAAAGTCAGACGCCCTGTCAAAAAGGTGCCCTGTCAAAATTAAGGGGGGGGGGGGCCCCCCCCCCTAAATCCGCCCCTGGCATATAGACGTTTGAAAACATCAAACAAATTCCAAAAAGGGAAGGGCAGTTTGAATGGCTCCAAATGGCCAATCTGCCTCACTTTCACTCCTTATGTCAAACCGGCATTATTTTATTACGTATGTGCGGTGTGAGTGCAAGAAGGGCGTATGTGCGGTGTGAGTGCAAGAAGGGCATGTGTGTCTTGGGAATGCAAGAAATGTGGGGTTTTTTCCAATAAATTTGTTTTCACAATTTATTTTTTTTGCCAATTTGTTTTCAATTCAAATTTTAGGATTAAGGTGGATGCTGTGACTTGTAACGGAGTGTTCATAAATACTTTGAGGTTGGAAAAAATGAGGGGGGATCAACAAAAAAAAAGGTCCTGAAAAGGGGGGGATCAGAAAAAACCGCCCTAATTTTTGGGGATTGACAAAAAAAATAAAGGTTTATCAAATGGGGGATCAACCTGGCCTATTTTGGGGGGATCAACAAAAAAAGATGTCCGATGCTCAATTTTTTCCAAACCCCCCCCCCTCCAAAGTATTTATGAACACTCCCTAAGGTGGGTAGGTGGGGTTGCCGATTTTTTAAAATCAAAAATGTCCGAAATCTGTTCCCAAACACTTTTGATGTCAAAACGCTTTTTCCTGAAAATCGTTTGGACATCTAGAATCTAGACTCTTATGCAGTCTGCAAGTGTATATTTGTGCCTATTGTAAAACCATGCTAAAAACAACACTTTTTGGCCCTTTTCTAAAAAAACGAAAGTGATGCCAATTAAAGGATTAACATTTAGCATAATACCAAATTTGCAGAGGTCTTTATAACATTTGTATTTAGAAAAATAAGTTATGCAATTACATGGAATAGGGAGTAATCTAAAAAGTTTGAAAATGGTGTTTATTTTGTTTTGCATCTGAACTCTTCACTTACAATGTACAAACATCTTTTCAGACACATCGGTTGAGGCTCTTGCACGGTTGGGTAATTTGACTGATGCTGTGCGCAACACCAATGCCAGATTCCAGAATACTGATGCTGGTATTCCATCATTCTCAAGAGCCAACTTTCTGTCACCTCAGGCTATGTTGTCCCAACGACGCGCACTGTCACCAGCTGCACTACCCAAGCCAAAGCTGTCGCTAGGTGTACGGGTTATCTGCACAATGCCTGAACAGACAACACATAACGGAATCATTGCTGATGTCCCCAGATTGCAGACAAATGGTTTTGGTAAGTTTTAATTTTTTAAGACTTACTTAAAGGTAGATGTTCCGATCACATTTTCATATCACCGATTTTCCTCAAACATATGGAGATTTTCATATCATCAAAGCTCATATTTTTCTGATTAACATACTGAAATTTGACGGTACAAATCGGTATGATTACGGAGAAATCAGTGAAATAACGTCGAATTACCGCGAAAGGTGGAAACCACCAAATAGTTTGTGTACTACTCAATGGGCACATTTCACAGCATCTTGTGCGTCTAAAATAAGAACCATACGAGTTATATGCAACTCAAACTTTGGAACACGACTTTTTTTATAAAGGATGACCTTTCATGTAGAATAGAAAACTTCAAGTGGAAAATCGGAACATCTACCTTTAAAAGTTGGGTTATATAATTAGCTAGAGCCATATAAATGACCAAAAGATATGCGTCTGTTTATAAAAATTGATTGTCCAAAGATTAAAGGGCCATTGAGTAGTGTTGAATTTTATTTTTTTTACAAATTGTACTCAAATAATTAAAGATGAATATTAATTATGGTCAATATTGTTGTTGCCACACACAAAAACACAGTAAAACTGATCAAAACAATGAAAACATCATTACCCTATTCTCAGCCCGTATGCCAAATTCCAGCAAATTCTGATCTTACAGCTCTATATTTTAAGACCAGAATATTTAGATCGACGTTTTGTTGTACTAAGAGGGCTTCTTATTCCTTCTAGGGGTAAATTCATACATGTAATACAATTGTAAAAATATACAAATCCCAGATATTATCTTTTTTTTTCATAATTGAGGGCGCTGCCTCCAACATCACTCAATGTGCCTTTAAGGCCCAAGGACCTGAATGGCCCTCAAAATGTTGGCTTCTATTTTCACTGAGTATAAGCTCATCAGATTGCCAAATATATATGTTTAAGCTATTTATATCTTGATGGTTTAAGAATACACTATAAGAACTTTTAACCATAGCCTCTCAGTGTCATGGCAGTATTTATATTTTCTTTTTTTTACACAGGATTGCTTCCAGGGATCCGACTGGTGCAAGTTAGAAACAGAATGGATGTCCAGAAAAAAAGATTTCCATTGGACATGAGTGCCCAGCAGCTGAGGGCATTCATTATGAATGCCTTCCCAAGTGTGCGGGCATTCAGATATATGAAGGCAAAGGCAAATTCGGCAGCGCTTGAAGGCCTCCCTGATGAGTTGACACCCTGTCACTTCACTCACCTGGTGAAGAAGGCAAGGATTTTGATTGTGCCCACGAGTGTACAACCCATGGTATGTACAGTTAACCATTAATGCATGTACTTTCCAAACTTTCGGTGGTGGTTCGTGCACTTGAAATTTGCTTGCTACTAATAATATCCAAATATGAAATAATCATAAAGTAATATGCTTCAACCTCTGTTTGTAATTTATGTCTCACCTGAACTATGTTTAGAGGAAGACTATATGAGAATAGATCAAAAGTGCTGCTGCACATCCAAGTGCTGCTGCTCCTTCTACATTTGTGTAGGCCTACTGCTCCTTCCTTTAGTCTCTCTTCTCAGTGCCTTAGGTTTCTGAGTGACTAATTTGCACAATCCCACGGGAAATACGAGTCCAGAACTTGATGAATTCCAATGGTGTTTTTTTTGTTTATACATACAGCATGCTCCAGTCCCTGCTGTTGTCACTGCTGCTCCTTCCAGAGAGGTAAGTAAACAGATTAGGGCAGTCGTCGACACTGGTTATGTTGACATTGTGTTGACAAAGTGAGTATCTCGATATGTCAACATCACTTTCCCATAGCAACATAATAAAACCCAAAATGTAGGTCAAGAATGGACTGAGATTGAAACAGAAAAAAGGCTACTTATCAAGTCAAAACGCCATAAAATTCTGTAACTCCTTTATTTATATGGAGATTCCTTTGACATGCATATATTTTGACAAATATACTTATTTTTATTTTCAAATGCTTCTAAAAGTGTAATTTCGCAGCAGTTTTAAACCACTACCGGTCATTTCGATATATGTGGTCGCCATTTTTCTGAACCTGAAAGAAAAGTCGACAATAAATTGGTGACGCTATTCCTCACACAGCCAGACTGGGCCTGAGCCAGATGAATGAGACAATGTTGAATAGGGGCTTTTCCCAGACTCAAATTCATGTTTTTCCCCCGACTCAAATTTTATGTCGACATATGTCGACGTCGTGTAAAAATATACATTGACATGTCGACATTAAAAAAAGGTGCCGATGACGGCCCTAAAACAGATAGAAACAATATTCCATAACTCTCTCTTCTCAGTGCCTTAGGTTTCTGAGTGACCAACTTTGCACAATTTAACCCAACAGGAAATACGAGTCCAGAACGTGACGAATTCCAATATCTTTTTTGTTTCTATATACAGCATGCTCCAGTCCCTGCTGTTGTCACTGCTACTCCTTCCAGTGAGGTAAGTAAACAGATAGAAAAAAATATTCCATATAACTCTCTCTTCTCAGTGCCTTAAGTTTTTGAGTGACAATTTGCTCAAACCCACAGGAAATATGAGTCCAGAACTTGATGAATTCCAATGTTTTTTTTGTTTCTATATACAGCATGCTCCAGTCCCTGCTGTTGTCACTGCTGCTCCTTCCAGAGAGGTAAGTAAACAGATAGAAAAAATATTCCATAACTCTCTCTCTTCTCAGTGCCTTAAGTTTCTGAGTGACTACTTTGCACAAACCCACAGGAAATACGAGTCCAGAACTTGATGAATTCCAATGGATTTTTTTGTTTCTACATACAGCATGCTCCAGTCCCTGCTGTTGTCACTGCTGCTCCTTCCAGAGAGGTAAGTAAACAGATAGAAAAAAATATTCCATAACTCTCTCTTCTCAGTGACTTAAGTTTCTGAGTGACTACTTTGCACAAACCCACAGGAAATACGGGTCCAGAACTTGATGAATTCCAATGGGGTTTTTTGTTTCTACATACAGCATGCTCCAGTCCCTGCTGTTTTCACTGCTGCTCCTTCCAGAGAGGTAAGTAAACAGATAGAAAAAAATATTCCATATAACTCTCTCTTCTCAGTGCCTTATGTTTCTGAGTGACAATTTGCTCAAACCCACAGGAAATACGAGTCCAGAAAACTTGATGAATTCCAATGTTTTTTTGTTTCTATATACAGCATGCTCCAGTCCCTGCTGTTGTCACTGCTGCTCCTTCCAGAGAGGTAAGTAAACAGATAGAAAAAATATTCCATAACTCTCTCTTCTCAGTGCCTTAAGTTTCTGAGTGACTACTTTGCACAAACCCACAGGAAATACAAGTCCAGAACTTGATGAATTCCAATGTTTTTTGTTTGTTTCTACATACAGCATGCTCCAGTCCCTGCTGTTGTCACTGCTGCTCCTTCCAGAGAGGTAAGTAAACAGATAGAAAAAATATTCCATAACTCTCTCTTCTCAGTGACTTAAGTTTCTGAGAGACTACTTTGCACAAACCCACAGGAAATACGGGTCCAGAACTTGATGAATTCCAATGTGTTTTTTTTGTTTCTACATACAGCATGCTCCAGTCCCTGCTGTTGTCACTGCTGCTCCTTCCAGAGAAGTAAGTAAACAGATAGAAAAAATATTCCATAACTCTCTCTTCTCAGTGCCTTGGTTTCTGAGTGACCTAATTTGCACAAACCCACAGGAAATACGAGTCCAGAACTTGATGAATTCCAATGTTTTTGTTGTTTCTATAATACAGCATGCTCCAGTCCCTGCTGTTGTCACTGCTGCTCCTTCCAGAGAGGTAAGTAAACAGATAGAAAAAAATATTCCATAACTCTCTCTTCTCAGTGCCTTATGCTCATTACATACTAGCCAGTCGCTGGTCGTAGGGGACTACTAGATCGCTCTCGACTATGTAATAGAAGTTGCTCATAGCTACTCGATAGTTCGAGGCGACTAGTCGCGCACGAGTTGAACTTAAGTCAACTGCAGCGATTCAGGCCTAGCGACCTGTTGCGACCTTTCCCGACTGTTAGAAAGTCGCGTGAGGTCGCCGCCGACTTGATTGCATTCCAAAGAACAACAAATGACGTAAAATACGTCATCAGAAGCGACTTTAGTTGAACAGCGACCTTAGTATGTTATCAGCATTAGGTTTCTGAGTGACCTCATTTGCACAAACCCACGGGAAATACGGGTCCAGAACTTGATGAATTCCAATGTTTTTGTTGTTTCTATAATACAGCATGCTCCAGTCCCTGCTGTTGTCACTGCTGCTCCTTCCAGAGAGGTAAGTAAACAGATATAGAAAAAATAATCCCCATGGTTCTGGTATCTGTAGCTGTACATTCTCTTTCTCTTGGTTCCAGAGGACTTCTTGTATAGCCTCAATAAGCAGACTACTATTATACAGGCTGTCCCAGAAGGATATGAGTTCCGGCAAGTTGATTTGTTTTAGCTGTGAATTTCATTGAACTTAATTTTACCAAGAACTGCTTACCAATTTTCTGTTGTTGCTAATTTACCAAATTTGCCCGGTAACTTTTTTTTGTGCTATATGGGCGGTTAGGGTTAAGGTGATGCTGGACGGTTAGGGTTAAGGTGATGCTGGCAAACTTGGTGGGTCAGTCTAGGGTTAAGGTGAGGCTGGGGGGTTAGGGTTAAGGTGATGATGGGCGGTTAGGGGTAAGGTGACGCGCTAAAACTTGGTGGGTGAGTCTAGGGTTACGGTGAGGCTGGGGGGTTAGGGTTAAGGTGATGCTGGGCGGTTTGGGTTAAGGTGAGGCTGGGGGTTAGGGTTAAGGTGATGCTGGGCGGTTTGGGTTAAGGTGACATGCTCAAACTTGGTGGGTGAGTCTAGGGTTAAGGTGAGGCATGGGGGGTTAGGGTTAAGGTGATGCTGGGCGGTTTGGGTTAAGGTGATGCTGGCAAACTTGGTGGGTGAGTCTAGGGTTAAGGTGGGGCTGGGGGGGGGGGGGGTTAGGGTTAAGGTGATGCTGGGCGGTTTGGGTTAAGGTGATGCTGGCAAACTTGGTGGGTGAGTCTAGGGTTAAGGTGAAGCTGGGGGGTTAGGGTTAAGGTGATGCTGGGCGGTTAGGGTTAAGGTGAGGCTGGGGGTTAGGGTTAAGGTGATGCTGGGCGGTTTGGGTTAAGGTGAGGCTGGGGGTTAGGGTTAAGGTGATGCTGGGCGGTTTGGGTTAAGGTGACGCGCTCAAACTTGGTGGGTGAGTCTAGGGTTACGGTGAGGCGGGGGGGGGGGGATTAGGGTTAAGGTGTTGCTGGGCGGTTTGGTTAAGGCGACGCGCTCAAACTAGGTTGGTGAGTCTAGGGTTAAGGTGAGGCTGGGGGGGGGGGGGTTAGGGTTAAGGTGATGCTGGGCGGTTTGGGTTAAGGTGATGCTGGCAAACTTGGTGGGTGAGTCTAGGGTTAAGGTGAGGCTTGGGGGTTAGGGTTAAGGTGATGCTGGGCGGTTTAGGTTAAGGTGACGCGCTCAAACTTGGTGGGTGAGTCTAGGGTTAAGGTGAGGCTGGGGGTTAGGGTTAAGGTGATGCTGGGCGGTTAGGGTTAAGGTGATACTGGCAAACTTGGTGGGTGAGTCTAGGGTTAAGGTTAGGGTTAAGGTGACGCTGGGTGGTTAGGGTTAAGGTGATGCTAGCAAACTTGGTGGGTGAGTATAGGGTTAAGGTGAGGCTGGGCAGTTAAGCTTGGGCAGTTAGGGTTAAGGTGATGCTGGGCGGTTAGGGTTAAGGTGATACTGGCAAACTTGGTGGGTGAGTCTAGGGTTAAGGTGGGGGTTAGGGTTAAGGTGACGCTGGGTGGTTAGGGTTAAGGTGATGCTGGCAAACTTGGTGGGTGAGTATAGGGTTAAGGTGAGGCTGGGCAGTTAAGCCTGGGCAGTTAGGGTTAAGGTGACACTGGGAGTTGAGGGGGCTTGGGTGGGGTTAAGGGGTTGGGAGGGGGTAGGTATTGTTAAGGGTGTGTGTAAAGTACTAATGATAGATATTGGGCAACGCCCATCATGTAGTATCTTAAGTCAGTACAATGTTTATGTCATCGCCCAAGACTATAATAATACTGGGTTTATCAAGATGTCGGAAAGTAAATGGCCTCCTGATTTATGCGTCTAATTACACTTAATCCAACATAAATAATATGGTGTCAGAAGTGGGATGGGTTAAGGGGGTATGGTGTGGTTAAGAGCTAGGATCCCTGTATTACTAAGAGTGGCCCACCCATATTCTGTGAATATAGTGACCACAACACACAAGAACCGTGCAAGCCGAGAACCGCCAAGCCGTGAACCAGTCTAGTTCACTAATAGTCGTATATAACTTTGTTATATGCATTTGTGATATAGGATCCTAACTTCACATGGGTCAATAATCTTGCACCGTCCTACGGAGAAATGTGCTAAACTGGAGTTGATGCAAATTTTGTAAAAACACTACAGTTTTTACACATTGTTCAATTGTTTGTACTACATACATTTAGCTTTCTTAGGATTAATGTAACGAGTCACTAAAATTCAGGTCAAGTCAAGTCATTTGGCCTTATTTTCAGCTCAAGTCGAGTCACTGTACAAATTCAATGGGGTCGAGTCACTGAATATCACTCAAGTCAGTTTGCCTGATTTTACCTCGAGTCACAAGTCGTTATACAACTCTGGAATTTTATATTTTAAAAATTTGACATTTCTGATGGAAATTACATACTATTTTGTAAAATTGGCCCGGGATTCCAAGTTTGGCCAAAACAATCTCTTTTGAAATTCTGTAAGATCACTGTCTGTGTTCAGCACAAATTGTTTTTAAAGCTTATTATAATCAGGTATTTTGTTGTGTCCTGTTTTAATTTCCACTGAAGTCGATGAAATATTGATTGTTTGTGATGTTTACAAAGCAATCCTATGGAATACAGGATTTGTTCAGCTTGAGTGACCTAATACAATGTATTTGTATAATTTGGATACCATTCATTTAGATTTTCAGTTTCCATTATAACTGCTTTGGTTTTCGCTTTTGTGTCATATTTAAAACATTGCCACAAAAAGGGTTAGATAGATCGCTAAAGACCCTCTTTAACACCCAAGAGAATGTCACATAGTGGATCCATGGAAAATTCTTTTCATACGCTCAAGGATATATTTTGGGATTATTTAAAGAACCTTTTCAGATGGTTCTTTGCCATGAAAAACCTAGCTTTTATGTGACAAACCCTTGATGAACCAAAAATGTTCTTGAGCCTAGCAAAGTGATCATACACACATTAGGGATTGTTTGTCAGTAAAACGGGTTCTTTAATGTGTTACCGAACCTTTAACCCTAACAGACCCGTACCCCATGAAATCCCATTTGCCAGCCTCTCGGTTCCACCTGCAGGATGCGTGCAGATCCTTGAAAAGTCCTTGAAAGTCCTTGAAAACGAAATTCCTTTTTCAAGGCCTTGAAAGTCCTTGGATTTTATGAAAAGTCCTTGAAAGTCTGGTGAAAGTCCTTGAAAAAAACTAATGTGCCGAAGCCATAATATTCAATTTCCCATCCAGGCCTGCTCAACTTATTCTCCGACTTTACAAGATTTTCCCAACATAACTAGATCTTGCCAGCCGCCCGCGCTCTCTGTAGTTCCCCAAAACTAATAATATATTATATAACCATTCACATGCTTTATTTGTCAAGTGTGAAATGTGATTGAATGACCCAATTTACACCTCAAAATTATCATTTTTCTTACTCATATTAATTATTCTTCATCACTATGTTTATTTATTAATTCATTGAGGTGCTCACAAATCTATTATTGTTGATAAATACTATTTAAATTGTTGAAAATCAGGTTGAAAATATAGTTTATAGTATTAATTTGTCCCGGGGACGGATGAAGTAATCTGTCAGTATGCAATGTGTTAATACTGTAATGTATACAGAGCACATACATGCATGTACATGCATGTACAATGAGCTCACACGTACACTCTAAAATCTGTGTTTAGCGTGTAAATCTGTGTTTAGCGTGTAAATACTATCTAAACACATTCATGCCATCAATTTGTAAACATGTTCAGAGGCTAAACGTGGGTGAACGTCATGTGTCAAATCACTAAACATTGTGTTCAATTTCTAAACACTAACAGGTTGCTAACAGTCAATACGCTAAACATACCCTTTCTAAACACAGTCTTAGCCATCACTTTCTAAACACACTTTTTAGAGTGTATATGAAGAGCACATGTACATTTAATTTATAAAGAAAATTGCCTCGTGCGTGGCTGGATGTTAGACTAGCCCATTCTCATTGTGTAAACAGAGTAATTAGGATATTCCATTCCCAATAAAGGGGTGTCCTCAATTATTGAACTTTTTTGAACTTTAATTCGAGAGGGGTGGGGGTCTCATGGTCGGTGGGGGAGGGGTAAAATCTTCAAAAACTTGAAATTTTTTCTAATTAACTAAACTTTCAAGTCGTATCCCTTTTAAGGTGACAAAATTTAGGGTAAGAGATTATTAGGATTGAAAGTTTCTTTATTCAATTGATAGCCCATGTTAAAGGAAATGTTTAAATGCTCATAACTCCTTTTAAGGACATTCTAATGGAAAAAATGTCGATATTTAAAAATATCGACATTTTTTCCATTAGAATGTCCCTTTTTAGTATAAATGGTGGGGTCAGGAACATTTCAAAATAAAATGGTATTTTTAATAGCATAAAAAATGAACGGTAATAGAAATATTATTTATTCGTTTATTATTCTTTGATTGAGTTTTGGACAGCTTTTGTGTAAAAAGCTGTCGCACGGCGGAGCTCTGGCCAAATTTTCATTTTTTTTTGTGAATATGATTATTGTTTTATTATTGAACACTGAATTCACAATTGCTGTAAAATACTAATTGAATTATTATTATTTTTTTTTCATTTCTTTTCCCGTTCATCAGGGGCTTCTACTTTCTACTATGATATGATAGAGTAATTTAGAGTTGTTTTGTTAAAGAGAATTTGTTATAAAAAGGCAAAAACTCAACAGTTGCCCCTTAACCCCGCCAAGGCGTTAAATTCTGAAAGTGCATCCGCGAGTTTTGGTAGTACTGGTAGTAACTTAGGGTACTTGAAATATAAACTATTGGTCCTTGAAAAGTCCTTGAAAAGTCCTTGAATTTGAAGGGGAGTTGCCTGCACGCACCCTGCACCTGGCGCTGACATTTTTGGGTGAAATAATGGCCCCAGGCTACATAGTTGGGCGAATACACTCGCCCAACTGTGTCTCACCCCCGTGGCTCACCGATAGAGTGTGCGCCTGTCAACCCAGAGGTCGCGGGTTCTAGACCCGGGGTGTACGGCACCTCTGGAAGTCCGCGGCTTTTTTGGTCGAAAAGTTTTTCTCTTGAAAATTCACAAAAACTGTTAGGGTTAATGATTTGATTAAGTGAACATGTTGTGCAATTTTTCATATGTATGTCCTTTGTGCTGAAAATGAAAAACAGAATATATGTCATATTTTCTGTTGCAGTGTCATATTTTTACTTATATGTACCTCACTCTTACTTGCATTCATTTAGCTCATTCGCTGTATTTTCGGGCTGCACACTCTGCCGAATGAAGGGGAAGATTGCCTGATATGCCAGCAGAGTGAAGAATTTGAAAGAAGTCTCCATGAAGATCGAGAGCGAGTAAGTTTATAAAACAACGGGGCAAGTAAATTGATATTGATTGATATCCAAAATAAGATTCTATTACTCTACTGCCCATTGTTCAAATTCACGCTTTGTGACTTGTCCAAACATGTGACATATCACATGCCTGCCCATTAATCACAATAAATTGGTCATAGCAACGACCCACCATTCGACCCGCCAATAGAGGCGTAATTGAGTGTGACGCAGTGTCCCAGAGCATTACACAGAGTTATTTCTGCGATACGCGCCATCACTTACAATTTTTGGTACACTTTCTCGCTGTGCCTAAAGTAAACAAGTTGAAACTTGTGGGCAAAAAAGTGATGTTTTCCCCTTTAAATCGCATATTTTTAAGTAATAGAATAGAAATAAAAGGTTCTGCAGTATACTTAATGGACTCATAATGTGTCCTCAGCCGGACAAACTTTTAAATAATGAGCTTGGCGTAAGTTTATCCGACCTCAGACACATTATTTGCCCATAAAGAGTAATGCGTTACCCTTTATTTCTTAATTAATTGCATTTCTTAATGGACCACCCGTGTTTATTAAATAATTATGGTGAAACCACAATAAACATTTGTGTGAATCTCAAATGCCATTTCAGTTTCCACACAAAAGCAGGAGATTGATAAAAGAATTTCAGATTTTTTAACAGCAGTTAATCTAACCCATGTAGTTTTATAAACAGTAATTTGTTCTGCAAAGTACATTATATAGGTCCTCTTTGTTCTGACCATCTCAAGAGTTTGTCATGGCACTATCAGTTGTGCAAAAGCTTCTTATTTATAATAATTCTGTGTAATTTTAAAAAAATTTACAGGACCAACATAGAAGAACAGAAGAAGAAATATTACGTCAACTGCAGCAGGTTAGACTGAATGTTTGAATAAACTAAAGCAACTTTTATTTACCCGGGGGGGGGGGGGGGCACTCACATGTAATGAGCGGGTAGGGACGTGCGGTGGTCAAGACCCCCATTTCACGCCTCTCGCCGCTCATCAAGACCCCCATTCAGCCTACCGCTCATGCTCTCTTTGGGCTGTCACCGCTCTTTAAGACCCCCAGTTCAGCATCTTTGATACAATTTCTCCAAAAGATCGCTACATATACATGATTGGCGTGTACGTGTTCCTCTTTGAACACAAATAAGTTGAAATGTCTATAACTTAAGCTCTGTAATTGCTTTTCCCATTGACGTTAGTCAGCGTATAAGGTGTTCACAGATTTCAAGTCAAAGGTTAATGAGAGGTGACATCAGTCTCAGTAATAGACCATCTTTAGAATGCATATTCTGTGGCAAAAAAACATAGCTTGTGGCACTTGACATTAAGGCAGGCTTTTAAGTGTTCACAGATTTGAGGTCAGAGGTTATTAAATCCTTTAACAGATTTTGTATCAAATATTATTAAATGAAGAAAGTCGCAAATCCAGGGAACAATGGCTCCGCGCAACCCTAAGCCAAAGATCTTGGTAATCAAAATGGTGTGATTAACAAGGTCAAAGGCTTTTGAGAAGTCCGTCAGGACCACGGTTCCCATGTGGCGACTTTCTTCAGCAGGGACATTTCAATTACATGACCAATGTCCTCAAGATAAAACCTATCAAGAAACAAAACCCATCTGCTATCTTGGCATCATAGTTACCTTTGTTATTTCGTTATGCCACTTTCTGGGTTCAGTTTTTTGTAAGCCCCTTATTCTGGAGGTATGATCAACTTCTGGGGATATCTGAAACCAATATGGAAATTCTGAAAGATATCTGTGATGTATAATTAAAGTCTGAAAATTCGAGATCATATCTTTAAAACTGTTTTGTCAAATGAACTCTGTTTTTTGCAAACAATAGATTAAACATGCAATATTTGCATATGTATATGCCAATTGACTGTTTGAATGTGCTTAAAGGCACATTCTAAGATATTGTTGTATCTTTCAAGGCCTGCTTTTTTTTGCGACACCATCTATACTTTTGTGTAGTGTAGAGCTCTGGTTAGAAAGTTACGCTACAAAGCATTGTTTATCTTGTGTAAATTATTTGATATTTTGACAAAAATAATTGTTCATGACTAATTCTTTTAAATGAACCATGTATTAGGCTATATATTAAAAAAATCTTTTGTCTCAAAGCTCCCGCGCGCGTTAGTAAATTGATGCGCGTTAAATTTACCGGTTTTTCAGATTTTCATTGATCACATCATTTCAAATACAAAAGGTCACTTTTACAAGGATTTTACTATTTTATATTTATTAAAAAAAAATTAAATTAAAAAAACAAAACCGCATTCCGCATTAGGTTTTGAAAAACTGAAGAGCTTTGAGACAAAAGATTGTTTTAATATATAGCCTTAATGTGTACATTGTTTTTGTATTATTTTCCTGTTAAATCATTTGATAACCTTTAGATGAGGATTCAGGCCAGAAGCCAAACACTACCTGAGCCTATAAGCGGTGGAAGGTGTTTGCATTTCCTCTTTCCCAATGGCGAAAGATTGAGACGAATGTTTGCACGGCAATCACCAATACAGGTAATTCTAAGTCGGTCATGGAGCTTCGGAGCCAAGTATGATTTCCATGTACCAGTCTGATATATTTCCTTATATTTTCCTAATAATACTGTTAAGTAATCTATAATTATTTGAGAAGTGACCATAGTACCCGATACAACTAATATCGGGTGCTGGACCACTACCAGTATCAGGTGGTATACCACTGCCATAAAAATTAGCATGTGAAATGTATCCGGAATAGTACCCAACACGTTTTTGGACAATATTCCGGAATTGTTATCGGATACTATATATACAGATACCTTTATTCTTTTGGTATGGGGATTTTAGGACCGTACAAGGTTTTAAACCGAAAACATACACTACCGATGACAACACTTAAATAGAGCTTCATATATATATAGGCAGTCGATTGCCTATACGAAGCTCTAAATAAGCAGTCGACTATAGTGAATACCTATAGCTAATTTGCATATTAACTTTGCTGTGGGAAGATCTATCGACTGCCTATAGGCCTCCAAAGGCTTATCGAAGGGCTATAGCACATCCACATGTGATATGAAGACTTTTTTGACTACTTAAATAGACTACTTGAAAGCTCTTAAATAACTGCTTGTCGACTGCCTATGTGAATGTGTGGCGACTGCATATACCAAAGGCCTTCACTTCGCTAAGGGAAGGTAAAAGAAATTAATTAGCACATCACCTAAATACGGGATTTATTTGCCCTGAATGAAGATATTTCATAAACGAAGTATTCAAACCAGGGAGGTGTCAAATAGAATATTTTAACAAAATCGAAATACATAAATAAACAAATAAATAAATATGTACACGGATAACTATGGGAGTTCTTATAGCTGATGTTTGACCACTTTTTTAACAGGAAAGGTTTTGCATTAATACTTATAAAATAAAAAAATGAATGAATATTATATCTAGTTGACTTGTGATGTCATGCCCTGTCAGTTTGGTCAGCGATGGTCATTGTTCCTTGCCTGGCAGTATGCGTACACATCATGTATTGTTAAGGACTTAAAGGCACATTGAGTGATATGTTGGAGGCTGCGCCCTCAATTATGATACCTACAGCACTGGTGCTACATCACTGTTCAAATGGGAAAGCAAAGTTTGTTTTTTGACGTTCTGAGTTAAATTTTGACCACATTGACATTTTGAATTATCTTAATGATGGAAATAGATTAAAGTGACCAGTTTCATAGTATTTTAGGCTT
This sequence comes from Ophiura sarsii, assembly GCA_035610835.1. Lineage (NCBI taxonomy): Eukaryota > Metazoa > Echinodermata > Ophiuroidea > Amphilepidida > Ophiuridae > Ophiura > Ophiura sarsii. Next base: position 16,123,818 of record CM069458.1, on the reverse strand, counting down.
CAGTAATAAGCTACAAAATAAGGTTAAATTGATGTGTTATTGTAGTCCCTGTTTTGCATAGCAACCTTACAAACGTTACACAGGCCACCGAGGTTAGTTGAAACATTTTGACCGGGGTTAGTTGGAACATGTTGTAGAATAGAACCTAATTTACACATTATTTTGCTTTAATTTAATTTTGGTCAAAATGAATTGTTCAAAATATTGGCAAAACAATGTGCAGGCAAAATCACACACTTTAAAATATTTTAATGGATCATAATGTTGTTCAACGGGTAACAATTTCTTGCCTCCAATTCCAAAATATTCAAAACACTTGCTGCATGTTTGTTTTTATTATAATTTTTCTTACATAATAAGCGTATGGCCCAAAGTCTTTTTAAAGATTGCATGTGTGAACCCAAATAATAAATACAATTTTAAGTAACTATATAATAGTTGCAAAGAACCACAGACCATGTTTCAACTAACCCCACACCATGTTCCAACTAACCCCATACGTGGGGTTAGTTGGAACACTTGACATGGTCACGTTCGAGGTGGATTATCTGAGTAACCATCATCAAGTCTTAAGAATTTTATTGGCTGCATTTGTAACACACTTATGTACACATAAACTGGTATAGTTATTGTTTCTTGAATACAATTTGTTTGTGTTTTGTAGACATTTTTCTGAAAAATGTTCCAACTAACCCCCGTCTCCCCTACTAGTAAATATTAATAAATTGGGGGGAATAGCTAGTGATACGTCATCAATCGGGATTCCCCTTGCAAAAACAATCAGTGACATTGAAATATTGTATTACGTTTATCATAGAAGTGAAATTTTGCTATTTGGGCCCCCACCCCTCCTTCCGGTTTTATCATTTTCCTGTTATATAAAGTCCAAAAAGTCCAAAAAGTCCAAAAAGTCCAAAAAGTCGAAATTTTGATAGTGAAAATGGCAATTTTCACGCGCCTCACTTGCATTAAACCCAAAATATTTGTTTATGAACCGGGTTGGCAGTTGGGGCCCTGACCATGATCTTGCCCTGACAAAAATCCTAGCTACGTTGGGAGGGTCCACTATACTTGAAAACGACTCAACTTACACAAAATCTGTTTTGTTTGACAAAAAATATGGGACAGGTAACTTCCATGCAGGTCAGGTAACTTTTAGGAGTACCTGTCCTGTTGTCTGGTTGAAATTTTGCTGAGTTTCCAACACAGATTACAGGAGGTTTTTTGTGTGTATATTACATTCCACATGGTACTTCTAACAAGATGAGATATAAATCATGCACTTAAAATTATGTATACAAAGTAAAGATCTGCGGGGCGCCTTGATTTCCCCTAAATTCCTCGGACCGTTTGGACCAGTACGGGGGCGGGGCATGCAATTTCGGGGCGAGGTGGGTCGGATCAGGGTATTTTTACCGGGTGGCAGACTTTTTTTCCCAATGATTTCAGGCATAAACTTGGAATTTTGATGGAAAACATACCTTGCATTCCCTAGCTTAGCAAATATAGCAATTATTATACCTGATTAGCAGGTTCTATTATGTTATTACTTCATTTCACAGCGTATTCAGAGGTGTGTTGCAGTATGAAACTTGCCATCAGCTACCATGAGCCGTTATATAATTTCGGGTTGATGATAGATTGCTCCAGTCGGGCAGAATATTATCGGGGCGGGGCCATAAAATATACTGGTTTCCGGTCCAGGTCTGGGTTTTTTCAGGGCAAAAGATAACGGTTAATACCGGGTCGGGGTGCCAAAAAACCTTGCCCGCAGCTTGGTCTTTAATACACGGCATAGGAAAAATGTGTAAAAGCGCATGTAGTTGCATGAAGATTTGAAAACAGGGATGAATAAATAAACAAATAAATGAATATAAGTCCTATACATTATATGGGATCTACAGCAGTACGTCTTTTAGCGATAGAAAGCGGGAGATGCTGTTAGCATAGCAGGCTGAAAGTTTTGTACTTTGAGGGAATATTATGCTTTTGGCACATGAATAAGAGAGTATTGCAGTATTCAGATGAACCACTCACAACATCATGTTTATACCCTCTCTCTTCCCTCTTTTCGTATGCCTCTCCTTCTACCCCCAGTCCGTGATATCCTTTCTAAGATCACAGGAGGAGTCAACACCGCACTTTAAATTAACATGTGCCAGTGATGTGATCCTTGATACCAGAGCGGTTTCAGGAGCAATATTGACAGTGTTTGACATCTTCCCAGGAGACATTAGTATTCATTTAGGATGGGATGAAGATTTTTCGGTAAGTACACAGGTCAAGAAGAGCAAGCTATATATTAATTGATTCTGCTACATGCATTTTCTGTTGACATCACCTAAGTCATGACCAGGATGATTATATGAAGTACGTAATATGCTGTGAATAGGAACTGTTGTTTTTCCAAAGATAATTAAATGATATATTTTGTGTCATCTGCAACATAGACACACGTAACAGGATTAATTTGGTAGTGTGTCTATCTGCTGGGAAAGCACATACTGCCATTCAAATATCAGTGTGACACGTACATGATTGAATAATGAGACTTCAATTTTGTACTTGATATGTTTACCAGGTGAGACAAATTCCTTATGGAAAATACACATACAACCAAGGACAATATATTTGTATTTAATTGCACAAAACACTATAATATTTCTCACAATTGTTTTCATATAACAGGTTGATGATGTGGCACAGCTGTTGTCAAATCAGAGCCATGAAACGGAGAGGTATGTATTTTAAATCACTTTTCAGTTAACATAAAAGGTGGTTATACTGTCTTAAAGGGAATCATGTTGTGTGATTTGCCAACTTGAGCGCCCCCTATATTTCCTTGAATTCCTAATTTTTACATGATTGTAATGTACAAAAATTAACAAGCACACCCTGATAAAATGGGAGTCTAAAGTACTGTAGTTTTGACAAAATCTTAGATTTTGTATGTTTTGAATTAAATCTGATGCTCCATCACATTTAATTGCAAAGCATTGTCTATGGCGATACCCTAGCTGTTTTGTGCATGCACGCAGTTTTACAGAATTTACGATTTTGTCAAAATTACAGCACCTAAGACTGCTATCTTTTCAGGGCATGTTTGTTATATATCCTGGTCATATTCATTACAATTAGGTGAAAATCTAAAATCTAAAAAAATGACACAACATGCCGTTAATGAGGATGAATTAAGATTTACACTACAACATACAACAGTGGCAGCACCAGGGTGGGCATTTGCCTCACCCAGTTGGCAGCTCTGCCCATAATTGAGTAGGGTAGTACTACATATTTGGACAACTTATTGAACGCCAGTATTTGAACATTAGCTTGCATGTTTTAGGCCACCCAACTTCATTACCGTAATATCCCTATTAAGCGCCCATGCCCTTATAAGCGCCCATCCCCGTTTTTCTCAATGACTACCAACAAACAATCCCTTAATTATAAGCGCCCACCTTTTCAATAACCTTAGCACTGTACAACAACATTTTTCACCACGGCGTCCTTCAGTAAAGCAGTAGGCCTAGTACCAGTAAGCCTGGTTCGATCGCCGCCACCGCCCGCTCTCCCCAATGCGAGCCGCCATCTTTGTTTTTTATTCATGGCTTAATTAAATACAACATCGCGCATGCTCAAAACTACCGAGAATAAACAAAGTTTTCTGAAGGGCACTTGAAGCTTGTCGGAAAATTGACGTCATGTAATGTGGCCACAGTGAGACCACTGCGATGCTGCAATGATGATTTTCCCCTCAAATTTTAAACAGTTTACTTTTCGATCGCACATGGTTTTCCGCTAGTGCAACCTTGCCGAATTCAACAGTGTATGTTTACAATAAATGAGTTTAAAAAAGGTAACTTCTCGGGGGGGGGGGTTCTTTGGCCAAAATCATACGTATGTGCCTACCAGACTTTTAAATTCCGACTTTCAATATACCTGCATAGTGCAAAATTAACACCCGTTCGATACACCAATTGTGTTAGAAAAGCACCCAATTTTGCACAAATTGGGCGCTTTTTACAACAAATGCCTCAAAATACACCCAATTTATCCAATTGGGCGCTTTGGTCTGTGAAAAAAACCACCCCATCCATATACCAAATTTCGCGAAAAGGCACCCCAAAAGGCAGGCACATATACGTATACCAATATATGGTGAGTACCCCCCCCCCCCCCCCCCCCCCCCCGGGGGTAACTTAATAAGCGCCCACCCAAAATGACTTTGCTAACCGCCCTGGGCGCTTAATAGGGATAATACGGCGGTACTTCAACTTGATGTTAAATTTCATTGTAAGAAATAAAAGACTAGATGCATGCTGCATTTAATGACTGCCTTTTATATATTCGGCAATGTAACTGATGAATGCTGAAGAAATAAAATAATTAATAATCTGTTTAGTATAGTTCAATTTCATTAAAATATGTTACTTGGAGACGTGTCATGTAGTGCAGGCTGGGTTGCCAATATTTTTTGGTAGCGACCCATATTTGTCTGATTTTGTCATCAACAATACTGATGGCAACCTGTCAATAGATATGTTATCAGTATTTCAAATGTATTCTGGCAAGTCCCGCGATCCCCAAATGACGTCACTTTTTGCTGGTCCTAAACTATAGAACACGGAAGTTGATAGATTTCCATTTCATAATTGTAATATGCTATGTAATTTCGGATGCACATATAATGTCTGGTTTCTAGGTTAACGAGTGTCCGAAAACTGGAAAGGGAAATTAACGAGTATCAAGTGTCCGAAAACTGGAAAGGGAAATTTCCATCTTTCCAGTGTCCGGACACTTGTGTACATTGTCCATAAAAAGTATAGGCCTGTGCATTCAACCATTTTAGTTCAACTGTGTTTTTTCGTTCAGAAGCTTTGTATTTCTATTGATTTCGCATATTTAGGGTATGAGGAATCAGATAAAATAGGGTTGCGTTTTTTTCAAAAGCGTTGAGTGTTCCAAATCCAAGATGGCAGCCAATATCCCAAATCCTAAATTTTCTTTAATACATAGCTTTCCGATTACTCTATTGAGTCAACAATAATGTTAATAATGACTATTATCAATAACAAGGAGGTTAATAAACATAGTATTGATTATTTTAGGACCCATAGTTGTTGGTGATTGTAAATTTCAAAATGGTCATCATTTGGTGTCACACTATATGTAAATATAAATTATACATACATACATACATACATAATCTTTATTTATTCACGATACATAGGTCAACTTTACAGCTGTTTTTCACTGAGGCCGTGATAAAGTCAATATAATTAACATTTTATATATAATAACTCTAAAATTACATAACATATTTCTTCAATCTTATAGTATACAGTGTAATAAAACAAGATTACAAAAATTGAATTTTAAGATATCGAAAATTACAACTGACACATTCGTTTAAGACGGTTGATGAATATACTAATATTGGGGGAGACTTGAATATTGTTGTCAAGTTTGTTCCATTCAATGGCACCCCTATAAGAAAAACTGCGTTTTTTATAATTTGTTTTAGGTTTAGGAATAATAGCATTAAACTTACTTCTGCGTAGATTGTAATTAATTAAGTCATTATACAAAAGTAAATCATTCAAATACGATGGTGCAATATCATTGAGTATTTTATAAGACAAAATATTACAGTTGTATGTCTGTCTACTATCGAGTGGTAACCATTTAAGTTTATTAAGAACTTCAAGACTAGGTGTATCCCAAGCTACTCCACAAATAATACGAGCAGACCTGTTTTGAATAATTTGAAGACGAGATGCTGAAGTTAAGCCACAATTTCCCCATACAATATTACAATACTGTAGATGAGGAAGTACTATGGCACTGAATACAGTTTTAAGAATATCATGTGAAAGAAAAGGCTTCGCTCGTTTTAACATGTGTAGACCCTTTAATGGTTTTTTTCGGGTATATTCGATATTTTCATTCCAAGTTAAATTGTTATCAATAATTACACCAAGATGCTTACATTTATCAACTTTAGCTAAATTGTTTCCATTAATTTGTACTGTCAAATTATGATTTTGTACATTTGCTAAACGTTGCCTTGATGAGATCAACATGAACTCTGATTTTTTTACGTTTAAACTGAGTTTATTGACTTGAAGCCAATTTCTCACAGACACAAGGTCTTCATTTATACATTTTATAATATCATCAACTGAGTACAGGTTTGTCAGTGCACTTGATGTTATACAGGTTTGTCAGTGCACTTGATGTTCTTCTGATGCATATCACAATTTTAATGTTATTAAAATTGATATAGCTCAACTTATTTTATCCACGTAGCAGCTGCATTCAAAATGGCAATAAAATAAAAGTGGCCCGGGCTCCATCTTTGTAACTATCAAATCCTTTAATGTTGCACTTACCAGGGTTTTTTTTACAGTTAAACAGCATTTATGGAATCCTTAAAGAAATGAATCGGGCATATTTGGTTTCAATTAATTAGATTAACAATATGATTATGAAATAACTTACTTTTGATGAAATTCAAAGTACACCTTCATTTCTTTAAGTGTTGTCTTGTTGGCTCATTTGTTTACCTGATATTTTTTTCAGGAACTTCATTGCAGGAGTGAAAAAGATGGTGAAAGCAAACTCGAGAAGAAGTATTATTAATGTGAAAAGAAGGTCAGCTGAAGCTGATTTCTTTGGCCTTATTATGGATCCATCATTTGATCCAAGGCGGCAACTTGATGTGAAATTTATTCAGGATGACGGCACCCTTGAAGACGGGATTGATGAAGGGGGCCTAACTGCCGAGCTGCTTACAATAGCAATGAAGGCAGTTAAGAAGTTTCCCATATTCACAGGCCCACCCCTTTCATCATCTTTAAATATGAACATGCAAGGTAAATATATTATTATAATGAAAATCAAGGAATGCTTTATACATCATGCCAGTATTGCCTGTGCCAACATCATAACATGTCATTTCATCCACCACATGAGCCTACTGGATTTTGGATGGGAGTATGATATGGGCTCCAGCTGTATTTGTATAGGCCCATATTATGTATGTGTTTGTGTCATGGTGGTTCTTTGGCCATCAGTGTTAGCAACAAAGAGGATATTTCACAAGTTAGATAAAGTGGATGAGGACATCTTGGTCCATATATGCACAAAAGAGTTAGACCGGGTCTAAAGTTAGGCCTTTTCTAAGGGGAATTTGGTTGTACCACAAAAGATATTTTCCTTTGTATTTTCATGACTTAGTCTGTCCTGTTTTTGAATTTTGCAATTGATTCTTTAAATTACTTAGGAAAGAATTATATGTAATTAAGATCCATTCTTGACAGAATTAAATTCCACATAAAAGACCAGGTTTAACTTCAGACCCGGTCTAACTCTTTTGTGCACACAGACCTTTAAGTCCTCAAATTGTGTGACATACTCTAATGCCCTTAGAGGGGTTCCCTAAATACCATACACAGTGGTGACCTCAACGCCATGCAGTTATAGGAGCTTAGTAAAATTCATTTTGAGTTATCGGCAGAAATGTGAAGGAAGGGCAGAATGGACAATTGTTCCAATAATAGTCCTGAATGAAGTTTGATACATACATGTATACACTATTAGATTAATAACCCTGTAGCTGTCCCTGTTGAAACCATTTTCAAACCTTAAGGTATGTATGCACAAAGAGAGTTGGACCATGCAGGTCTATAATAGTTAGACCTGTCTATTAGTGGAATTTAGTCCTACCAGAAATGATATTTTCCTTTGCATTTACATGAGTATTTCTATATTATTTTTTAATTTTGCATTTGAATCTTTAAATTTTGCTAGTTACTTTAGAAAGGAAAGAGTGAAAGGTCAATTTCTGATGGAACCAAACTCTTTTGTGCATTCGGGCCTTTCAACAGTCACTAATTTTAAGATCTTAGATCATAAAATAAGAAATTCATTGTATTTCTGGTAGAGCCAAACTTGATGGTAAGGTCGGTAAAATTACCAATTAACACATACCATTCTCGTCATTTGCCACGTACGCATGGTCTATCATAAATTGTGAACAAACAGTCTTATTAATATATTGCATCTAAAGCTACAGTCCCATATACGTCCCGGACCATCCCGGACCCTATCCGGGGTGATCCGGGATTCGGTCCGTGTTGACACCGTGTTGGCACCGGGGTGGTCCTGGATGGTCCTGGATGGTCCTGGGCGGTCCGGGAGTCGACCCCGGATGTTTTTGACGGTCAAACACTGCCGGGGTGGTCCGGGACGGTCCGGGACAATAGTTTGATCCGGGGTGATCCGTGTAGCCACCGTGCTGCGTCCGGGGGTCATCCGTAGTGGCGCCGGGGCGGTCCGTGTTGATCCGTGGCAGTCCGGGAGTGAGTTATTGACCCCGGATCACCCCGGCGCCCCTACGGATGATCCCGGACCCAGCACGGTGGCGACACGGATCACCCCTGGATGATCCGTGTTGGCACCGGGATGGTCCGGTGTCATCCGTGTTGGCACCGTGTTGGCACCGGGGTGGTCCGGGACGGTCCGTGGCGGCTCCGTGCTGGGTCTGGAATGATCTGTACTGCTGCCGGGGCTATGCCCGGACGGTCCGGGGCGGTCCGTAGTGGTACCGTGTTGGGTCCGGGGAGACGGTCGGCGGTTGCGATTTTTTGAACAAAACATCCCGGACCATCCCGGATCACCCCAGACCATGGTCCGGGATGGTCCGGAGTGTTCCGTGCTCGTCCGTGCTGGTCCGGCTTTATATGGGACTGGGGCTTAAAGGGGATGTTCAGTTTGTTTTTCTTTGTTTTCTTGGTAGCTTTCAGGGACAGACAATACTATATAGCCGGGATGGTTATAGGGCTCTCGATCCTACATGGAGGGCCAAGACCAAGCTTTTTGTCACCATTGACATTGAAGGCCTTGTCAGTTGGTCCAGCAACCCTTTTTGGGGACCTGGATGCAGAGTTGCTGAACGGAGACATGGTTTCAAAGGTCGAAATGGATGATCAACTGAATAGGGTATGTTGATAAAGAATTAAAGCAAATACTAGTTTGTGCACAGACAAACATCCTAGAGACGGGTTGAGTGCATTGTGCATGCGCATTTCGATCGTCATTGGCATAGCAATTAAAGCAGTTAGTTGTTTTGTGCTTTGTTCAATTCTAGGAGCCAAGAAATAAACACCAATTCCAAGCAAACTTATATGTCTTCTAGGCACACACATGGTTTACAGAATAGTTACATTCATAACATTATTCCAACTTGTTTCTTTATTATAGTTACCTTAATGTAGTTACCTTCTTCTTGGGCTCAAAATAAGTCACTTAGACATTTAATGCCTACCCATCACATTCATACATAAAATAATTTGGAATATTTTGAAAATATGCGCCTTTTGCCAAATTCTGAAGATGCAGTTGCACTCCTTGCATCATTTCTGTTCAAAAAATATATGTGATACGATCAAGCGAAATGAGTCTTATGTCGGGAATATTGATTTTTACATTGTTTTCACAGTTGGCAAATTGTTTGTAACTTAAAAACTATAAGTTCAATTTCAATGGGGTCTGGACCATACTGTAGCATTTTCTACCTGCTTTGGATTGATGGTCAAATATCAAAATTGAAAACTGCCGATATGTGACTCATTTCACTTGATCACGTCACATATACTTTTATGTACTTATCTGTTTTACTTTAAAAGATATGGTGAAATGAAAATTCAGCCAACCCTGATCTTTCGGGCATCCTTAATGCAGAGAAATATTTCCTGGTGTTAAATCTGTTTATTGCAGAAGCAATAAACAGATTTATAAACCCTAACTGGATTCTTGAGTCTTTATTCATTCACCTATATGGATGAGGGTATGTTTCGCCCTCTATTCAAGACTCTGGTAAGACCACATGTTGAATATGGCAATAATGTATACTGTATGGAGTCCACTTTTGCAGCAAGACATATATCAAAGTAATAAGAAGAGCTGCAAAGATAATCCCCAAACTGAAAGATCTGCCCTATGAAGCAACCTTAGCCTTCCGTTGGCTTTGAGGTGACATGATCCAGGTGTATAAGATACTAGTTGACATGAACAAAAATAAACTCTTCAAGACAAAGGATGATAATGTTGATCTCTGTGGCCATAAGCTCAAGATTTAGAAGCAACACATGCACTTAAATATCAGAAAGTATGCCTATAGTTTCACTCATACAGTCGTCGACCATTGGAATGCACTTCCAAGGACAGCAGTAGATGCTCCAACAGTTAACACCTTTAAAGAGGTGCTCGATGCTTTCCTCAAAACTAAACTCAACAAGTATATGTATGGTAGATATACTTGTGTTATCTGGGCCCATGTCACAAGGTGGTGTAATTTGTGTTACATGGTCAAAATTGACAAAAAAAGCATTTTTTGATATGTTGTTGGTAATATCACCCTCTAACCATTCATGTTAATTTTGGGTCAAAAATCCCTCTCGTTAAGCCAAAATGCACTAATTAGGAGTTAATTACTCCATTGACGTCAATGTAAACAAACATTTTCAAATGCCTTTTTCTCAAATAGGACCTGCTCTACAAAAAGAAGCTCAGAATTGGAGTAGTTGGTTGAATCAAATTAACATTTCAAGGATATAGTGTTAACATACCAATACACAAATTAAGCAGTAAAACTTAATAAAATATATTGAATTATGCATACTAATTACCTTTCAATTATAACCTCAATTTTTCCGGTATAATTAGATTGAAATTGCTATTTATCACTATAGAACCTTCAACATGACCAAACTAGTCCCAATTTCAAGTTAGAATCCACTGCTTATGATTGTATGCTATAAAATAGATACAAATGGAAAACATGGTGGTAATAAAATCATCTTAAATTAGGTAATTAAGTGATCTGACAACAATGTAGTAGCTTCGGGCGATTTTGACATCCACTTTTGAATTGTGTGTACATATGTAGTTTATCTGCCATTTTAAAGGTAAATTTCTTTAAACATGGCCTAGTATTTTCTTTAAATCATTACTTAAACCTTTAAAAATTAAATGTCCAAGTTGGATAGATATTTAGCGCTCGGTAAAAAACAGTTGTCTGAATTTCTCTTTTATTTCATGTTTATTCCATCCTTTTAGGACAAAATAGGTAGTTGCATAATTAACATTTAGAGGAATTGTTATTTATTAGAGATTTACCTTTAAAATGAGACCTTGATAAGGGTGATACGCCAATGGGTTATGAAAATATAACAATTTATTCAAATCAACACTGCAAAAATTGTGTATTTTCCTATGCTAATACATTGCCCGCCACCGCCTGAGCCGCCACCGCCTGAGCCCCCACCCCTACTTTTTCAAATTCAAACTGCTGTTACTCTGTTATTCAAATTCATATCTCAATGAAACTTCACACAGTTATGGGCTCATCTCTCAGCTTCAAAATGAAGCATCAACCACTTCAATAGGCCAAGGGGCTGTGAAGTTCTAAGAATTTAATGACGAATCCATTCGGAAAAATGTAACACCGCCACCCTTTTTGCATGCCCACCTTATGACATGCGATCATCTATGCGTTTTTAAAAGACTTCAGTGAGATGTATGTGTTTTATGAAAATGATGACTTTGACCTACGGTGTTGGCATGTGTGATAGCTCACTCTGCCTTGCCATCTGTTTCATGTCTTGCCATGTCTTTCTGTATCTTGCGGTCTTTCTGACTTATTGTACATAGTTAATGTAATGATAATTTCACTAATTGAACAAAAAAAATCACTGCACATCTTTAATATATGATTACTGAATAGTTCCAATTTTCAAGTTCTCTTGTTATATATGTACTTTGTATTATTATTTTTCAGATTGAGCATGCAGAAGACAAGAACATGTTGCACCAAAGATTGCAGGAAATTTCTTTTCTAAAAGACAGAAGTTGTGACATGTTGATCATGGACATGGAGGAGAAGAAGAAATTCTTAAGGAATGTCATCCTGTTTGAGCATATTCTGGGAAAGGCTTCACTAGGATATGAAGAGTATGTAGAAAATAATATAATACAACTATTGGTTTCATGTTTGTGTAATTTTAGTGGCACTCGTTCATTTTTTTTAAATTGTTGATGTGTCTCATTTTACACAATGATATAAGCACATTATTGTATAAATATTAGCCATTTTAAGGTCCATTTGCTTTGCGATCACTTTAAGATTTGCATGATATAATTTATTTTGCAAGTGGATGATGTAATCAGTTCACCATGTTGTTAATGTATCAAATGTGAGCTTAACTTGACAGAAGCACATATTCTATAATGGGTAGGCTTATAAAACTGCTTTGTAAAGCAGTGAGTTTGAATGTGTATCAAATCCATTAACATAACTGCCAACTAGATCTATAGGGTTTGTTTAAAGTATGCAGTACGGTAATTAAAGGTGGGTGACCTGATTTTTTTCATCTGCTGCCTCCTATTTCACATGAAAGCGTGTCTCCAAAAACCCTTAATTACAAATTTTAGGTTAAATTGATCCAGCGGGTTTGAGTGTAGAATCAAAAATGTACATCAGAATGCCCCATAGATCACTGTGTTAAAGAAAGTGTGGTCGACCCCATTTTTGAACTCTTTTTTTTATAACATCTAAAGTAAACTTTTCTTGTGCCTTAAAATTTACAAGGGTTATGAGAAAAATTATGGGCTTTCTTCTGATACCAAAATCTCCATTTTGATGGGGAAAAGTGGGGGTGATGAGGCTGTCGATCAGCTAGGTCACACACCTTTAAACCTGCAAGTTGCAACATGTACAAATGTACATCACAGCATATTGTTTAGTTCTGTATACATGTAATGGTTGATTTTGACATCCAGAAAAGGATGTCTGTGCTTCTAGTAGATTATATCAAGCAATGATCTTCAACTGGTTTATGATGTTGTAGACCTTGATGATATGACATCATATGGTTAGGTATAGAGTCATATTATTGCATTTGGGGGTTTGCAGTTCTGCTTCAACCCAGACAACATGCACCAAAAACAACCTGAAGACTATAGTGATATACAAGTTGCAACAGCCTTTACTCCTTGGAAATGGGGTAAAACAAATTGATGTGGCCAAGATTAATGGGCCTGTTAACCAAGTAATTAAAAATAGCAAATTTTGATTTAAAAAAAATATTTCGGAGCCTCATTTATGTTTCCTGTCAGTAGATACTATCATATTCCAATTTTCTCAACTCTTTTCGCATATTTCGATGATTTTTCTGACAATAGTTTTACAATCAGACAAAGAGAAAGAAAGGGGGGAAATCGCATGGGATCAGCGAAGATGCACTCTGGTCGTAGGGTTGTACGCGAAGGAATCTGGGTTGAAATTGCTCCTTTTTTAATCTTTCGGGACATTTTCTTTGGATTACCAAGGTGATATGCAAAATCTTTAATTTTTCAAGCAATCCTAATCTGTTTATATGATTTTATGAGGGAACATCATGCACAGTGGATTTGATAGTTCTATTTGGATAATGTCATAAAATGCGCCTCCAGCCAGAATTTCCCCTACAATATTGTTTGCACCGTTGTTTATTTTTTTACTGGGGACTTTTTTTGTTTGGTAGTGATTTAGTTTATTTTGTTGACGACAATAAAATAGGGCAGTACACAATATCGTTTGAAGAGACTGAGAGGCAGGGCGAGAGGTTGCACAATGGTTTGGTGATATGCTCAAAGACTTGATATTTCCCTCCAGGATAGCGGTTTTAGGGACGAGTTGAACAAAAGTGTATTTGTTGTTGTTGCTAAAATACTTTTATTTCAATTTGCAAAGCTCCAATACAATGTACCTTACATGCCCCTCATTATGCAGCTCTAAATGTCATAGAAGAAACAACTAATTTGCCTGAATAACAAGTCTTTCTCTCTGACACATTCCTGATTGAGTAACTGTATTTAATATGCTTGCAATATCTTTGCCTGCTATACATTGGTAAAGTCAAAACCAAAGCTCAAGGCTAATGTGGGGGGGGGGGGGGGCACTCAACATATTGGTCTACAGGTATGCTCCAACATTTTGCCCTCCCTTTTCAGGATCTGGAAGATCTTTTGCCCCCTTTTTCAAGCCCTAATCGATCTTTTTGTCTACCTTTTCAAACAAATCAATGTTTTTGACCCTAAAAATTGTGAATTCATAGATCTTTTGCCTCAAATTTTTGCAAATTGCTCGATCTTTTTGCCTAGAATTTTCTAACTGCAGTGGAGCATCCCCCAAAAAATATATTGAGTGCCCCCCCCCCCCTCCGGTATGGGTATGTGCAGCCCACAAGACCCACATTTGCATGCTCTTTTTGTGGTCCAGAGCCCCCACTTTGGTGCATATCTCAGTTCCAGAGATAAAATACCCCCAAAAATGGCTGCAAAATTGTTTCTAATGCACTATTTTTCAGAAATTTTAGTTCCAGAATGGCTGCAAAATCGGTCCCAATTAAAGCACTATTTTTTCAGAAATTATAGTTCCATTTTTCTACGAGTTCACAAATTGTTTCTTTATGACCCAATTATTTCATGAAAGCTCCAATGAGCATGTGTACCTGAAAGTCTGGGGAGTGTCAGGAAAAAATAAAGCTCACTGATTAAAGATGTACATATTAGATGCGGCATGTTAAAAATACTCATTTTCTTACAGGTGCAGATCAGCTTTGATGAGATGCTACTTAGGGAGCATATTACAACAATTTAGTGACACATTTGTGGCGATTTGCAAGGCGGAAGAGACACTTAAGGCATCAGCTTTGATAGAAATATTGAAGCCATCCTTCTCCTCCGATGACCAGCGAGCAGAGACGGAAAAGAAAACTTTGAAGTATTTTGAGGAATACTTGGTGGAGATAGAAGGTTTGTATTAAAGGGCTGTGTAGATCCAGTACTTGTTTTTAAAATCCAAATTTTACATTTCCTCATCATTATAAAATGTTCTATCATCGCCACCATAGATTACTCACCACCGACTACCTTTTTCCATTTTTTTTTTAAATTTAAAATAGGGCCTACATAATTTGGTCACTGTATCAACATACACACGTACACAAAGATTCTCATGGCCAGTTAATGGGTGCCCATAGTGGAGTAACTGCACAGCTACACCAAGCTGGAGTAGCCATATAGCTGCAGTAACTTCAGAGTTACTCCATAGCTACTCCACTATGCAGTAGCCCATGGTGGAGTAGCTGCAGTGCAGCTCTGAAGTTACTCTAGGGCTACTCCAACTTGGTGTAGATGTGCAGTAACTCAGTGGCGTAGCCAGTGGGGTGGCAAGGGGGCCGCCCTGAAAAAAATTCTGAAGATAAAATCGGGAAGGCAAAGAAAAGGAAAAGGGGAAAGGAGAAAAAAAGGAAAAAGATTTCCCGGTGATGGGCATAAGTTTGGGCTTTTTGGACCGATTGGCACTTTTACCGGTACAATTATACAGTAGGCCTATTTAACCCCCAAATCAAGGCGATACGTTTTGTCCACCGGTCTATTATAATAGCCCAAGAAGCTTGTTTAGTGGGCTAAAAATAAGATTCACAGGGCGATTCTGGTCGATTTGTCATTTCTGCCCGGAAAATGGAACTTGCCAGCCCGGTTAAAAGCCGTAATATGGAGATCACTCTGACCCTGACCTGGCGGCAGTACTCAAGTTTAATTTTATTAAAAGTCGACATAATGGATATATCAACTTTCCTAGAAAATTGGACCCATTGGTATATACCTAACCCCTCTAAATTTTGGGTAAAATTACTACCAAATGTGCTCAGATATACCAAATTTCCTGACCATTTTGGGCTTTTTTCTAATTTTCCCGCAAAATTGGCTCCAACAAGGCGAAATTGGTCTATTATTAAACGCCAAGTGATATACCAAAATTGACCTAGAAAAAGAGTCATTTGTACTGATAACCCCGATACCCACCCTCTGGGCCCCTACCCCTCACCTGATATACGATATTGTCTTCTGAGACCTTAATTGTCCTAGCGTTACCAAAAATCGAGATGGAAAATTAATTTTGCCACCCCTGACCAAGAAAGCTGGCTACGCGCCTCCACTATTAGGTGCACCCACTAACTGGCCATAAGAATCTTGGTGTGTATTTTGATGGATTTCCATGTGGACACAATGATCCTTGGGTAGGTTCACACATGTGACCCTAACAGGTGCAAGGTCAAAGATCAAGGTCATCTAGATATCATTTGGGCTCATGTTTGCAATATGACACCCTTGCACATATTTTGATGGATATCAATAGAACTTGGACACGTGAGACCTCAACAGTTGTGAAGTGTCATGTGAGGTCATTGACCCTTGAATGTTATAATCCTGCACATGACTGTTCATTGCATGCACATATTTTAATGGGACTTGGACACAAGCTTCACATCGATTGCTGCGTTCGACGGGGACATACTTACACATCGCGTAAGTCCAATAGCATATACAACCAGCCCGGGACAACCAGCAACTGATATTTCAGTATGAACTAAAAAGTAATACTTGCAATTTATCTACATATTTTAAAATATAAAGGTTCTGAGATCAGATCCAATTACTATGATGTGGAACTCACAGATGGAAGTAATTGGATCCCGGGGGGACAACCTGTACAGGTGACCGGGTAACCACCCGTGTTACAAGGGTTCCCCGAGGTGACCCTATACGAGACCATATCTTTTCAAATGGATACCCTATCCGGGACCAGATCTGTTCAAATGGGTACCCTATCTGACTGAGACCACATACAATCATTATGGATACCCTTTACAAGACCACAAACTACTTAAAATTTCACGTTTGTGGTGAAGATTTGATCTGCAGTTTAACACATCCACATCAGAATAACATTTAAAGGATATCAAACCTGAGTTACATATTTTGTTTCTGGATTTAACAAAAAAAATCATAATTTGATACCCTAGCTGAGGCTAAAAAGCTACATTTGATACCCTATGTGAGACCTGAAAGGCACAGGTTGAATTTGATACCCTATATTGGGAGTCCCAGGACTTCACCAGGTCTCGTGTTTTTCGTAACGGGGGAGGGTTGCCCGACCAGAATACCAAGATACTCCCCCCCCCCTCCCCCGGAATTGGATCTGATATCAGATCTTTTATATTTTATGCTATTGAATGATCCTGATGAAGCTAACTGAAATCTACCTATTTCTTCCCCACTCCTTTTCTCCCACCACTCTTACAGCAGGGAATGAAGATGGCATCAACATAAGTATGTTTTTACAGACAGCTACTGGACTTGATACTGTGGGACTGCATGGACTACCAAAGCAGTTTGAAGTGGCATTTAGTGATGAAGTGCTCCCCAAATTCAAGACATGCATGGAAAAAATTATATTACACCATAGTAATGACTACAACGGCTTCAAGTCAAAAATGAACATGGGTGTCCATGGTGCGTATGGAAGTTTCTTAACATATTAAGTGCTAATGTCAGCGTTCAAAATTCACCCAAAACACAAGTCCGCATGATGGGGTGACCCTTGAAAATACCTAAAAAAACGCACGTCCGACCAAAAAGTAAACCGTCTCAGACTAGCGGACAGGCGCCATTTTGAACGCAGCTAATGTGGCTAATTGCATATAAAGCTGAAAGATGAGGGTCAGTCAGTTTTACTAACATTTAGTGGTTCATTATGGTAATCCTCTGTTGGTTAAAATTGTAAGCAACAAGTTTAAACTTTTTAACCTACATTTTATATAATGTTGAAGATATAGGGTCACATGTTTTAATCTCGCCACCTAAAAGTCTTGTGTTGTTACACATTTTTTGGTATCATGCTTCCATAGATCTTCAAAATGTGGAAATTACTAAAGCTTATATTAATAAATTTGGTATCATTTGAAAGCTGTATTGATATGCTATGTTCCTGCAAAGGGGCATTGGCATAGCTCATACAGAAGTGGAGATATAGGAAGCAGCGCCGCCTATTCTTTTGCAGAAACTTCTATGTTTTTTCATTCTGGGCCCTTATACCAGTTTTAAAAAAAATGGTATATCATTTAAGTATTATACAACCTATATGAAAGTAAAAGTATACATTTTTGGAAAGCGCTCAAACTTGCCTATTGTGAAATTCAGTTTGGAATCAAAATGTTATACTTCGCCAAATATATATGGCAAAACCATGTCAAAAAGGCCAAAATCACCATGCAACACAAAAGGTGGCGAGATTAATACACATGACCATAGAGTCCAGAGATGGTTAATAGTTTTTAGCCAGCTATATCTGCTATATCGCTATATGCTGCTAGTGTTGACGATATAGTTGATAAGAGTTCATAGTTGTTAGTAGTTTTTAGCCAGCCATGATAGCAGCTATATCACTAAAGATAGTTGTTTGCCATTTGAATGGTGCTATAGCTGCTATACTGCTGTAGTGTTGATGATACTATTGGCAGACTCCAGTAGTTGCTTCCGGGGAGTTGCTTGCAGGTTTTACCCATCCACTTAATAGCTATATAGACTGGGAGGTAGCACCACCATTTGCATCTCAGCTAGGACTCGCCCAAACCAACTTTTGTAACTTATATAAACACATATAAATGATATATAAGAATATATTTTTAATGGAAATGATGTTCCTGATCAAAGGAAATACATATGTGTCAATTTTGTTTCATTCACATGATTTGTATTCACGATATGGCATCCAAAATGGCCGCCAAATAGGGTATTTTCTTGAAAATACATTATAACACCATAGATATGACCTAATAATAACAAATTATTAATAAAATTAATGTTTCTGATCAACAATAATACATTTGTGCCAATTCTGTTTCATTCACATGTTTCAAATAATCAAGATGGTGTCCAAAATGGCCGCCAAAATAGGATATTTCCTTGAAATAACATTATATTGACATATAAATGACTTACTAATAACGAATTATTAGTGAAATGCATGTTTCTTATCAAAAGTAAGACATATGTACCAATTATATTTCATTAATATGTTTCAAATAATCAAAATGGCACCCAAAATGGTTGCCAAAATAGGGCATTTCCTTGAAAATACATTATAGCAACATAGAAATGACCTAATAATAACAAATTATTAATCAAATTAATATTTTTGATTAAAGGTAATACATTTTGTTCCAATTTTGCTCCATATTCACATGTTTAAAATTCAAAGTCAGTGGCAATGTTAATGTCAAAGTTCTCAGGGGAAAAGGACAGGAGTGTCCAATGCTTTCTAACTAGGCAAATATCAGTCTGATAAACAATGTTTTGTATTCAATAGTAGGCCTAAGTACTGTTCTCTCTCTTCTTCAGACAAGCATTCCTCTGCCCTACAATGTACATGCTTGAATCTCTTCCATACAGACAGCTTGGCAGGACAGGTCCCTCAGTTGCTTCAATGAATTATCCTGATCTTTTACCCATGCTCAGTTGGAGGATGATATTGGGGATGGGTACACTTTTCCACTGTGCTAGATCTGTAGCTGGGACAAATATAGGCCTACTGGATGTAGTACCATTCGTCCCAGTCTGTAGTTAGCAAGTTTGATGTGTGAAATGAGGGACTTCTTGAAAGGACCAAGGTTTAGTGCCAGGTCAGATAAGATGCGTATTAACATATCCAACCTGTCACAAGACCTGGGTCCTAGATATTGTGAAACTGTACTTGGCATTACTGCTTCACATGCAAGGACCGTAACTATATACATTTATACATTAACGGCAAAGGAAAGACACTTCCAATCAAGAAGATTGAAAAGAAGCGAGTTAAGGTATCAAGGCAGCTAGCTTTGCTCAACTAGGGGATAACTGCATGGGATATAGATGAGGAGCTGATTGATGAGCTGGGCAGTTTTATTTGTCTGTTTCATATGTATAGGTTCCCAAGAATTCAGAATGTGAAGGTGATTTTGACATAGATGGTGGGCAAGCCTAAAGGTTAAGAAATCCAAAGGACATCAAAGGTTGATTGGTCTACATGTACATTAATTACTAGCTGCACTGGCACCTTGTCAGAAATCCCTCATTCCTCACATCAAAAGTACTATACCATGCTGTAGCATAGTGGAAAAGGGCAAAACCCAACAGGCGTAGCCAGGCACATTTCTATGTTGCTATAATGTATTTTCAAGGAAATGCACTGTTTAGGTGGCCATTTTGGGTGCCATTTTGATTATTTGAAACATGTTAATGAAATAAAATTGGTACATATGTATTACTTGTGATGGGATTTCATTAATAATTTGTAGTTATGCTATTAAGGTCATGTACATGTATATGTCGATATAATGTTATTTCAAGGAAATACCCTATTTTGGCGGCCATTTTGGATGCTATCTTGATTATTTGGAAAATATGAATGAAACAGAATTGGCACAAATGTATTACTTTTGATCATAAACATTCTTTCATTAATAATTTCTTATTATTATGTCATAATTTGCATTTTAAAGGAAATACCGTATTTTGGTGGCCATCTTGGATGCCATCTTGAATATCTGCCTTGGGGCCACTTTTTATCTTTGGGAACATCGTGATTGTGTTTAGGGACCATCTAAGGAAGTTCAAAGTTGGTTTAGGCAAGTCCTGGGGGTGCAAAGGGGTGGTGCTAGCTCCCAGTCTTATATCTATGATATCACTATACTGCTATAATTTTGAAGTAATTTGATAGCTGTTTTAGAATTCTTCTTTATTATCAATGTATGTTATGTATATAATGCATGTAGCTTAAAATTGGTTGAATGTTAGTGAAATAAGCCCCAGTGTTATTTTGGGCAATAACTGACAGCACCAGACCATCATAAAATGCAACAATTTTTTGGCGTGTGTGTTCATGTGTACACTAGATGGGTGCGTGGTGCAGAAAAAAATAGTATTTTGTACATTAAATGGCCCTTCCTAACATCATTTATACCTGCCCGGTTGCCTGTTAGCTCCTTTAGTCTTTGATTTAGTCATTGATTTGAATTCACACAGTATTTAAAGGTTTAACAATTTATAATTCTGTTACAAATTTGGATGGAATTGTGACTTTATTGTTACTGGCATATCAAGTTAAAATGATTGCAAAAATTGTATTTTGCAAGCAAGTGCCACTGTCCGCACATTGCCAACCCCTGGTCTACTAGTTCAGTTTGACAGTTAAATGAATCAAAGAGTGTGACCTTGATGTTTGTTATACTTTAATTACATTACATTATATCATATATATATATAGTAAGAATCATTTAGATGTAACATTGACAAGTTGAATACAGCTCAAATGTGCCTTGTAAGTGTCTCCATGCTCCAGTCCCAAGATTTTGGATAAATTGGTTAATGCGATAAACATGTGGTTGTTGCAAGACATTGTGATTCTCTTGAGTGTAAATTGAGCTTAATATTGCTTTGAGAAGTTTGTGAAATTTATACACCTTGAAAATGCACTGGAGTACTGGAAACCTGCTGCTGCAGCATTCATTGAATGCTTAGGGGTTATAGTTATATTATGTAGTTTCTCTATGAAATATCATCATGGTAGTAATTTGCAGGACTTTGTCTTTCAGTTATAGAAGTGATGTTGCATATAATCTAATGCCTAGTAATGGCATGAAAAATAAGTGAATATAATTTTTAGGCATATAAGCAAAAAAGAGATTATACTCATTTTATTATGGCATACAGATATTTATCCTTGTACTTTACCCATGTGCCAGTTTTGTAAAATTAAAGCACTTTTGGTTTGATTAATGTAACATTGAAAATTGGGGTGCATGTGATTTTTGCTCCTAGAAATTGTTATATTTCTCAATCCATACAATGTTTGTTTTTTGGAATTCTTGACTGGTTTAATGCAGTGTTTTGTACAATCATTCAAGCAAACAGAATTAAAATGTTGCCAGTGTTGCTGATTTCTAATTTTTGGTTCCTCTTTAGGTTGTTAATGCATAAATAATTTGGTCCTTGGTAAATTTATGTTTTCATCAAACAAAGTGTTGAAAACAAGCAAATCAATTTGGCTGAAGCAGGACTATTTGCACTATACTTTGACCAGCTCGTAATAGGTGGAAATTGTAAGGCTTTTGTTTGTCCGCAAGTCAAAGTAGTCCCACTTGATGCTTGCCTCTACACAAAAGCGTGCACCACGCTTATCTCATGCACTGCGCTCATTGCATTTATATTGCTTTCAGTTGCGCACTCACTATTCTATTTCAGTTCACAATGTTATGAGGCCCATCCATTACGAGCTGATCAAAAAATATTTTTTAAGTAAAACGGTAACTAGTTATGGTGGTTCAAAAATATTTGCAGGAAGAAAAAAAAATGTTTTTGTGATTTTTAAGGCAATTTTTTCCCAAATCTGATGTTTTAGGCGAATTCTTATCATTACCCTTCCAAATACATATATTGTTATGTACTTTATATACTTTCTTACTTGTAAGATATGAAAATAAAGTCCAAAAATTGGGTGTCAAATGTGTATTAGACTAGAAAGTGCAATCATGGTTCATCACAAATTAAAAACTGGTCATCCAATATTAACACATCCACATACATTTATACCACAAGAACAGCCTTAGCTGCCTGAGTGATGTAAAAATGTGCTGAGCACTGCCTTGGATGCTAATTTGTGATGAACCATTATAGTACGAAGCAAGTTCAGGACATATAAAGTGTGTTGCCGGTATATACAATCAGATATAAAATGTGTGTTTAAACATAAAATTTGATGTTTAACAGTGCATTCATGAACAGAAAACATATGTGATCTGCTCCAACAAAATGCACCTAAAGTCTCAATGGCACTTTAGAAGATACAGCTCAATGTTAATTGCAAAATACAATAGATTAGAAAGAAAATTTTGAAAGACATAGGCCTACTGATTTTGACCACCAATGCAAGGAGCAATCCAAACATGTTTGATTTCATTGTGAAGGTTATAAAATTGGGAATTCAAAGGTCGAATATTGCAGAAAGTATGTTTGCCAACTTCTACGGCGGAAGAATGGCATGAACAAAATAGTGGAATCGGTTGATGGGAACATTGGGTCTGAATGTACCCCTGCACTTCATGTAGAGTCTATTGAAACTGCAAACATTTGAAATTCACATTTTTAATAAGACAATGGTCAAAATACATTTCAACTTGTCTAAAATGAACAACAAAATATTTCAAGCAGTATCCATGAAGGTCCTCCT
Organism: Ophiura sarsii; assembly: GCA_035610835.1. Lineage (NCBI taxonomy): Eukaryota > Metazoa > Echinodermata > Ophiuroidea > Amphilepidida > Ophiuridae > Ophiura > Ophiura sarsii. The sequence continues at coordinate 16,100,657 of CM069458.1, read as the reverse complement.
CTTATTTTTATCATATATGACAACATTTTGCTAAAGTGTGACATGCATCATACACGCTTGCCCGCTGCACTTGTACCTGCTTATGATGCGCGGACGGACACTATAACAAATAATTATGCGCTACAGCAGGGAATAAAAGCAGCATATTTCTCGCCAATATGGAGCTGATCTCCTATGGTTGTTTTGATATTGCCGATCTTTTCTATTTCCAAAGAATTGTCATCATTCTTTCTCAAGCATGTAGAATAATAGGTACCGTTGACAAAAAAGGGAAGAAGATTGTCTCAGCTTCCTAAGGGATGTACCAATAAATACACAGGGCTATGCAGTGGTACATTTACTGCTATTTGTAAAACAAATATCATCCCAATTTCTGTTTAAATCATCCCTGACCCCACTTCCTACCTCCCTGGCTATCTAATGGTATGTCCCTAGGTCAATTTGGCTAAGTACTATGTGTAAGTCAGTGTAGAACCACTATTCAAATACAATATGTATCCACACAATGTACCTTGTTTTGAATTTTTATTTCAAGGTGCTCGTGAACTCTACAGATATTACCATTTTAAAATTGATTTTAATCAATTTATAGTGGAAGATGGAGGCAACAGAGATTCATTGATTGAAATTTGATATAGGAATTGACAAACCAAAATATTTAATTGATTGCAAAGGAATCTTTACTCTAGGCTGTTTGTCTTCCATGCGTCGTAACCAGTCGGTCACTGGAATACTCACTGATGTCATTGCATGAATTGTGGTTGACAAATAAGATTGTTAGAGCATACATAACCTTTAATTGGGAGTACCCTGTATTATCATAATGCACTGGATAACTGTCAAAACTATAAATGTGATGGTCTGGACAATACCACATATAAATCAGGGCTGATGAATTCGGACTGAATTCTCAAGGAAAGCTACTAAAATGGTGAGCTTAAAATCCTTAAAGTTGTGAGAAAGAAAGAAATGTGAAATGGTCTGAACATATTTGAATATGTTGCTGTTTCTCTTTCATTATTGACTGATGATCATGCAAAAAAAAATTAAAAATATTAATATGCAAAAATGGATTGCACAAAAAAAATATGCATATTTGAATTTTTCATCTTTTTGAGAAATCCAAACAGCTTAAAAGCTGTTTCTTTTGCCATTCATTGATGCTATAAAGAAACACAAAATGTTTAGGAAATACTCAATGTTGATGCCCATGTGTGTGTTTTTGACCAAAATGATATCACATTTGGCTATTTTACTTTAGAACTAGCAATTGTTCTCGCAAAGTGTTTCCATTTCGCATCGTATTTGACAGGTCTAGGTTTTAAATGGCAAAATGCTTCGTGCACTTCACACACATTTGTACCAATAAGCTATACTGTGAGAATAGGCTGCTATTTCATGATTTGTTTACCCAAACTCCATCCCGTAATGTCAAATAGAAATCTACACCACTGCACAGAAGCCTTCTCATCTCTTTCTCCTTGACTCAATACTTCTGAAGATGATTCGAAAACATAATATTTAACAAATATCAATGACAGAACTTTTTTTTAAATAATCAATAATCAATAAATAAGAGTTAATAGTAAAAGTCATAATGGCCAACAATCAATCATGTTGTCAGATATCCCTAATATGTTGTCAGATATTGGGTTATCCAGGGTCGTAAGGCCCAAATATCAACTAAACTAAACTAAACTAAACTAAACTTTGACTCATTGGGTAGAGCTGAAAAGGCATTCATGGAAAATTCAAATTTGCACACAATATCTTTAAACTACAATAATATATAAACAAATTTAGCCAGTTCTAAGAATTTTTTTCACTCCTCCCTAATGCTAAACATTCACTGCTTTTTGATAAAATGCAAAAGGATTTATGATATAAAAGTTTATTAGCAAGTGGGTGAAAATGGCTTTAAAAAATGGGTACAATTTTTAACCACCCTTTAGGGTTAAATTATAAATGTTGAACAAGTCCGAGTTGAAAAAGATGTTGTCACAATTGGGTCAACCGTATGATCTTTGAACAATCTATATATTTACATTTTGCACCAAAAAGATGGTTTAATCAAAAGTGCATTTTACAATCTTATAAAAAGGTCTTTGAATAGTTGCATGTCAAAAATAGAACATTTCCATACTCTCCCTGTGCAATGTTATGAAATTCCATTGTCTTCAGATTGTTTCTCGAAGTGTCCCAATGTTAATTGATGGGAGGGGAAAGGATAAATAGTACATGTAGTGGTATATAGATGTCCCAAGATCATGAAACATCTTTGCACAGAGTTTTGAGAAGTAAGGTGTGCCCATCAGTGTTGAAGAGCTTTTTTTCAAGTTTGTAGTAGTAGATACTATTTGGTTTACTATTGTCAGTTCCTCCTATAGGTAAATCAATAAAAGAACAAACACTAGCTACTTGCGTGAACGCAGCACCTGCGATCCATGTGATGCTAGCATACCGCGGGGACTCATCGGTACGACGCGACCCAGTGTATGCCGACGGAGCGAGGTGTGTATGCGTATATGCAGCACACGCTATTTGGTTATGTTTACACAGTTAACAAGTTTGCTAGTGTTCATTCATTTATTAATTTACCTATAGTAGGGGTTTTCTTTGGGCTTTCAAACATTGTTTAAAACATGATTTGATTATGGGACAGATGTTGTCAAAATTGTAACAAATTTGGTCAAACCTGTAATGTGATTAGTCACACAAATGGTATGCATGTATTTACCATGGGCATAGTAAAGATGGTTTAGTGTTAATGTTGTCAATGCATGCCATGTGGTGGTTTTGTTTGTAATGTTAAATTTAAATTTACTATAATGTTATATAGATTCTGTAAAATGCTTCTTTTTGTGTGTTATCCATATCCAAATATACATTTGTAATGTTGACATATCAAACAAAAGTTTCTTAATAAAATATTTGATTAAAACTGTGGAATATGTGTGTAATTTTCTTTTTGATGGTTGAAATGTTGCAAGGAGGAAGAAAAATCCTTCAAAGTTGTTGATGTGTTTTTTTCTTCAAAGGTGTTAATTAATATTCATTATAAGGTTTACTTTGAGATCAGGCCCATATCAAGACTCCCCAAAAGAATGAACTTGAAATGATACATATTGAAAATCTTGTTATGGTTAGATGCTATAATTTTTGTTTTTTGTAGAATAACTTTCTTTGCTGCCAAACAATAAACGAGAGTGGTGTATTTCTTAACCAATGACAAGTCCGGGGTGCCAATTGTAAAATATATTGTACAAAATAGAGATGGGAATAATATCACTATTATAATTTTAACCAGCAACTCCATAGTAGAAACAAACTAAACACCTCATGCCACACTTGTACCTTGGGAGAAGAAATAATTGGACTTGTTCCATGCAAATGATTCAAAGATAGGATGGTCCGGTAGTAAAAAGAACTAAAACTGAAATATTTTTCTGATTTAATAAAGCTGTTGTACAATAACTGAACAAAAAAACCTGTTTCAACGATTTTGAAATAGCAAGTTTACAATAATGTAACTATTTTGGAAGTACTTTAAATGCTTATTTAGGAATCATATGGCTATTTTACAATCTCATCATAAATCCCTGAAAATGATTGAATAATTATGTGAGATAATTGAGACATAGTACACACCATACACTACTACCACACCCTCTAAACCATGTAAGTTGCAACAAGCCACACTGATCTGATGGGTCGGTTATGTATTGTGACAACTCAAGTGATTGAAAACACAAAAGCTAAGATTTGCTCTGAATAAGCAAAAGATATATAAAACCCAGCACCATTCTAGTTTGATTTCATTTGTCAGATACTTATTGATGTTGTGTTCCTTTGATAATACTATGACAAAGTCATCCACAATGTCATTTGACATTGACAGTGTTGGGATAACTCAAGTCCATGAACTCATGAAACTGTGAAACTCGAGAACTACTCTAATTTGATTTCATTTGATTTATAGACACTTATTGGTGCTGTGTTTCTTGTAATGGACATTTGACATTGGGCTGTATAAACAAAAACTATTAAAAGTGTGCCAATAAAAGTGCAACATTGGCAAATTATTTTTTGAAAGGTAAATAATAAGTTATTTGATCGAAACCCATGTAATGTCATTGGCATAATAATGTCTTAGCTATATGAAACGTTTTACCCTGGTCAAAATTGCGGAATCATGTTAAATTCTTGTTGGGACACTTTTGTGTGTTTGGAACCTATTCACAAGAGTTGTGAATATTGCCATGGCTATGGAAGTAAAACAATATTTGATGTTAAATTACTCATTAATTTGGTTTAGAGACATTGCAGCATTTGTACTAGCATTTATTTAGTTTGGGTTAAAACATTTGGGGTTACTTAATTAATCTGTTGACACCGTTATTTTGTATGCCTAACACGCAAGTAAATGCTTGGACGAGTAAGCAAATGCAATTACTACATTTTGTAAATTACCTTGGCTTATGTTCAATTTTTTGAAAGTTCAAACTTTTTATATACAATCTCCACAAATTTCATATTTTTATCAAAATTTTGTGTAGATTTCAAAAATTCTTGGTGGGAATTTTCTAAGTGGTGTCTTGGGCCCTTTTTGGGCTACTTTTGGCGGCCATCTTGTTTTTTTTTGTCTTTTTGATGGTATTGATATTGATAAAATGGAGGACTTGGCATGTTCAACATTTACACACCATCTCTTATGGTATAATTAGGAATATGCGATAAGCCAATCTACAAAAATAAATATAGCAGTCATACTATGGCATTGTTAAGTGCTTTTTGGGCTACTTTGGGTGCTTTTTGGGCTCATTTTGTCATAAGCATGAGTTTAAACCTTTTATAGTGGTAATTGGCATTTATTTTGATGTTTTTGTATTTATTTTATTTCCGTCACATATCATACGATGAGATATATCAAGTGGAACTGTGTTTTCAGCTACTAGGGCATCCGGGGAGGCGGTGCACTCAAAGTATGCTCTGATTTTCCAGACACGCCCTAAATGCGTATTTCACCTTAAATACCAGTAGAACATCCTTGCATATTTTTTTCTCTGACTCTTCTAAACAAGACCTTTTTCATAAAAGTGTACAGAAACGGGTATATCACAACATAAATATCTTGTTAAAAAGAAGTTTCAAGTATGACATAGATTACTTTTCCCAGTCCTATTGATATTGAAGTTAATGCATCAAGGAAAGTAAGAAACAAGTTCGAGAGGATGATGAAAAACAATCCACTTGAAAAGGGTAGATTTTGGACCACTTTCCATTATGCGTAAAGTAGCTGTCCATGGGAAGGTTTGCACCAAAACCCTTTTTAAATTAGACACGCTAGAAACTTGGACACTTGGATTGAATAAAAGCAAAAAATAGGTGTAAGATTTCAAAATAGTTATTCAGTTCAACCAAGAATGCTACTATAGAGAGAGTTATACTCGATTCCAGCTCATATGCCCGTCCCTCTATAGTTCTTGGGCAGTGCCAATTGTATGAAATAGGGTACATAATGTCAGTTCAAATCAATTATCATTTCAATTCAAATCAATTTTCCAGTAAGCTCATCACAGTATGGATTTTTCTCTACGTACGTATCTGTAAAAAATAGGGACTGACTACAGAAAATGTTACGTTTATGGGGCAGCCTATAGTTACATGATTACCTACAGAACATGTTGTTTGTGATAGCCTACAACGTTACCCATTTACATAAAATACTTTATACAAGGACAAAGATCCAAAAGCATAATTTCTTTAAACAGAGTACCAACATATTTAATACCTATATTTAACTGAAGCTCTATAATATTCGTATCAAGTATACTAGTAGCTAGAAGGCTTACATTTGAGGGATCAAGATTAAAGTTATTAATGACCTTTTTGGGGGGTCTATGGGGCGGAGCCCTGGGCGCAGTCGAATATAAAATGGACATGTAAGGCTGGCACTTTCGAACCCAGGGGCATTTGGTGATAGCGAAGGCAAGAAAAGTAGGGGTCATTGGGTGAGAGCATGCCAAAATGCCAAAAATAGGGGGTCTTTGGGTGAGAATTTTGCAGCAAAGTTTTCTAAAAAGGTGGGTTCTTTGGGTGAGAAATTTTCCAAATTTTCCACAAAGTAGGGGTCTTTGGGTGAGAAATTTTCCAAATTGGGTGAAAGCTGCTAAATTCAACAAAAAAAATGCGGGGTCATTGGGTGAGGGGTGTTTTAATACGCGTCACCTCAGTTATGGAACTGCCTCCTGGTAGCCGTTGGATTTGACTGTTTTAGGAACAGGGGCACCTCTTCGTCTATTGATATCTGTAAAAATTGTACCAAATTGAGATCTCAGATAAGATCTATCTTGAGGGGTCCTGGGCCCGGGTGAAGCCCCCGAAAGCTGCTGGATTTTAGCATTTGTAAGAAGCAGGGATCCATCACCCTCTACTTCATATCTGAAAATATTCGTATCAAGTTTCTAGAAGGCTTACATTTGGGGATCAAGATTAAGGTATAATAATAACTACATAATGCGTCACCTCATGTATGGGACTGCCCCCTGGGGCGGAGCCCCCGGAAGCTGTTGGATTTGACTGTTTTAGGAACCAGGGACACCTCTTCGTCTATTGATAGTATATTGATTGTATCAAATTGAGATCTCATATAATATCCATCTTGAGGTGTCCTGGGGGCGGATTCCCCGGAAGCTGCTGGATTTTAGCGTTTGTAAGATGAAGGGATCCCTCTCCGTCCATTTGATATGTGAAAATATTCATATCAAGTTGATAGAAATCAGATAAGGCCTGCTTTGGGGAATCGAGTTTAAGGTGTAATACCTTTTTCGGGGTCCAGGGGGAGGAGCCCCAGAAGCTATTGGATTTGGGCATCTTTAGGAACCATATTGATCTGTAAATATTTGTATCAAATTAGATCTCAGATAAGATCTATCTTGAGGGGGTCCATGGGGCGAAGCCCTCAAAAGCTGTTGGATTTTAGCATTTGTATGGATCCCTCTCAGATACTCTCCGTCTACTTAACTAAAAATATTCGTATCAAGTGAAATAAAATGTTCATTATGCAAGTATTTACGTTGAATCATTTGTACCATATTTTGTGCTGAATGAACCGTAAAACTTGTTGCATCATGACGACATTCAAGCTACTTCCCCGGATAGGATGGGCCTGTGTATCCTTAAGTAACCTCTATTACTTCAAGGCGGAGAGCATCCCTACAAGCTTCTACATTCAATATTGTAGGTCAGGCTTTACCGAGGGATGCCTCTCCTTTCCCTTCTTTCTTTTTTTCCTTTTTTTTTCTTCTACTTTTTAGGGTCGCCCCAAAAAGGCCCCACCCCCCCCTGGACATGCGCCTGCATATTGGTAGAGAGATACCAACATGTAAGCAACAATCGAGATAACATTGGGCCACATTCCGTGATATCAATATGGGATTGGTGATGCGTATTCGCAATCATCACGAGCCAAATCACGGAATTTAACATGCAAATTAGCTCATTAGCATAATTTCAAAGGTACAAATGAACCCTTACACTGACCAATAATGTGTCTTGTCTTGTCCTCTAGAATCTTATCTTGGAAGAGGTCAAACCATTTACCCCTATGTTAAAGAACATAGAGGGCCAGTAGAGGTCCAATATTCACCCAACAGACATTAATACTGGTGCAACATTGGCTGCCAATATTTTGCCAACGAAAAACAATATTGGGGTAATATTGGTCCAGCATTGGCCCAACGCCAATTTAATATTGAGGTAATCTTGGGCCGATGAGCAAAATATATTGTGCCATTATTTTAAAGCAATATTGGGTCAATGGAAAACTAATACTGGCCCAATACCAGGCCATCATCGTGATGTTATCTGGGTTAGTTGAGTTTTATTCATAATTTAATGTTTTCACTTCTCAATCATATTAGTCATGAATAAAATAATGTGATTTTTTGTGGTGCAAATAGGCGCGTGTGATTCTTGACATTGTCTCAGTTTAAGGGGTCCTTTCTTTACTGGGCTTTCTGATTCCCGTAATAACCTCTTAGCCAGTGGCGTAGCTCAGGGGGGGGCAGGGGGGGCAAATGCCCCCCCTGACGGAAAAAGCCAATTTGAGCCCCCGCCCCCCAGCCCCTCTAAAAAAAAATTAAAAGGAGAAAAAAAAAGAAAATAGGAAAATAATGATAAAAGACCGAGATTACGGGTGGTTATTTGTGTGTATATTTAGCCCAAATAGTCAAATAAGGCAAAATAGTACGTGTAGTACATGTACTGTGCGATTTTTTGTTACCGTGCGAAATTTGTGAGCGATTTTTTTTGACCGTGCGAAATTTTTTGAGCCCCCCCCTCTCCCCCCCCCCCCCCCCCCCCCCCCCCCCCCCCCCCCCACTTACGTGAAATTTCACGATTTAGTGACTTGGAAAAAATTTGGGGCAACCTTTTACGAAAATTCCAGAAATCTTGCCCCCCCTGAAAAAAATCCCAGCTACGCCACTGCTCTTAGCGTACCCCTGGTTGCCTATCATGATTTATATCACACTTGAATACCGTATATGTTTTACACCGGTCGTAAGCAAACTTAGCTGTTTAATGTTTGTTATTTCCAGCCACTAGGTACATTTTGTATATGATTTATAGCTTTGTAGGCCTATTACTTAATAACTTATCCTTAAAGCGGGTCGTTTGACCCCCCCCCCCCCCCCCCCCCCCCCCCCCCTTTGACCCCTAGTTGAGTTATATTTATAGATTAATGATTTTTACATCTCACTTAGGCCTATATGTACGTATATTAATTATATATGCTAAATATTATGATTTACTGGTGCCAATAGGCATTAATATTAAATGTGAGACACAATCTTTTCTCAGTTTTAAGGGGTCCTTTCCTACTGGGCCTTCTGAACCCTTTAATCATCCCTTCGCACCTAGTCTGGTTGCATATCATGATTTATATTAGACTCAAATATCGATTTTAAACTGGTCTTAAGCAAACTTAACTGTATGTATATTTTGTGTAATTTATAATAATTTTTTGACCTTTTTGACCGCCATCACCCCATAAAAACTATATTTAGGACCCCTTGTTTAGATATATTTATTTATTTATGCTTTTTACAGATTATAAATCTCAATTATATAAACCAAACAATGTGATTTACTTGAATTGTGACAATTGGTGCATATGTGATATGATATTTTCTCAGCTTTATGACCCTCCCCAAAAAAAGGTTCTCAGAATACAACCTGTTAAATTTGTATATCTTGTATAAAACTTGTCTGGAAGTGGTACTTCCCTCACTTTTCAGCCTGGGCTCTGTTACAGTATCTATCTTTCCCTGCGTTGGATATCAGAATTGTTTTAGGCAACACAGATCAATAATCACTAAAAGTGTAATAGAAAAATATTTGAATGCATGTACAGTGCCCCTTTAACATGTTTACTTCCATGTAGTATGTAGTAACCTAAACAGTCTGAAATTTGTCGTTAAAATACAGTTTTTCCTCTTGAAATCTTTTTGTCATACTATATCAGCAATGGAACCTGCAAACTTCAAATGGGGTTTTCTCATTTTTAGATATTTTCATTTCAAAATAGTAAATCTACTACACCATTTCTTGATGGATTTAGCTGAACATTTCACAGGAAATAGTGTAAAAAATCTAACCCTATTCTTTTTAAAGTTTGTTTACTCCATGTATGTATTTCGGCTGCTTGAGACTCTCAACAAAGACTTTATATTATACACTAACACTCGTTCATGTGGTGCCCACGTAATCAGTGGGTAATCCTTCGCGACTGTTCGAGACTGTATTTTGAAGATCTTATGGACTAGAAGTATGTTTACCAATTTTGAAAAGAAACTCCACCCCCAATGTGAAAAAGAAGTCGCACACTGTAAAAATTGTGTCTTGACGACTTTTTGAAGTCATGTCTTGCAAATAAACGTGTCTTAAACAATAAAAAAAACATGACAAAATATTTGGCTGAAGACATTTATACGTGTCCCAATTGCCCAAAGTGTCTTGGCTCGTGTCTTCAGCCAAATATTTTAAATATTTTCAATTGTTTAAAACACGTTTATTTCCAAGACATGACTTCAAAAAGTCAGCAAGACACCATTTATAAAGTGCACAGCCACTGCTAATTATCCTAGACCACTTCTTTACACATTTAAATATCCTTAAAAACTAGGCTCAAAACTAGCCCAATATAGAAACAAAGCTTTGGATCACTCAAGTGTGATGAACATCTTTTACTCATCAAATTGAATTAAAATGAGGATTAGTATTGATTTGGACCATAACTAATAACAGTTAAATAGAAAGGAATAACAGATTATATTAGCAGACAAGAGATTAACAGAATGTTTTTCTTTCATCAATCAAGTTTAACAGACAATTTTCTGCACTTTGTCGAAAAGGTGAAATCCCCATATCGATATTGATCTAAAATTCTAGTGAAATAGTATAATATGTCAAAGATGATGAAAAAACAATGGACCTAATAACATTGTGTTTCATGACTAAACAAAAAATAATGAGCTTTGGGCAATGATAGGTACTAAACATTTTGGGAAAGCCTGTCATGTCCATTTCTGCACACTTTTTTATAAAACAGGCCTTGTTTAGAAGAGTCAGCGAAAAAACGAGATGTTTAAACTGGTATAATTCAAGGTGAAATACGCATTTTTTAGGGCGTGTTTGGAAAAACAGATCATTATTGAGTGCCCCCCCCCCCCCCCCCCCCCCATGTCCTAATAGCAGATAACACAGTTTTATTTGATATATCTCTTCGTATGATATATGATGGCAAGAAAATAAATTCAAATACATAAAAAAATGCCAATTACCACTTAAAAGGTCCAAATTCATGCTTTATGACCAAATGAGCCCCGAAAGCACTCAAAAAGCACCCAAAGTAGCCCAAAAAGCACCTAACAATGCCATAGGATGACTGCTATATTTAATTTTAGAGATTAACTTATCGCATATTCCTAATTATAACATAAGAGGTGGTGTGCAAATGTTTTACATGCCAAGTACTCCCATTTTATCAATATCAATACCATCAAAAAGTCAAAAACAAGATGGCCGCCAAAAGTAGCCCAAAAAGCGCCCAAGACTCCACTTAGAAAATTCCCACCAAGATTTTTGAAATCTACACAAAATGTTGACAAAAATGAAATTTGTGGAGATTGTTTATAAAAGTCCGAACTTTTACATAAGCCTGTGCACTAAATGCTTAAGGATTTAGCTAGATAACAAGATAAATCTCCCCTTCCCCAGCCAGTCAGAACGAAAGATAAAACAAAAACAAATATGTCATGTCTTAATAAGCTTTTTGTACCTCACATACTCCTCGAAACTGTAATTCAAATATCTACATAAAATGTGTATCAACACGCTTCCATCCATATGACTGTATCTTGTATGAATACATTGCTATCGTCTGAAGATAGCAAATTGTATGTTACTCAGGTCTGTTTCGAAATTATTTCAATCTTAATCAACTTGAATGATAACAACTATTTAGATATAGTAAAAACAAGAAAGAAATGATTAGCCTATAGAGTTGTAAAATTGCAAATTATGTTGAAATAGAAATATCAAAATCATGTAGGTAGACATCATTTATAATATGATATCAGGTATTCCTTATAGAGTTTGTTAAAGGACTTAACAGATCTACAACTCTGAATATCTGTATCAATGCCATTCCACTCCAGTGGACCTTGTCTCATGGTGTGTCTAGCAAGATCAGTATTGAAATTAGTAGGTCTATAAAATTTGGAAGATCGTGTTCCATAGCAGTGGATGGCAGTTGATTTCTTGGAAGTAATTTGAAAATAAGTCAGGAAGCATGTTATTTGTGAATGTGTACATAAAAATGGCCTTTTGAAGCCTATGGATATCGTATACCGTGAGGGTTTTTAGGTTAGCAAACAGAGGAGGAGAATGTGCTAAATAAAGTAAGTTTGAGCAAAGACGAATAATCTTCTTTTGTTTAACATGAATAGAATGAAGATTACAATTATTGGAGTCAGCCCAGACAATGTTACAATACTGAATGTGTGGAAGAACGAGGCTTGAATAGAGGGAAAGTAAAACTTGAGATGACAGTGTGTATTTTAACCTAAATAAGATTCCAGTATATTTTGAGACGATATTTGACATATAAATTATACTTTTTGTCTGTAAAATACCTTCTTCGTCTGTTACTAGAGCGCCCTGATACTCTGCCCAGAATTCCTTTGATGAAATGCTGGTTTCCAATTATGAGTAAATGGTTTTCAACCTTCTCCTTCTTACAAAGAACATAACAGAACGGCAGTGCCGCACACATTTATTTATCGATTTTGTTTTGTTTTATGGATGGAAAAAGATAATCACCTTTTTAAAATTAATTCCTTAAGGGGGGTGTGGACTCTCAGGTACAGCCTCCGTAAAACTGCCGTAACTTTTTCATTATTCATTTAATCTTTATAAAAGTATACAGTTTTTTTGAAGGAAAGGGTTCACTGAATCCAACCATGATCATGAAATTGACTATTTTGGAAAAAATTATAAAAAACACGTTTTTTACCCCATTTTAGGTTCTGCAATGATAACTCAAAATATATTTTGTCAAATTTGTTCAAACTAGTTTCATTATATTCGAAATAAAATTCCCTAGGATTGTTTTTTTTTGTTTTGAAAAATAATTATTATTTTTTGAATTACAGACCAAAAAGTGCCAAAATATGTGATTTTTTACCAAAAATGTCATTTTTGGCACTTTTTGAGTTATCTTTGCAGAACCTAAAATGGGGTAAAAAACGTGTTTTTTATAATATTTTCCAAAATAGTCAATTTCATGATCATGGTTGGATTCAGTGAACCCTTTCCTTCAAAAAACTGTATACTTTTATAAAGATTAAATGAATAATAAAGAAGTTACGGCAGTTTTACGGAGGCTGTACCTGAGAGTCCACACCCCCCTTAATATAAAGAAGATATTTTCCTGCCTAAAAGATGAAAAGGTTGAACTCCAATCAGTCAAAATGTTGATGTTATAGTCATAAACTACGTCAACGCAACGCATGGTTGGTTCATGGTCTAAATCGGGGGGGGGGGGGACCGGAATCTGACCAGCATCTCTTTAGCTAGCTATAACACAGATTGTCTTGTTTATACTCCATTGCAGTTCGGGATATTGTAGTAGGTTAGCTATCTTCAGTAGATAGCAGCACATGCAAATTGATCCTTGATAACACAGATTGTCTTGTTTATATACTCTATTGCAGTTCGGGATATTATAGTAGGTTAGCCATCTTCAGTAGATAGCAGCACATGCAAATTGATCCTTGATAACACAGATTGTCTTGTTTATACTCTATTGCAGTTCGGGATATTGTAGTAGGTTAGCTATCTTCAGTAGATAGCAGCACATGCAAATTACATACATACATACATACAACAAGCATTTATGACGCGCTTTTCCCCGGAGGCTCAAAGCGCTTACAAAGATGCAAATAGCATATAAGAATAATAAAATGTGAACATAATAATAATAATAATATAAGCAATTAGTTTGGAAACAATAATGTCTTAAGTGCCTTCTTGAAGGCATCAACAGAAACAGACTGTCTAATATATATAGGAAGATCATTCCACAATCTAGATGCACACACAGTAAAAGACCTGTCACCAGCTTTGACTCTTGTCATAGGATACTCAAGACGAAGATGATCCTTGTACGATCTCAAGTATCTATTTGGAACATATAACTTTAAACAATTTGATAGATACATAGGTGCAAGACCATTCAGTGATTTATATACATACAAAAGCAATTTAAAAGAGATTCTCTGTTCAACAGGTAACCAATGGAGAGATTGTAGCAGAGGTGCAGATTCATGTTGCCTATCTACATTAAAAATAAGTCTTGAAGCCCAATTTTGCAATAGTCGAGGCGAGAGAGAATGAGAGAGCGTACATCATGATGGCAGGTATCCTTGTCAATTAATTTGCGAATGCGATATATATTTCTTAAGTGAAAGGTGACAGTCCGACTTACATTAGTGTTGTGAGAAGACAAAGTCATATTTGAATCAAAAAATGCACCGAGATTTCTTATAGTTTGTGATGGTTTAATGCAAGTGTTTCCAATTGTCAAACTGATATCTGGTAATTGTCAAGTTGATCCTTGATAACACAAATTGTCTTATTTATATACTCTATTGCAGTTGGGGATATTGTAGTAGGTTAGCTATCTTCAGTAGATAGCAGCACATGCAAATTGATCCATAACACAGATTGTCTTGTTTATACTCTATTGCAGTTTGGGGACAACTCGCAATGTTGTTTCGAACGTAGGCCTATGTATTATATAGAAGTGTGTATCATTGCAAATTGCTAGACAAAATGTAAATATGAGCATCATTTAATTGTTATGGAAGTGCTCTCATTTGTTAAGTTGCATACATAGTTTTATACATCGGCTTATTCAGCGTTATTGCTAGCACTAAAATAATGTTTGCTGCCTTTTCTCCAAACTATTTCAAACTATTTGATACTTCCGAATGACCACAAGTGCTACTTGACTTGATACTAAATTAATTGTGCTTAAATGAAGAAAAAAAAGCTTTATTTCTTCAAGGTCGTGAGTCCAGTCTAACTCCACCATCCATCTGTGATTTTGGCAACACTTATACACGTATGCATGATGTTAACTTTCTTACTATTATCATCATGGTAGCCGAACAACACATCTTTTTGCAATATCTTTATGTCTATATTATACTGTTGCAAACGTATTTTTCAGTCTATTTCCATATTATTCTGATTTTCTTACAGCTATAAAAGAAATGTTCAATGTATATAATCTATTTCGTTACATGTTTCACAGATATTATTATCCTCCTTCTTTATTTTCTTAAGAAATACTTTTGTTGGATAAATGTTACTAATGATTTTCCAGTTCAATGTTTTAAGTCGTTGATATCTTGTTTTCCAATTAATGAACCAATCGAAATATAAATTTTCAAACTTCTTTTCCCAGAAACTTTGACATCTTGGTGTCAATGATATCTGTGATTGCATTGCTATTCTGTACAGTTTTGTGGTACATTTACTTACTGTCACACAGTTTTCTCCATACTTAAACTGATGTACGTCATAGATATTATTTATAGAATTTGTCGATGTTTTCCACGTATGTGACATTGCTTGTCTTAACACTTTCCATGCGGCAGGCGTCTGCAGACGACATTACAAAAGATAACAAAATGTTTCAAAAATATCAAAATTATTGAACGTCATTACCATATTTGGAATCACTATGATGAATGCATTAAAAAAAGTACAAACATGCCTAGTATTGGTTCAGTAATCCTTGAGATAGACCTTGAAAGTTGGGACAATTTTCTAAAAAATCTGTTTTGTATATGGTAAACCAATAGCCGCGTGGAAAGTGTTAAGGCTATGTATTTCAACACATAACTACCATCATTTTTTAATTTACATTTCAGCTCCTCCATTGACTTAAACTCCCTATTTTGGTTATACAGATCCGGAACGTACATTATACCCTTCTTTGCCCATTTCTTAAAATATAATGTTTTACCTCTACTAGGCCTATAGTTATACATTCATTATTCCAAATCACCTGATTTTTCCACGTTTCTACTTGATCTATGTTCTGGGAACATTTTGTTAGAAACCAAGCCTTAATAAAATTACTATAGAACATGGGTAACTTACATATCTTTGACTTAAACAATTCGTTCATATATACTATTTAAATTACATTTGCATTTGAAAATATTGAGACCCAAATATGTTTCGCTTAATAAATGTAGTGGAATAATTGTCCATGTATTTTTTTTGGGAGATATCAGCTTTTTAACCAAGAAACCGTTAACGATTTTTTTTATTTTTAAAGTTCAGCATTTGTAGACAGCCGTTTCCATACTCATTAAATAAAGTTGCTCTTTTTACTTTTTCTGAGCCTTCCCATACAAATTTGATAAATAATCTATTTATTCGGTTTATAAACACATGAGGTAAGTCTATTATTGAACCTATATATGAGAATTTTGATGACAAAAGACTTTGTATTATTTGTATTTTACCGACCATTGACAGATTTCTCATCGTCCAAGACCTGATTGCCTTTTCTATAGATTCCATTTTAGATTCCCAGTTTACAAACATCTCTTCTTATTTAATACACGGACTTACTACGGAATCAGGATATTGTGATATGTTTGCTATCTTCAGTAGATAGCAGCACGTGCAAATTGATCCTTGCTATATAGCTGTATAACACGGATTGTCTTATTTATACTTTAGGCCTATTGCAGTTCGGGATATTGCAGTAAGGGAGTGTTCAGAAATACTTTGGTGGGGGGGGGGGAGGGGGGGCTGTCGAAACATTTTTGACGCCCCTTTACAAATTGAAACACTTTTTGACACCCCCCCCACCCCCTTAACAAGGTGAATTTTACACCCCCCTCCCCCTTACTATAGATGTAGTTAAAGACTTTTTGGCTTTTTTACGATGCTGGCAGTCCGGACCATCACATAATTTACAACATTTCAGATTCACTCAACTTGAATGTCTTTTTTTGCTTGAAACATAAATGTTGCACAAAGATTTGCGCGTAGCAGAAATTTGCTCTACAAAATGCATTAAAAAACGCGCGTAGCGCAAAAAATGTATGTTTGTCTCGTTAATGATCACCTTTTTCATCGATACTGTGTTGAAATTGTTGAAAGTTTCATTTTGTATACAGGTCCGTCCCGCACTCCGCACAATTTGCAATGGCCGGTACGGACGTTGCCTATCGCGATCCAAGTTTCATACACCCCAACATTTCCCCTTCACCCTTTAAATTGTTTCTAAAATAAAAGTTCACGACAATTGTCTTTGTACACCTCTTGACTTTTTAAAAGTGATGAATTATGAAATAAAGGTCTACCCAGGCGTAACTATACATTTGGCCAAACTTTTTGGACCCCCCCTTTCATTAAGTACCCAGAACTGTTTGGTCCCCCTCTTTTTGCAATTTTCAACTTTTTTTGCCCCCCCCCCCCCCCCCCCCTCATATTGCCCAGCCCCTCACCAAAGTATTTCTGAACACTCCCTATGTTAGCTATCTTTAGTAGATGGCAGCACATGCGAATTGATTTTGCTACCTATAACACAGATTGTCTTGTTTATACTCTATTGCAGTTCAGGGACATTGTATATAGTACGTTAGCTATCTTCAGTAGATAGCAGCACGTGTTGATATGGTACTCGGTGACATTTGCCAGCTATATCATCTGAAGATCTTCAGGATCTATGACAGAGGTTGCCTGCTTCACTAAATTGACCACAGGTCGTCTTGTTACTATAATACCGTTATACGCCTGTTATCTTCAGTAGATAGCAGCACATATCATTATGTCATTATGGTATCATAGTGATATTTGTCCGTTATATCAATCTTCAGGACACTTACTATAGCTTGTCATTTTGTGGATGGACGCTCAACATACCACATTTCTAAATAAAATAATTGGCAATGAAAAGGCTAGTCCAACACCCTCTGGCAGATATTGAATTTCTGTTTCGTATTTTTTGTTGAATTTCTGGTGCTATATTATTCTGTCATGTATTACTAAATGTTAGCATTCAGTCACGATTTACAATTTCCACTCAGAAACATTGCATGGATTACTGGATCAGATATTTTGAAAGCTATAGTGCAAGAATATACCAAAAAAAACTCCATTAGTTTCTTGAATGGATGATTACAGAATGTATGTCGAATGTTATGAAACTATTTGATTTTAAGCCTGCACGTTTCACCACAAGATAAGGTCGTCCCCTTCAAGACCACGACGAAATGAAGTATATGGAGTAATAACATATAAATTGGCAGCAAAAGGGTATCAAGATGTAGCTAACAAAAATAGCTTCCAAAAGTCTATATCAATCATATTAAACTCCTCAAAAAAAGTTTGAAAATTATTTTCAATCGCCTATTTGTCTGATATTTGGGGATATGTTCATATTGTGTTGCATATCAGTGGAAAGCCGATGTGTTCATCTTTCGAGTAATACCCCATTTGTAGCAATCAATTGTTTTAGTGTTCCACCACTTGCTTGACAAAGTGTGTAGGTCTCAATCTGAATGTGCCAAAATCAGCATGTATATTTTGTGTTCAAAAGAGCGACAACATCAATAAAGCATCTCACTATTACCCGTAGTAGTCAATGTAACACTTCATTGAACAAACAATAGTGGTGTTCTTTTGAGCACAAGATAGTGGTAATTTTGGCACATTCAGATTGAGCCTTCCCCACATTTTCAAGCATGTAGCTGATCACTGAAACAAATGATTGCTACAAATATGGTGTCACTGGAAAGATGAACACAACTTTCCATTAATATGCAACGCAATATGGAAATATTCGAAAAAATAGGCGCTTGAAAAAATATTCCAACCTTTTTTTAGGAGTTAGGCCTATAAGACAATAATTTTTTTACCTCTTTAATGAGTGTGGACTTTCTATTTTTACTTTTAAAGTCAGTCTTCAACATGCTGCGCTTGGTTTGCAATTTATGTGATGTTTGGGGCAAAGCAGGAAATGCCTCCAAATGTCTAAAAGAATAAAGAATATGTGGGACTGTCAAATTTTGTGACTTTACTTATCTTCATTATGTTCAAACATGGTTTACAATGGACCTCCCTTGGACAAGCCAGTTTGGTACATGCCATCGTTAATGGATCAAATCTTGAAATCCAATAGAGCTGTACCTACCATATTTTTCAGGGTTGTTTCTAAATAACCTAGTCTTTAAAACAACGTAAACAGAAGGTGTCTGGATTTATAGGAAGTGGGAGGAAAATCACCTTAAATTTGGGTTACTTTATTTTTAACCACCCTGTATACATACATGGCCATTGAAAAATAAAATGGGACGTATATTAGAGAGACTAATGACAAGTCGTTTTATACACAGCTAGATTCTTTGTGCCCAGCAATATGGTACATTATTATGCAAACTTTGAATATAAACTGCTCAAAAGTTCAGATTTTTTTTCAATCACAAAATGTTCAAATATTTCGGAATATTTCCATACTGTGTTGCATATCAATGAAAAGCTGATGTGTTCATCTTTATAGCCATCATTTGTTGGCTACTCTTGGTCTTTTTTCCCCCTATCCATTCATATTTTGTACATGCTTTTTGTTATTTTGTTAAGCGCTTTGTGATCCTTTCGATGTAAGGCGCCATATGAATGTCTCATTATTATTATCATATCATATGATTGAACAGACGACAAACATTGACCACTACAGTGTAGAGTGATGCTCTATTGACTTTTGAGCATAAAATAGTGTTGATTTTGGCACATTTGGATTGGGACCTCTCCATGTTCTCAGGCAGGTCGCAGGCAGGTGGCAGAGCGCTGGAACAAGGTATTGATACAAATTGGGTATCGTTGTTGTAAAGATGAACACATCAGCTTTTCATTGATATGCAACACAATATAAAAATACCCCAAGATATTTGAACATTTTGTGATTTAAACAAAGTTCCAACTTTTTTTGAGCAGTTTATGTGTGGGACCTCTATCGAACCAGCGCAGAACTTGTAGGTACTGTCGTTGCAGTGCCGACATAGGACCTACGTCATAACTGTGCTGCTTCCACAGAGGACACACGCTTTACCACTGGTCATTTCCCATGTATAGTATAATCATTTCCAAATAGGCGATAATTGCGAGGCTCATTTATCCGCAGGCTGCAAATGGAATCCCTACTGGTGTGTATATATTGGCGTGAGTGTGCATCACGCACACCATACACCCGTGCCCACTGCGCTTATACCTGCTTATGAAGCGCACAAGGATTCTTTTTGTGTGCGGAGAGATAAAAACTGCATATTTCTCGCCTGTTGCGAACTGATTAAACTATAGTAACAACATAATCATGTACCGCTCAGCCGGGCATGAAGAATCTGGCTGTGTAGTATTGGGCTTTTAACACTTTCCAGCAGACGACATTTCAAAACTTCACAAAATGTCAAAATTATTGAATTTCATCACCATATTTTGAATCACCATGCTATGCATTACAATAAGTACAAACACGCCTAGTATTGGTTCAGTAATCCTTGAGATATACTTCGAAAGTTAGGAAAGGTTTCTGAAAAATCTCTTTTGCATATGGTAAAAGCCGCATGGAAAGTGTTAACTTAGTTATGATAGACTGACAATAACACACGGAGACCGTACTGAATATATCAAGTTCAAGTTTTTAGTTTATTCTGTACAGAATTCAAACATTTTATCAATTGATGGAGCTCACTTTACCCGCTAGCTCAGAAGTATCCGACTAATGATAAAACTAGAAAATTAAAAATTAAAGAAAAATGAAATAAAGTCATAAATTACTAGAGGTTTGATATGTATGCAACTACACGGCGAGACTGTATCCCCCAGTCATGCAACAAATGCTGCACTGTAATAAAGTTACAAATGTTACAGTTGAGCAGTCATATATCAGAGTTGATGATGATAGCATTAAGCGCTGTTCTGTGATAAATTTCTCTGTACATAGACTTCGGACTATATCCCCGACTGTCTCTGCTACAAGACACACACCAGGTATATTTAAACATGTACAATGTGGTTTATGCCTTGCGCATACAGTGGTTGGGTTCTAGACCCATCCGTAGTCCGAAAATCCTTCCTAAAATATTCACATTATTTTTTCTTGGTTGAATTTTTCACAACATAATCCCCCCATCCTAGACAAGGCACCAACTCTGATACAGCACTCAGGTGCTACACTCAGTACATTAGTGATTAGAACAGGAACAACCTAAAGAGATTAATAATATATGGCTTTGGTCTTTCTTTGTTATGTATGTATACGCTAGTGTCTGAGTATTTGCAGACATTGCAAATATCTTCATAACTTATTTGTTTATTTATATAGCAGACTACATATATTTTAATCACAAAACAATTCTGCTGAATAAGCTGTGCTCACAAAAGTGAAGAAAAAGCAATTGTTTTCATCATAAGAGTGCACATGTTTTAGACAACAGAATTTGCATACCCAATTTTGTTTGTAGAATAATTTTTTTACAACAAAACGTCTCAAAATTTCTTAAATATAAGAATAAGAATACTCCTTGTGTTTCTGGCCCTTGAACATGTTTAAAACAAGTTTGCCTGGAGATTACATAGGAAGTTTTGCATTTAAACATGTTTAGAGGCCCAAAGCACATAGGGAATTTTCCTGCCCGACCCTGGACAATATAATAAGAATACCCCCTATACATTATTACATTACGGTACATGTTGCATGCTGTCTTGTATAGTCACCCTTCTTAACAGGGAATGTAGATCAGCGCAACTTGTTTAATTTCCCCTAATCACACATATCTTGTTGAGCCATTTGGTGGCCATTCTAATCACACATACAGGGTGAATCTAATAAAATTGTGCACAAATTGAAATGGCCATCTGACCTTGATGCATGCACTGAACCATGAACTGTTGTTGTTTGTCTAAGGCGTAGTTAATATAGTTTATCTTCCTAAAAAATGAAAGTAATCGGCTGAAAAATAAACAAACTGTGACAAGTATGTAAACTGACCGTGTTTTTCGCCATTCCAATGGGATTTACACAGGTAAAACATGCATATTACTGTAGCAGAACGATGCCTTGCTTGTGAACTCCCATTCAATTTCATCATGCCACAGTAATATCATGTCTTAACTGTGTAAATCCCATTGGAATGGCGAAAAATACGGTAGGCTTACAAAACTTGTCACAGTTTGCTTATTTTTCAGTCAATTACTTTCATTTTTTGGGTAGACAAACTAGATTGACTACGCTTTAAATAAACAGCAACAATGTTATGGTTCAATGCACGCATCAAGGTCAAATGGCCGTTTCAATCCGTGCACAATTTGTTCTGATTCACCCTGTATATATCTTGGTCCACATTGATTCACCATGGCTGGAGAGTGGAAAACTTGCGGTCATCCTCTGTCTCTCTTGAGGTACAGTAATAAACAAGCTTAGCTACAGAAGTAGACTGGGTACCCACACACGTCCTCTATTTAGCCGCCATCATGGACCGTGTGTAAATAGGGAAGACGCAAAGGATTCAGTCTACTATCTTGTGTCTCTCTTGAGGTACAGTAATAAACCTTAGCTACAGAAGGTAGTAATGTAGCAGGCAGTAGCAGTACTGGTACTAGTCTTTAACACAGACATCAATGAGTTAACAATCTCTCATAGATATTCTCCAGACAAGAGTGTCTGGGTATGAGACTATATGGTACTGATCAACTTTATAACAGGGAGACAATATGTGACCACAAACCACCACTCACAATAAGACTTTTTTGTTAATCCAGATTTATTTTCATAAAACACTTCGTATTGAAATGAACTGGCCAATTTCCAAAAAAGAACAAAAAGGATGGATTTTAACAACTATCCATACTATAAAATATACTCACTTAGGTTTTGAAACATTGCGTAAATGACTCAATAATTTCAAAAATATTACTGTGAGTGTTAGTTACCATGGTGAATAGATTTTGTTTACTTTTCCTGTTTACTAATCAAAAATATTGCTGTCCTAGATATTATGCAAATTAGTGTATTGACATCATAGGAATTTGCTCTTCCTCTGTAAATACTTGCTTAGGGTATAAAACAACAGCAATACTTGTTCTGGGTCACAAAATTACAAAATAAGCACAAAAATTAAAATACTTGTTTAGGATAGGAATACAACAGCAATACTTGTTTTGGATCGCAAAGTAAGCGCAACAACTGAAATACTTAAGGGTAGGTAGACAAGTCTTTTCATGCTACCAAAAATACTTGCTTTAATTGCTTTTTGACAGTCCATGTACACGGTTGATGTACAAGTTTGAATACAAGAACCCCCCCCCCTCCACGGAGTAAATATGTTACAAATAAACAGTAATGTAGATTACACTACTACTCCTGATTCCAGATAACCACCGCACTAATCTTTTGGAATTAAAGGGGCTCTGAGAGATTTTTATTTGTCTCCATAATATACAATATGATCAAACAACATTAATCTTAAACACAATAATACTTTGTTTTGCATTTTGAGCCAAATAATCTACGCAAAACAAGAAAACAGGAGTACTAACAGGAGTCACTCCGCCAACGCAATGACAGTCGTGTCAGTATTACGTATGTGTAAAAAACGACTTCTGAAGAACTTGAGGAGGTAAGTCAAGTCACATGCTTTTTCGGAGGATCTCTCAAATGCCCCTTTAAATAAAAAAGTATTATAACCATTTGGCAGATGAAACATAGCTCAAACCTAATCATTTAGGGTTACCTAATTGGGAATAAAAGTTAAAATTTAATATTTGGCTAATATATAATGGGCCAAAAATCCCTTATTTTGCATGTTTTGTGACAATAGCAGTCATTAAAATCAGCGACTTTGCACAAGTCTAAGCATTCTAAAACTGAAGTACAGGCTAAAATATCAGTCAAAATTGTATTCCTTTTTCATCAATTTAATTTAATCGTTGGTGATGGTGGTGAATTGGATTGAAAAGCATGTTTACCAAAATTCAGAATGTTTAGATTGAAATTAGACTTGATCCAAGTCTTTTGGCTTGTTTGTTCCAGCATACAAAAAACACCCCAAAATGCCAGCTAGGTAACCCTTAATAATTAGGATTGAACTGTTTCATCTGGCAAATGGTTATAATATTTTTTTAATTCCAAAAACTTAGTGCAGTATTTTTCTGGAATCAGGAGTAAGTCACAGCTAGATATAGATAACGTTGATAAAGTACACCAACTGCTGCAATGTGGTGACCAGTTTTTAGTCGCTTGTTTCTTTAGATCTGTCCTTCATGATATAAAGCCATATTAATTTTTTGTCTCAAAGCTCTTCATATTTTCAAAACCTAATGCGGAATGCATTTTTTCCCTTTTTTTTTCAAATATAGAATTTTGAAACAAGTATAAACGTGACATTTTTTAATTTAAATACGGTGATACCTTTATCCGACGTGTTCTAAGAAATAAATCAAAGATACATTGATACTATTTTATGTTGTATTGTCTTTATTTGAAGGGAAGGTCTACAGTAGATGTATAGTCAGAAAAATATGAAAAAAAAGCATTCAAAATTGGTAGAAAATGGCAAGAGGAAAGATGTTGAATTTTTCTTCTGTTTCGCTGAGATTTTTTAGACAGAAATTTAAAAAAAAATATAAGGCTGAGTATAAAAAACACATGTTTCACCCCCCCCCCCCCCCCCCCGCTTCCTTTTTAGGGGTTTTGTTTTTATTTCTTTATTTCAGGCATAACTTCTTTGTTAAAAATGTTTCAGAATTTTTAACATCTATGGAATAGATTTATTTCTGTTTAATAACCATTTTAAAGCAGGTTCTGTGTTGATCAACGCCTCTGAACCATAAAATAATAAAAAGAGCCTCTTCCTCTTCGAGTTACACAACTGATATCGATATGATGGGCGATAATGTGCGATTTGCATTGGAATAAAAAATAAAAAGCTCCCCCTCCTCCTTTTTTCAAAAACCCGGATGTGAAACATGTTTGTTTTTTTACTCGGCCTAAACGGAAAAAAAGAAAAGAATTTTAAATTTTCCGGTGAGCATACCAAGCACAATTTTATTATTGCACGCGGGAGCTTTGAGACAAAAAATTAATTAATATGGCCTAATTTATTTCTTAACCATACTGTCAGACCCTTTGTATTTCCTGACCTGTTGTTTAAAAATATATTAATGATGTGGACAGAACTATCATTTAACTTGCATAAAAAAATGCTTCCGGAAAGCTGTTATTTTTAAAATGGCGTCCAAGATTGTCACCGAGTCAGTGGTGTAGTGGGCCAACCTTTTCAGGGGCAAAACAACCAAGTCGTAACCAGCTCATAAAGTAATATTCTGTGCACGAAAAATTGTCATTTTTTTTTGGGGGGGGGTCCATTTGCCACTTCACTTAGTCTGGTGACCAAATTATCGTTTAACCATTAAGTTCTTTGTTATTTCGTCCATTATCATTTTGTCCTTTCCAATTTTGTCCATTTTCACTTTGTCGACTTACCACTAACACCTTATACCATTTCGTCCTTCTACCACTAGACTTTCAATACCCTTGCTCAACCAGGTAACTAAGCACTTCACCATATACCCCTATAGCATTGTCATGAGGACACATGGTACATGGGTCAAATCTGTTTTTGATCTCCCTTTGTATGTTATCAGGAAATGGGCAATTAATATCTTCAAGGTTGACTTCTGAAGTGAGCCTATCCAGCTCAGGAACTGGTCCATTTCCATCAATGCCAAGGAAATTTATGTCTTCTCCGTTTACTCTGTTCCAGAATTCCCTAACACCAGCTGTCCCACTTCTGCTAGGATCCATGACCCCCTCTGTGAACAACTGTTCTGGACTTTTGCCTGACTCAGTTACCAGAGGATGGCGGCTGTGGGCAGCTACAAAGTTATCCAAACTTCTCTGGATAATTGGCTTGAAGGAGTAGTGAAAGGCATACATTTGAACTTCACTTGTGAGGTCTAATGCACCCGTCATCACAAGTGAATAAAAAATGTCATAGAAGACACATAGGCTGCCTTGAAATACATCTCTCCACACTCGCTCAATCCGCTGGTTGTGGACGCTGGACCCCACAAGTGCTGCTCGGTGAGCAGCACCCCACTTTTGTGTCATGTAGGTGACAACCAGCCCATTTTCAACCCCTGTAAAAAAATGAAATGGATTATTATGATTAGATAACAAGATTGTTGTGGTAATTTATATATGTATGCATTTGGACAGTATACAGTCTGAGTATCTATATTTATATAGGGTCATTCCATGCCAACTGAGCACATGAATACACCGAGAATCTTGGATTTGTTTTCGGTATCCAGGTAGATACTAACGAGAAAAGAAAAACCTGCAATTTTTAGGCTCTTGCTCCATTTCGTTTTCGCATAGCATCGATTTGAAATTTAGGGGGTCAGCACAAAAAGTGTGCCATGGCAAATAAGTATAATTTTAGGAGGCGTGTAATTCAAAAGTAAACCCCTATGACTTTCATTTCTGGTAATCTGGATCACCTGTTAATGAAGAATCTAAATAGGAAACAATCAATATGACAACTCATTTTTTTACCGAGATAGGGGACCTAAAAATGGTGACAAGGGACAAATGGCTAAATTTAAACAATACTTAGGGGTCATTTCACCCAACATAAAAATGTTTTTTTACCTCAAAAGTGATAGAATCGCAAAACCACTACTAGTACTAAATTTGATTTTATAAAAGAAATTAAAAAAATTCTGAATTTATTTGGCTAAACCAGGGGTCTTTGAACTTTCCCTGTTGCAAAACTTGAACCCTGGAAATCGACATCAGACAACCTTTCTCCTTCACATGTTTGAGATAATACTATAATAAAACATGGCTGAAAGAGACCACTTCAATTATTGCCATTTTAGATGCCTAGCTATCTCGCTTTGTGTTGCAAAGCGAGAATTCAACCATTCAACCATTAAACCATAACGAGAGCTAATGGAGATGTGATTTTAAATCAGAGAGCTAGGCCGTGCTTCACACCATTTTCATAAATGCAAATAAAATCGCATAAAGGAGTTCATTTAGTGTTGTGAAAATTAGCACCATTATGAAATACATAATTAGTAATGTTAACTGGTCGGCGGATATTAAAAATAACAATTAATTTACCGAATTTGTAATTTTCTGAGTGAACGAGATAAAGAGCATTTGGGTCAAATGTTGTCACATGTGTTGAAATGTAAGTTTTAACATTGGAAATATTTGTAGAGTTCAATCAATTACGAAACTCTAAACTATATATTATATAGATGATATTATGGTTCCATGGGCTTCCAAAGTGTAGACCTGGCATTTTAAAAACCATTTTCTGTGATTTTGATGCAGAAATAGCTGAAAAAACACTAAGTTCAAACAAAAAATATCCAAGGCCAAGTTGGCTATTAAACATGAATCTGGCAAGCCTTTTGGCCTGAAGTGTTTAGGTTGGTTCCATAGATTTTTAGTTTTGCATTTGGGTCATTCTGTGCCATTTCACCTGGGTGTGTCGCCATATGTCAAAGATTTTGTTCTTACTCTCTGTAAAGGCTCATTCTATGTTGGAATAGAAAATTCCAAAAGGAACAATTCAGGCTGGACTTCTGGACTCTGAGAGGCCGCATCTACAACGAAAGTGAATTTGAATTTTTCCTTTTGGACTTTCCAGAGAATAGAATAGCTATTAAAGCAGTAGAGTTACAAAAGGACATGAGAAAGGACATTGTACCACTGTTGTAGCAGTCCTAAAAAATAGGCGGTTCTCGAACCGCAAATCCCCCTGGCCGTCACGGTTCTCCAACTTTTGGGAAAATCAAACGGACTTCAAAAATACATGAACCATACGGGTCATTACATTAATAAGCGAAACATCAAAAATCTTTGGGAAGCAATTTCGATCACTTTTGATGTCCAAATGAGTTTTTGGGGAAAAAGTGTCTTGACATTAAACATTTCAGACACATTTGATGTCCACACAATTTTTTGTGAAAAGCGTCTTGCCAAAAAATGTTTGGGAAGTGATTTCGGACACTTTGATGTCCAAACGATTTTCGGACAAAAAACATCTTGACATTAAAAATGTTCCGGACGCGATTTCTGACACTTTTGATGCCAAAACAATTTGCTGAAAAAGAGTCTTCACATCAAAAATGTTCGTGAAGCGATTTCGCACACTTTTGATATCCAAACGATTTTTGAACAAAAAGCGTCTTGACATCAAAAATGTTCGGGACGCGATTTCTGACACTTTTGATGTCCAAACAATTTTTGGGGAAAAAGCGTTTCGACATCAAAAAGGTTTGGAAAGCGATTTCGGACACTTTTGATCTCTAAATGATTTTCGAAAAAGCGTCTTGACATCAAAAATGTTCGGAATGCGATTTCGAACACTTTTGATGTCCAAACGATTTTCAGGAAAAAAGCGTCTTGATATAAAAAAATGTTCAGGAAGCGATTTCGGACACTTTTGATGTTTAGACGATTTTCGAACAAAAAGCGTCTTGACATCAAAAATGTTCGGGAAGCGATTTCGGACACTTTTGATCTCCAAACGATTTTCAAACAAAAAGCGTCTGTACATCAAAAGTGTTCTGTACACCAAGCCATGTCATCATAAGTCTTACGAACTCCCGATAATCTGTTCACAAGCTTTTGAAGGAAATGAAGAAATTATGCAAATTAGCTACTTAATTAGCATATTTTGCGCTCTTAATCTAATCAACTCTGTGGGAGGTGGATACGCTCCCACCCACGTCATCATACGTCTTACGGAACTCCCGATAATCTGTTCACAAGGTTTTTGAAGGAAATGAATAAATTATGCAAATTAGCTACTTAATTAGCATATTTGCGCTCAAAATCTCATTAACTCTGCGGGTGGTGGATAAGTTCCCACCCACCAAGCCATGTCATCATACGTCATACGGAACTCCAGATAATCTGTTCACAAGGTTTGAATGACGACCACGCCGCCCACGCTGGCCACCACGATCACGCCGCCGGCATCTGGGCTCATAGCAATATCCCCTTTTACTTTTTCAAAGCCAGGGGGATAAAAATAAATACACTGTTAAAGGCCACTGAATTGTCTAAATATAACCTAGTATTATAATCTAGCAACCCCAATTATGTAGCTGGCATAATCATCCCACTTTTCTCTTTAAAAAGATAAAGAATTGTAAACATGGTATTTATAGGCTATTGAAAAAGTATAAACATAACCTATAATGCCTGAACTTCAACACAGGTAGTTGGTACAAACATGCAATTAGGGAGCTCTTACTCTATTGATGCAGTGTTATGTTGTGGCTGTTCTATTAAATGGTGTCACCCAATTGTAGCAATTTCAAAAATTGTGACTAACATTGATCCAATTTTCTGTTTAAAGGTGGGTGACCCGATCGACAGCCTCATCGCCCTACTTTTTTCATCAAAATTGAGATTTTGATATCAGAAGAAAGCTTGTATTTTTCCCATAACCCCCATAAATTTTAAGGCCAGAGAATTGTTTACTTTAGATACTATGAACAAAAATGTCTGAAAAAGTGGTTGACCACGTTAACGGCAAAGTTCGCTAACACACAGCGATGTGGTCGCGAGTGTGGGCGCTTTTTTGCTTCTCTTATCCAAACCGCTGGATCAATGTAACTCAAAATTTGTAATTAGATGTTTTTGGTGATATGCTTCAAGAGTAAATTAATAGCCTTGTATGAAAAAATCGGGTCACCCTCCTTTAAACAACTGTTTGTTTGGTTTTCCTTCACAACTGATTTCAAAATATCCAAATGCTTATGTTGGTAACTTTCTGTCAAAATAATTTTAGCAGAACATGGCTTTTCAAAGTCATGCCTAAAATTGTCAAAATTCACCACTGACTTCACATGCAAAACTAAAAATCCATGGAACCAACCTAAAAATTCATGTGAGGCCAAAAGGCTTGACAGATTCATTTGTAGTAGCCAAATTGGCCATATAGTTATCTACTCATCTTGAAAACATAGTTGTCATCTGCTAACCCCTAGTTGAATTAACCCTAACTCATTTATGCACTACGATTCACTACAACAACAAAATCCACACGCCTGCGGACGCATTGACTCGATGACGTCACCTACCGCAGTGCTATGTGGGCAGGAAATTGCTGCCCGCATATGCCCTGGGGACTTAGCTCAGTCGGTAGAGTGACAGACTTTGGTGCGGATGGTCCTGGGATTGTATCCCGGTGGGTGCTTGGTGATTTTTCGGGTGAACAAAATAATAGTTTCCCCCCTCCCCCCGATACACGCAAAAACATAGCCTGGGGAGTTAGGGTTAATACACACACAAAAAACAGTTCTCCAAAGGAAATTGTCCCTTAAAATGCTGGGAAATACTAATAAGATAAATGGATCCAGGAAAACAAATTAGTCCTGCTCAAGTTCATGTATTCAAAAACACTGCACGCAATTAAACTTTTTTCAATACACTCTGCAGGGATGCCAACAGTTGCATTTTGCAATCAGGGAGATTTCTTCCAACTATCAGGGAGATGTCTTCCAACAATCAGGGTGATTTTTGAAATTACATGTAAATAATAGGTAAACAGTTTCCCCAATCAGGGAAATTGTAAAATTTCTTTATCACAATGTGCACAGATTGGTTTGTATCAGGGAGGCTACTGCGCAACCAGGGAGGGTTGGCATCTCTGAGTCTGCGTATTGTTATAATCTGATTGGCTGCTATAGTGTATTAATGCTGTACATATGAGTCATACCTCTATCACATCTCACACGGGACGGACACCCATACTCCTCCACAGCTCCTTTAAATGCATCAAGCACTGTTTGTGCCCTGTTATTTGTTGATACCTTAAGCCAAGTCAACATCCGACTAAATCCATCGATTCCTCCATGAACTACAAACTTGAACCTGCATGAAGAGATTTTAAAAATCAATATGGTAATAAAAATGATCAATAAATGTATTTAATTTTAATTTTATTTATTTAATTTATTTATTTGGACATACATACACTTTTGAAACAGTGGCATCAGTCTTCTCGACTGATGCGTCCTTAAACATATTACACAATGATAAAACATACAAAGGTATAGGATATACAAATATTTACATGATAACATAGAATCATACAAGGTTAATGCTAGGTGCGGTCCATGCACGTTTTAAATACAATTTGCAAACGACATCAAATATTTGAAGTAAGGGGAAATCACTACTAATAGTCTGGGTCAAAACTGAGGAAGGTGCCACCTGGAGAAGGAGAAATTCTCATGTTTTTTTTCTAGACCAGTTTTTCATGGGGAACAAGAATATCTGAGGTAAACAGGCTGTATCCTGAGAACTTTTCCGTGAGGGCGCTTTTTTCAAAATGGCCGCCAAATTATAACTGAATCGCCTATGGAAGGTTTACACAAGCTATGTATGAGACTAAATTGATTTCTTTTTAAAGTTATAATGTCTGATTCTTGTCTACAAGGCTTCCAAGTACTTTGTCGGTCTGTTGCATTAAAAAAATGGCCGCCATGTTACAAAAAAACCAAAATGGCTGCCAAATATGGTTATATTCCATTAATTGGCATATATAAACCAACATGTATGATCAGAGTATAGTTTAGACCACTATAAACTCATATCTAGTAGTTTTGCTTTGTTAACATACTTTCAAACCAAAATGGCTGCCAAAATGATGTCCAAAAATGGTCAAAATTCCATAAAATGGCATAATATCAACCAAAATGTATGATGAAAATATAGTTTTAGCGATGGGATATATGTATTAGACTACTAGTAACTCATATCCAGTATTTTTGCTTTGAAATCATACTTAAAAATCCAAAATGGCTGCTAAAATGGCCCCAAAATGGCTGCAAAAATTGTCAAATTCCATAAAATGGGATTTTATCAATCAAAATGTATGATGAAAGTATAGTTTTAAAAATGGGGTGTATATATTAGACCACTAGTAACTAATATCCTGCAATTTTGTATTGTAATAACATACTTTTAATCCAAGATGGCCGCCAAAATAGCTGTTGTAAATGTAGAAAATAGTCTACAATAGTGTATAATAATCCAAAATAGATATTCTAGAGTGTAAATTGCATCACATTCATTCAAACAAAAGTATGTTCTAAACTGCTAAGCTATTGCTTTTAGGTATAAGACCCACCTCTGTGAACATTTTGATTCTGTATCACTTCCAAAATGGCTGCCAGAATGGTTAAGTTAATGTTAAATGACCTAAACAATTGTTTTGTATTGTAAATGACCATATAATGTAATACCAATAATACCCTAAAATATCATGGGTCAACATTCACTATATTTCTATGATAAAAAAAGCCTAGGGGCTCTAAATCAAGTCGAGTATTTTAAAATATCCAAGATGGCTGCAAAAGGTTAAAATAACTGAAAAGCAGTATTAGTTTATTGTTAGTGTTACATGAGATATGATCACATTATCATACCTATAGCTTATAATCCACCTAGATAACGTAGTTATAAGTGACAATGTATTATTGAATGGTATAGACTACATGTTTTTTTCAATCTGGCCATTATTTTGATCAATTGGTGGCCACCTTGGTAATTGTTTTGACTATTTGGACGTAATTTTATTGACTATCTGGAGGTAATTATATTGCAATGATCATTATAATGGCCAGCTTAATAACATTGCATTGTCAAATGGAGACTATATCATTCAATCATACCTTGTCACATACAAACTGGGTGGATCAAAAGCTATATAATAATTTGGTTATATCTAATGTAACACTAACAATGAACTATACTACTTTTCAGTTAGCTTAACCTTATTAAAATACTCGACTAGATCTACAGCCCCTAGGCAATTATCAAAGAAATATAGTGAATGTTGACCCATGAGATTTTGGGGTATTGGTATTACATTATTATGGTCATTTACAATACAAAACAATTGTTTTAGGTCATTTAACATTAACTTAACCATTCTGGCAGCCATTTTGGAAAGTGATACAGAATCAAAAATGTTTTCAGAGGTGGGTCTTATATCTAAAAGCAATAGCTTAGCAGTTTAGAACATACTATTTGATGAATGTGATTGTTATTATTATTAAACAGCATTTATAAAGCGCCTTTCTAAAAAAGACCAAAGCGCTGTACAGAAATAAAATACACAACATAATTTTAAAAAGTACAACATGAATATTAAAATCAATTTAAACATCAACAATAGGAACGTAAAAAAGGCAAAAAGTAAAATACAATAATATAGATGATATACATGCAATGTACACTCTAGAATATCTATTTTGGATTATTATACACTCATGTAGACTATTTTATACATTTACAACGGCCAAATTGCTGGATATTAGTTTCTAGTGGTCTAATATATATACACCCCATTGTTAAAACTATACTTTCATTATACATTTTGATTGATCCCATTTTATGGAATTTGACAATTTTTGCTGCCATTTTGGGGCCATTTTTGCAGCCATTTTGGATTTTAAGTATGATAACAAAGCATAAATACTGGATATGAGTTACTAGTAGTCTAATACATATATCCCATCGCTAAAACTATAATTTCATCATACATTTTGGTTGATATTATGCCATTTTATGGAATTTTGACCATTTTTGGCCATCATTTTGGCGGCCATTTTGGTTTTAAAGTATGTTAACAAAGCAAAACTACTAGATATAAGTTTATAGTGGTCTAACACATACATCCCATGGTTAAAACTATACTCTGATCATACATATTGGTTTATATATGCCAATTTATGGAATATTAACATATTTGGCAGCCATTTTGTTTTTTGTATAATGGCGGCCATTTTTTTTAATGCAACAGACCGACAAAGTACTTGGAAGCCTTGTAGACAAGAATCAGACATTATAACTTTAAAAAGAAATCAATTTAGTCTCATACATAGCTTGTTTAAACATTCCATAGGCGATTCAGTTATAATTTGGCGGCCATTTTGAAAAAAGCGCCCTCACGGAAAAGTTCTCAGGATACAGCCTGTTTACCTCAGATATTATTGTTCCCCATGAAAAACTGGTCTACAAAAAACACATGAGAATTTCTCCTTCTCCAGGTGGCACCTCCCTTAGTTTTAACCCGGACTATAATTGCTTTTCGGCTTTGTCAGCTAAACTCTGGAAGTCAGTGCATCTACTGGCTTTATTTCGGAATTATTAACATTACTTATTCTCAATGCTTTTACATTATACCCTTAGAGTTGTTTTTCATAATAAAATAAAATAAAATTGCAATATGAAAACATGTACATATTTTACGAATTAACATAAAATTAGTTTCATGTGTAATCAAGTGTGCGATGTTAGCGCAAGTGTGCGATATTATTGTGTGCTATAAGTGCGCATTATATTAGTGTAGACTTTAATATGTGCAGCGTATGCATTCCGCTAGGGGAATAATACGATATTGTTTGTCACTATCACAGATATTTCTCAGTGGCAAAAGTTCTTTTCCACACGGTCACTAACACTAGGCTACCTCCAAGAACTTTAGAGGAAGAGCTTAGTGTTCTAACACTAAAGAGTGCACACCAGTGTTGATGAATCCCTTCCATCATGCATTGTGGTCAACCCATATTATCAACTGAGCGCGACCAAATCAAGACCATTCCAATTGTCGCAACGAACACACCTGCAGGAGCGCACATAGTCACAACCACATACACACACACCCCCCTACACCACGGGACACTGAAACACATACACACCTACTGGTAATCGCCGTCAAACGAGGACCATGAAATGGTACTATCCAAACGAAGACACCCAAACCTGGATACACACCGAGGATAAAATGGTGATTTTTTTTTTTTTGGGGGGGGGGGGGGGGGGTATCATACCGCCAACCCAACAGTGATACTATATCCAACCGAGGTATGTAAGGGGGTATCACATGCGAGGACCTTATTTGGATAGCATTTTCACACTGTTTGCATTATGTTGCACATATCAGGAAACCGAGGTCCGTCCACGGTTGCAGGTGTGTCCACGGTTGGATAGTGTGTATTGAAACTAAGGTCCGCGATTGACGGTGATTACCTACACACACCAACATCTGAAAGTCAGAAAGAGGGACACTGAGCCAGTTCTGTGTCTATGTCCACATACCCACATAACAACAATGGGCATGTACCAGAGTATTTCAATGGAATCAGGTATTTTATGATGCAGAAATTAAGCTCTATTATCAAAAGGCATCATGAATGACAGTTTTGTGGTTCAAAAGGTTGAATTTACCATTACAAAATTTTCAGAAAGAGTGACTGTCCCTATTTTTGACTTTGGGAAAGTCCAAAAGAGGGACAGTTGGCAGGTATGCATACATTGGTGGTTCCCAGTGTTTTAGGCTCCATGTTGTTTAAGCAGTAAATATGCATTGGGTTTTCTCTATTGTCATGTTTTTTTTTGATAATTTGAATGGAAAAATATTTGTTGACCAAAATATCATTTTTTGGTGGTTCCTGGTATTATTTTTGGTGGTTTCCAAGTGTTTTAGGCTACATGTTATTTAAGCACTAAATACATATTGGGTTGTCTATTATTGTCATTGTTTTTGATATTTTGATGAAAAAAAATGTTCAAATAAACATGTCCTTTTGGTGGTTTTCGGTAGCTCCCGGTGTTTTTGTCTCCACATTGTTCAGGCGATTCATATGTATTGGGTTGTCTTCATAGCTGTCTTTATTGTCATGGATTTTTGGTATTTTGAATGGAAAAAAATATTTTAGAACCGGAGAAATATTTTGTTGACTAAAATGTGATTTTTGTTGTGGTTCCCAGTGTAATTTTTAGTGGTTCCCATTGTTATAGGCTCCACAATTAAGATCTATTGTCATGGTTGTTTTGTGGCTATCAGTGTTTTAGGCACCTTTGGGTAGTTTGTAATGAAAAAATATAGGGGGAATAAGACATTTTTGGGTGGTTCCTCATAATTCTTGGTGTTTTAGACACCATGTTACTTTGGCAGTTACATTGAATCAGCACTCGCTCTTCAGATTCACCTGGTTATATTAGGTAAGGAAAAAAAAAAATAGTTGACTTGCCCTTAGGGTGCCAAAACTGGGTCAGTCGGTCGTTTTTTTTTTTTCTTCCCCGATGTGGTTTTTGTTTTCAATGTTTTTTAAGTTCAATTGTTTCCTTGTTTCACTGACATCATTATAATTTTGTGTACCGTGTTGTTCCTAATAAACGCCCCGGGGGCGGTGCATTTTTCAAAAGGGATTACGGCAGTCCTGGCCATTAAATCGTGTGATTTAGGTAAGCTTTAACTCATTTTCCATTATTGTTTTATCCAAAAATCGTAAGGGGGCGTTTATTAGAGCAGGGGCGTTTATTAGGAACAACACGGTATTCACTTCACATTAACCATATTTTAAAATGTTGAGTTGAGATAAATACGATTTGATGCATTTATGCCGCATTCGACCAAATATTTTCTATTTCTAATCAAAATATAACATTGGGGAAAAAAAGAAGAAAAAACGTGACCCTAAATTTTCTGATTTTTGGGTCGGTCGCTAAGGGCAAGTCATTTTTTTTTTCCCAGCCTAAAGACAAAAAAGTTATCATTTTTTCACATTTTAATTTAACTCCCCAAACTTCTATACATGTAGGAACAATTTAATTTTGTGTGTGTCCCTGTGCCGCTTATTGTGTTTTCGGTCTTAGTTTCCTGTGGGTAGCCTGAAAACCTAAATGCGAAAATGCGTTTTTTTATTTTATTTTATTTTTATTTTGGAGTTCTGATTTACCATAAAATATGCTTCCAGTCATCTTTATTGATGGTGAAATCAAAATTTGCAAAGTATGTTTTTTACAATAATTATCCGTTTATAGATGACAAAAGAACAATTTGATAACTTCTTTTAAAAAAATATTTTGCTTTTTGCTTAAATCTTTTGGAGGCATTTTGGTCTAAAAATTGCCTTTTAGAGGGGTTTTTCCAGGTTTTTAAAATAAAACCCCGAAATGCGGCTGATTTTGCTCCAAAAACGAAAATGTGCGCGGCTTACGGGAAACAAACTTTTTTTTTTTTTAATGTCTTATCTGAAGATCCACAAGGCCTATGGTGACGAAACCTGGTGGATGGAAGCATATCCAGCTCTGCTATGCGGGATTTTGGGTCAAAACAATATAAACAAAGTAGGTAATTTGCATAAATATTTGCATAATTTATACCAAAGTCCAGGAAAATAAAGTCAAATTAGTAAAGATTCATGGCATTTCTGTGTTAAGAATAACTGATATCTTCAAGAACAATGTGATAATTTTAGATAAATGAAAAATGATAGAACACACTAATTAAAATTTTCCCTGGAATGTATACACTATAGGCTTTTTGTTCCTAATTTGAAAAATTATGTTCTTTGATGATTTATATTGGCATTTCTAGAGTCTAGTTTAACAGGAAAACCTATAGGCTTCATTCGTATAGAGCAAGACACAGCGAGCCGTGTTTTGATTGTAACGCGATTCGTACCGGGGTCTATTGATCAATGTACTGTGTGTGCTTGCCCAACTGGTGATAATTTGTACACCCGCAACTCACATAGTACATTGGGTGTTGAGCCGTTGCCAGTCCCTCCATCGACTGTCCATATTTGTTCGGGTCTGGGCCCCACAGGGCCGTGGGGCAGGGGGGGGGGGGGATTTTTTTCTTAGAAGGGTCTTATAGCACTAAAACTCGGTGGTGGGTCTGGCTTGGGCCAACTACGATTTTTAAAATGTTTTTTAGGGGGTCACTAATTCTATGACCGTATGTTAAAGTTTTTGGTTAATGTTTTGGTGTCATTTGAAAAGTTGAAGTCCAATTGGAACCAAATTTTTGGTTATAGATGTAACATGGGAACCTTCATATGTTGATGAGGCAAAAGGTCACATACCAAGGTCAAAGGTCATCTGAGGTCAAGTTGTAAAATAGGCTGTATGTTAGGTTTTTGGTCTCATTTGAAAAGTTGAAGTCCAATCGGAACAAAACTTTGGTATTAACCTTTTGGTCAAGTACAACTCACCTTGCTATCAACAAGGCGGTTCTCGAACCACAATGTCTCGCCTTCTTTCGCAGTTACCCTTTATGCTGTATATTATGACACTATATTTGTGTTATCATGTTGGTCCAAACCACACCTACTCACCGAGTTTGAGCACCATGCGACTTGACACTCCCGAGATTAAGCCCAAACAAACATCTCTGGGGCCCCTTGGGCCCGGACCGCCTAACAAATATTTGTAAAGTTTAAGTTGGCCTAAACCACACCCACTGAGTTTGAGCACCATGTAACTTTGCACTCCCAAGATTAAGGCCAAACAAACATCTCTAGGGCCCCTTTGGCCCCTGGGGCCCGGACCCCCTAACAAATATTTTTAAAGTCTTACGTTGGTCCAAACCACACCTACTCACCGAGTTTGAGCACCATGCGACTTGACACTCCAGAGATTAAGCCCGGACAAACATCCCTGGGGCCCCTTGGGGCCCGGACCCCTGACAAATATTTAAAAAGTCTCTCCAGAGATTAAGCCCGGACAAACATCCCTGGGGCCCGGACCCCCTAAGAAATATTTAAAAATTCTCTCCAGAGATTAAGCCCGGACAAACATCCCTGGGGCCCGGACCCCCTAACAAATATTTAAAAAGTCTAAGTTGGCCCAAACCACACCCACTCACCGAGTTTAAACACCATGAGACTTGACACTCCCGAGATTAAGCCCGGACAAACATCCCTGGGGCCCTTTGGGGCCCAGACCCCCTAACAAATATTTTTAAAGTCTACGTTGGCCCAAACCACACCCACTCACCGAGTTTGAACACCATGCGACTTGACACTCCCGAGATTAAGCCCGGACAAACATCCCTGGGGCCCTTTGGGGCCCAGACCCCTAACAAATATTTTTAAAATCTATGTTGGCCCAAACCACACCCACTCACCAAGTTTGAGTGCCATGTGACTTGACACTCCCGAGGTTAAGCCCGGACAAACATCCCTTGGGCCCCTGGGGCCCGGACCCCCTAACAAATATTTTTTGAAGTCTAACTTGGCCCAAACCACACCCACTCACCGAGTTTAAACACCATGAGACTTGACACTCCTGAGATTAAGCCCGGACAAACATCCCTGGGGCCCGGACCCCCTAACAAATATTTAAAAAGTCTAAGTTGGCCCAAACCACACCCACTCACCGAGTTTAAACACCATGAGACTTGACACTCCCGAGATTAAGCCCAAACAAACATCTCTGGGGCCCCTTGGGCCCGGACCGCCTAACAAATATTTGTAAAGTTTAAGTTGGCCTAAACCACACCCACTGAGTTTGAGCACCATGCAACTTTGCACTCCCGAGATTAAGGCCAAACAAACATCTCTGGGGCCCCTTTGGCCCCTGGGGCCCGGACCCCCTAACAAATATTTTAAAGTCTTTCGTTGGTCCAAACCACACCTACTCACCGAGTTTGAGCACCATGCGACTTGACACTCCAGAGATTAAGCCCGGACAAACATCCCTGGGGCCCCTTGGGGCCCGGACCCCTGACAAATATTTAAAAAGTCTCTCCAGAGATTAAGCCCGGACAAACATCCCTGGGGCCCGGACCCCCTAAGAAATATTTAAAAAGTCTCTCCAGAGATTAAGCCCGGACAAACATCCCTGGGGCCCGGACCCCCTAACAAATATTTAAAAAGTCTAAGTTGGCCCAAACCACACCCACTCACCGAGTTTAAACACCATGAGACTTGACACTCCCGAGATTAAGCCCGGACAAACATCCCTGGGGCCCTTTGGGGCCCAGACCCCCTAACAAATATTTTTAAAGTCTACGTTGGCCCAAACCACACCCACTCACCGAGTTTGAACACCATGCGACTTGACACTCCCGAGATTAAGCCCGGACAAACATCCCTGGGGCCCTTTGGGGCCCAGACCCCTAATAAATATTTTTAAAATCTATGTTGGCCCAAACCACACCCACTCACCAAGTTTGAGTGCCATTTGACTTGACACTCCCGAGGTTAAGCCCGGACAAACATCCCTTGGGCCCCTGGGGCCCGGACCCCCTAACAAATATTTTTGAAGTCTAACATGGCCCAAACCACACCCACTCACAGAGTTTGAGCACCATGCGACTTGACACTCTCGAGATTAAGCCCAAACAAACATCTCTGGGGCCCCTTGGGGCCCGGACCCCTAAGAAATATTTTTGAAGTCTAAGTTGGCCCAAATCACACCCACTCACCGAGTTTGAGCACCATACGACTTGACACTCCCGAGATTAACCCTGGACAAACATCCCTGGGGCCCCGGACCCCTGACAAATATTTGTTAAGTCTACGTTGGCTCATTAAACCACAACCACTCACCAAGTTTGAGCGCCATGCGACTTGACACTCCCGAGATTAAGCCCGGACAAACATCCCTGGGGCCACTTGGGGCCCAGACCCCCTAACAAATATTTTTGAAGTCTAAGTTGGCCCAAACTAAACCCACTCACCGAGTTTGAGCGCCATGAGACTTGGCACTCCACAGAGTTAAAGTGCCGTACGTCCTTTCCTAGAAACTAGAAAAAACTAAAAAAAGACCCCCATTGGGGCCCCCTGGGTCCAGGGACCTCAGCGAACATGTAAAAATTCTAAGTTGGCCCAAGTTGCACCCACCTACCGAGTTTGAGCGCTGTGCGACCTGCCACTTCTGAGAATTCTATTCACAAGCTTTTTTTAAAGGAAGTTAATAAAGTATGCAAATTACCTACGTAATTAGCATATTTTGCGCTCAAAATCTAATCAACTCTGCGGGAGGTGCATACGATCCCACCCACCAAGTCACATCATCATATGTATTACAGAAGTCCCGATAGAGCCTTTTGATTCCAAGGTTAACATTTTTACTAATTTGACTTCATTTTCCTGGATTTTGGTATTTAAATTATGCAAATATTTATGCAAATTACCTAGTTTGTTTGCATAGTTTCTACCCAAAATCTAACCAGGTAGAATTACCATGCGCCATACAGAACTTGAGATAATTCGTACACAAGCCATGCTAGTCATTTTTGGTCATTTTATCATAAATTATGCAAATTAGGTACCTAAAAAATTTGCATATTTTCGCTGAAGAATCGCATCTCGCATAGCAGAGCTGGATATGGTTCCATCCACCACGTTTCATCACCATAGGCCTTGTAGATCTTGAGATATGAGTGTGGACGGACGGACGGAAAAGTGATAACTAAGTCTCTTTCTGAACAAGGTTCAGGCAAGACAAAAACTCTAGGCACTCCTCGTTTTAACTCAAATTATAATGGGTACTCTTGTGTGTACCCATTGTGTATAATGTGTGTCTTCCAATGGCAATGTTCGCAGTAATTTATTTTGGACTTGTTGCGTCTCAGGAAGGGCATCATCACCGCTGT
Source organism: Ophiura sarsii (assembly GCA_035610835.1). Lineage (NCBI taxonomy): Eukaryota > Metazoa > Echinodermata > Ophiuroidea > Amphilepidida > Ophiuridae > Ophiura > Ophiura sarsii. The sequence goes on along the minus strand of CM069458.1, from coordinate 16,059,576 downwards.
TGGAGTGCACCAGGATAAACCAGGTATGCTACCTTTGATAAAATGATAATAGGGTGGGCAACGTCTTAATTGGTGGTGTGGAATTGTGAGAAAGCACAACGCCATGTTAACCTGGTAGTCATGAAATCGAGCGGTAAAACTTCATGAATTTGGTATAAAATGTGTTAAAGATCACACCGTAGAATTTACACATTGTTCACAGAAGTATTCATCAGGCCAGACACACAGATCACATTTGTTAATGATTCATATACCCATGGCAGGTAATAGAGGAGGAGCTGAATCGCAGATTAGCCCTATTTCTAATCCTATTCCCTTCTTTCATGATCAATTACCACCCTATTGTATATCGTAAGAATAATCCTCCTTGAATCGGCCTTTTCAGCTATGACCAAATAAGGCATGTCGCGAAAACATTCATAACAACAGCTGGAGCTCATTATATGCAGTAAACCCAATGTATATTGGGTACGATAATTGCAGCCATGTGTAACCCAACATAAGTAAATGAGGCTTATAATCACTTACAATAAAATGTTATTACAGCACCTACAAATGTATGATATATAATAAACATTTTTTTTGTTTTTTTATGGTTATTTAAGATAATATTATTTATCATCACAGGAATCTAAGGCCACCTGAACACCTGAGGCTTAATTTAATTTAAGAGGATGTTATTTTTAATTTGTACCCAAACGGGGTACGGTGCATCCACCGGGATCACCCCTGACATAATTATGTATAAATAAGTAACATCACTAAATTATGCTACTTACGTTATTAACTTATGATTTCCATCAAAATGCCACAAAGAATTTGGACCAGCCACTTTGTATGTTCTCCTATGAACTGTGTTGCCAAATCTAAGAGCCACAGCTGCTGGGTCCACTCTCAGCAGAGAATCTCTCACTCGGTGGTAAGGCACCTTCTTGCCTTTTGCATCTAGACGGGATCTCACCCCCCTGGTGAAAAATGTGAAAGAAAAATTTGGAAAATTGTCAGTTTAACTAAGTATAAGAACGTTTACATGAAGCAAAGAAACTAGAAATTGACTTAGATCAGGGCTTCTCAACATGCAGCCCACGATGGTATCTTGTGCGGGCCCTCTAAAGCAATATAATAGGATAATATATAATGTAAAAGAATACCTTAAAACAATGCACTAAATTGCTCCATTTTGATTTAATTTTTCAAAATGCTTCCTCTTCTGAGGGGAACACATCCCCTGGGGCCAGAGAGAAGCCCCCACCCCATCATTCTCCAGATATTTCGTCCACAAATTTTGCAAAACAAAACTTCAACCAAAATGTCACATACACCCCCACACGCATACCCCTACATACAGAAAGAATAAAGCTTTCTTTTGTATGTAGGACTGGTTAATACGTGGTGATGTTGTATCAATACTAAAAACTGCATTTATTTCCCTGAAATGTATGACTTTCCTTAAAAATAGCATATGAAGAGTTCTGCTGCAAAAGGGCTTACGTGACTTAAGTCCAACAGCTGCCTTTAGTCAACATTGTTTAAATAATTATAGTAAGATGAATTTTATAATATCAAGATGAATCGGACAATGGTAACTTGAACCCAGCTATGTTATTTAAAACAGTTCTATTGTTTCACAATGTGCGTAAAGAGTTCGCAAAGATCAGGAATATGTGTAGTAACCGTAAACCTGTGAGGATAAACACCATGTTATATGAAGTGTTTTGCTGCAAAAGGGCTTACATCTTTAAGCTATCTTGAGTTAAGATAGTAATATCAAGATGAATCGCATATCATCACTTTACCAAAGCAAGTGTTATGTAAAACAAGGCGGTTCTTGAAACATAAAGTCTCGCCTGCTTTCGCGATTATATTTTTAAAAATTTTGACCCCAAAGCAATTTGACATACTAAAAAGAGTAAATAAACAATGCATTCATGTTGGTGCAAAAGTAAAACTGTCTGAGCTGACATTAAGAATAGAAAAAATAATTTGACTTGGCACTCCTGAGATTAAGCCCGGACAAACATCCCTGGGGCCCCTTGGACAAACATCCCTGGGCCCCTTGGGTCCCCTGGGGCCCGGACCCCCTAACAAATATTTTAAAAGTCTATGTTGGCCCAAACCACACCCACTCACCGAGTTTGAGCACCATGGGACTTTGCACTCCCGAGATTAAGCGCAACAGGGCAAACAAACATCCCTGGGCCCTTGGGGCCCGGACCCCCCTAACACATATTTTTAAAGTCTACGTTGGCCCAAACCACACCCACTCGCCAAGTTTGAGCGCCATGCGACTTTGCAATTTCTCGAGATTAAGCCCAAACAAACATCTCTGGGGCTCCTGGGGCCCAGACCCCCTAACAAATATTTTGACAGTCTACGTTGGCCCAAACCACACCCACTCACCGAGTTTGAGTGCCATAAGACTTGACACTCCCACCGAGTTTGAGCGCCGTACGACCTTTCCTAGAAACTAGAAAACAACCCCATGGGGCCCTGTGGGGTATGGGGCCCTTAGCGAATATGTAAAAAATCTAAGTTTGCCCTAGTTGCACCCACCCACCGAGTTTGAGCGCTGTGCGACCTGCCACTTCCGAGAATTCCATTCACAAGCTTTTTTTAAAAGAAGTTAATAAATTATGCAAATTGCCTACTTCAAGGAGGGTGACCCTATTTTTTCATACGAGGCTATTTACCATTCTAGGTTGTCATTTGAAATTAATTAACTCCGGATCGCGGGGCAATAGCAAACGGGTGCCATTTTTATTTTGTGTTATTACATCACACTGTGAGAAGTTGTGCCAGCCAAATCTTGTTAGAAGTTCGGGTATTGCATGGACTTTCTAACAATATCTCAAACATTCAAATTGGTTTTAAAAAGATTTTTGTAGTTACAAGCCTTTGAGTAAAAGGTGCTCCCCATATACCCAACTTCCCCCTTGGGAATTTTATATGCCTCACTAAAATAGATTGACACTTCACCATGGAACTACAATGTAAGACGCACTGAATGACCCCCTTTCTCTATACTGGCAGAATCAGAGCCATGCCGCTAATATGAACCTGGCTGGAATTATTTCAAATACCTTATTTTATGTATACTTATTAAAGGTAGATTTTCCGATTTTCAACTTGAGGTTTTCTATTCTACATGAAAGGTCATCCTTAAAAAAAGTCGTATTCCAAAGTTTGAGTTGCATAACTCTAATGGTTCTTATTTTAGACGCACAGGATACCGTATAATGGGCCCATTGAGTAGTACACAAACTATTTGGTGGTTAACCACCTTTCGCGGTAATTCAACGTAATTTCACCGATTTCTCCGTAATCATACCGATTAGGAACGTCAAATTTCAGTATGTTAATCAGAAAAATATGAGCTTTCATATGATATGAAAATCTCCATATGTTTGAGGAAAATCGGTGTTATGAAAATGTATTCGGAACATCAACCTTTAACTGCCATTCACCACTCGTAACTGGAACATTTGTAAGATTGGTCATTTGAATTATGGTTATTATATTGGCCGCATTTTGGCATATCTGTTATTCAGATATATACAATGCCCAGATACAATGACAGTGATGTGGCCCACTTCGTCACATAAAGGAGGTCATCAGGGGTTAGTGTAGCACAATGTCGATGTAAAAAAGTGGCCACCCTCTAATTTTTAAATTACTATTTACCTGTAACCAATGTTCCTATTGTGTTGGACAATTTCTGAAACACATTCATCAAGTTCTCTGTCTGAAATAGTAGCATATGTTGCCCGTTTGCTTAGATCGAACTTCCTGTAAATCCATGAAATGCAACAAATAACACACACAAATTAAATAGATAAGAGCAGCTTATGTTATATTTGTGTATAGAAAAATACAAACTGTTTCACTTATCATTAACCTTTGTCTAACTGAGCTATTTTTTAAATTGTAACATGCCTAAACAAAGAGGAGGTTGTTGTAACCCCCTCTGGATTTTAAATAATAAACCCTTGATGTTATTTTATTTGACTCATATAGCAACTGTATAGCTACGGGTATCGTCTAGACTATCTAATGATATCAAAACAAGGCGGTTCTCGGAACCGATGTTGTTCCCGCCGTATTTAAATATATATTTGGCGGCTCGCAGACTTAATTACCTGACATCAGTTTGAGCGCCATGCGACTTGGCATTCCCGAGATTAAGCCCGGACAAACTTCTCTGGGGCCCCTTTGGGCCTCGACCCCCAAACAAATATTTTAAAAGTCTGCGTTGGCCCAAACCACACCTACTCACCAAGTTTGAGCGCCATGCGACTTGGCATTCCCGAGATTAAGCTGGGCCCGGACCCCCTAACAAATATTTTTAAAGTCTAAGTTGGCCCAAACCACACCCACTCAACGAGTTTGAGCGCCATGCGACTTGGCACTCCCGTCGTACGACCTTTCCTAGAAAAAAAGAGGGCCCCTTGGTGAACATGTAAACAATCTAAGTTGGCCCAAGTACCACCCACCCACAGAGTTTGAGCATTGTGCGACCTGTCACTTCCGAGAATTCTATTCACAAGCTTTTTTAAAGGAAGTTAATAAATTATGCAAATTACCTACCTAATTTGCATATTTTGCGCTCAAAATCTAATCAACTCTGCGGGAGGTGCATACGCTCCCACCCACCAAGTCACATCATCATATGTATTACAGAAGTCCCGATAGAGCTTTTTGATTCCAAGGTTAACATTTTTACCACACACACACCGGGAGGTGCATACGCTCCCACCCACCAAGTCACATCATCATGTATTACAGAAGTCCCGATAGAGCTTTTTGATTCAAAGGTTAACATTTTTACCACACACACACCCCCCCCCCCCCACCCCCACCCCGACAGGCAAAATTGTGGCCCCTAAGTCTCTTCCTGAACATAGTTCAGGCGAGACAAAAAAGCATGTCAGATATCACATGTTGAACATGAGAGATTTAACATTGATTCTTTAATTTATTATGTGATACTCAGGGTTGTTACTGCACTGGTCGGTGCTGGTCAGAAGGAACTAGTCAAAATTCACTAGGAGTCAATCCCAAAACAGTTTGATTGTGCCTATATGGAAAATCTCATCTGGCAAGAGAACTTTTCTTTATAGAGGCTCTGTTTTATGGAACAAGCTTCCTTCAGACATTTGTATTATTTTAGACTCCAAGACTTTAAATCAATTTAAAAATACAATTATTGTGTTATAACCTTTATTATTTTAAAATTTGTATTCATGTATGTTTAATTCTCTACAGATCTGCATTTAATTAATCATGTATCCATAACCTTTTAATGTATTTTTATACTTGTGTACCATTTTAAAATGTTTATAACTCAGGGCTTCCTGGGAGACCAGAACATATGTATTGAAGGAACTTCCTGAATAAATAACAAATAAATAAATAAAAAGAACAAGCACTCTGGTTGACCAACCGACACTCAAGGGAAATTGAGGTGTTACTGACCGGCACAAAAATGGACAAACTGTACATATTGCCTTTCAAAACAGCTGGAAAATGACAAATATGAGAGTAGGCCTACCGGTATGTTTGAGATTTAGCCAGCACTAAAATTTTACTTCACATCCGGGTTCGCTATTTTCGGCAATTTTCAGATCGCGGTAAGCTTACATGCGATAGCATTGAAAATTCAGCAATTTTTTCATTTTGTTTTTTTTTAATTGTAAGGGGGGTGTTTATTAGGGAGGGGCATTTATTAGGAACATAAGGATTTGAATAACTTACCTCAATCTGTCATGAATAGTGCTTCTGTCAACACCAAGCATTCTTGCTATATGTGTGATGGAGAATCCAAGCCCCAGGAAATATTGAAGTTGCTCTTGGAGAATAATATAAGGAGGTCTTCCTGATTTCTTCTCTTGCATCATTGGTACTCTGTAGCCACTCTGTTCAGATTCCCATTCAGTTGGTTGAAAAGTACGCAAAACATCCATGATCTCCTGCAAGAACAATACACCATACACATGGTGCTTAAAGTTCACCTTCAGACATTTTGCAGTTATTCCAGTATCACAACTTAATGGACACTTTTTGGCTGACATGGCAATATTTCATATTGAGAGTTTTTGGGTGAGATTCCAGCCAGTTACACATACATTGCATGTATTACACTGCCCCATGTTATTAAATGACCGAATCTGCAAGAGAGCTTATGCACACAAACATTAAGCTATATAATCATATGTTTCTGATGGCATACAAAATTTCATTTTTTTCTCTGACGCAAGTCAGAGCAGGATATATGGTTAGAGTCTTTTTTCATTGTAAGCCCTGAACTTTTAAACGAACAAAATCTCAAAGCATGCATTAATTTAATTATTTTGCAAGGGTCACCCGTGGTGTAAATAGCCTCTCTTTGGCATTCCAAAGGCAAACATATAGTTACAGGTGTTTGGATCACTAGACTGTTGGGCACAAATCAACAACTCACCAAGCATACCTGATCACTCTCAAAGTTTCTTGACATTGAGGATGAGTGACAGCTTGTACAAATAAAGCTCACCACCAAAACAACTAAGTTTGGTGACATAGAAAGTGGGACTGAAAACGTCACTTTCTTGTCATGAAATTAACCTGACTTAGTCCAGATTCCAGACAAATACCAAACTAACTTTCTTGAATTAAAAAAATATTATTTGACTTTGCTAGATGAAACATAGCTAAATCCTAATTCTTTAGGGCTACCTACAATGTAGCTTACAGTGTAACTTTAAATTTAATATTTGGAAAAATAGGACAAACCCCTTATTTTGCCTGCTACCTAGACTGCGCCATAGTCTGAGTTCCTTCCTTTTCTGCACTGTGTTCTTCATGTGACCATACACTACCATCCAAAAGTATTAGGACACTTGGTTATGGTGTCAAAATCATCCCATATACTACATTTGGAGTGTAATATTTCACTATGAGTTGAACAAATGTGTTGCTGAATCGCTTCTCATCAATAAATTCATGTTTCCTACAACATATGCTTATTCAGTTCCATAGAATTCGAGAAAATATGTGCCTTCTGCAAATCCCCATACAAATTTTCCATTGGAAATAGCTCATGAATAATTCATCAAGCTCATTATAGCCAATGCACTCTCCTATGGTAGATAGTCTGACAGCTTCAACTTCCTTTCAAAATAAGCTCCTCAATTGTTTGTCAATGGATTCACCCAAGTAAAACTAATCCTAACATTGTCACTAGTCTTTAATCTCTCACAGATGTTGAGACTTGATCTGTTCATTCATCCCAAAAATAAGATATTTATGAGGGAAATTTAAGTTTATTTTGACACCATGACTTTCATATTTGAAATGGAAGCCACCCAAATTCCCTGTATTTTCTCATAGCACCCACAAGACCTGGGCACAATACACAGTTCATCATAACTTAGAATTTATGTCAAGCCAATTTGACTCGTAAGTTTACTATAATATTTTTCCAAACATTTTCAATCACTGAAATATTGTTATAAATGTTTCCCTTTAAGAATGTTAAATAATAATATCTCAAGTATAACCCAAATTTGTGTAAACGATTTTTGACGGGGGAGATTAGCGACCCCGTCATTTGAAACGACGTTTCTAAGTCGTAACCTTTTCACAAACCCCTAAAATTCGCGGCATTTGCTAATATTAATAACTTGCATTAATCATCTTCTGAAGCGATTTTGTTGTAAAATGTAATTGATATTGTTATAATATGAAGGTAAGAGGACACAGTAAGTTATTTCAGCTATTTGGATGCCATTTAGTAATATACTAAGCTATTTGGATGCTATTTTGTATTATATTATATGATTTAGTAATATACTGAGTCACTGAGTCCACGGCCTCTTTGTTCCGTGTTGCCTTGGTCTCGCAATTAGCCCAATGATTATGGCGAACCCTAGGCTACATCCCCCAGTCATCAATATTACCGTACGGACGCTAAAGCTGTACAAATATCGGAGCCTGCAAAATAGCGACATAAGAGGGCGGCTGAGAGTTACAGTCTAGGTGAACCCTTCAATATGATTAGCCCAATGATATGGCAACAACCCCTCGACCTTTGCCATGCACTGTTAGTGCAATGCAGTACAACGTACTTTCAGGGTGGAAATGTTGGCGTATGGTATACATGCGTTGTGCAGAGATTTCCGCGTAGCTGACGGCCTGCAGATGGGTCAGTGTGTTGTATACGTACACTGCGTGCACTGATGCCCGGTGTCTAGCACCGGGACTGATAATGCTGAGCATGTTTAGCAAAGTCTAAAACCGCCGCAAATAAAATGGATAAGCCTATTTTCATTTTCAAACTTTAAACAGAAGGTACCAGTCTTTCATAAAAAAAGTTTTACATAACCTATTTCTCAATGTGTCCTTATAATATTTCTGAATGATTCGGTGTCCACCATACAACTTTAATTACCCCAATCCAACTTCTTCATCAATGTTAACCATACGTCTTAAAGGTTGTTGACCCTATTCTAGATTTAAGGGCATCATCAGTGTAATGAGAAATGGGACCTTTCATTTGATATCAAAAACACTTTTGAATCCCTTAGAGTAAAATTGTTAGGAAACATAGTAGCAACGCTGTTTGTTAATGTCTGTTCTTGAACTTTCAACAGTCTTGTATCTCCCCCGTCCAGTTTTTTTTAAATACCTTGTTTAAGATTTTTTCATTAATTTTATTAACCCAGAACACCAACAAGCTAACACAGTTTTTCAATGGGTTCACAGTGTTTTCTCTCAATTTGCAGCTTGCAAAGTGTCCTAATACTTTTGGATGGTAGTGTATAAGCTGCCGCATTGCCGTTTAAAGGATTTGTTTTTTGGGATCTTGATATCTCCTGACTCAGACTACAGACATTTAATTTCATTTGTACAGGTTTATGAGAGTTGGGCCAGAAACTGTCCAACCCATTATAAGATAGACATGATGTCATCATCTTTTTTATACAGCCAATCACAATGCAGTTTGATAGTGGGCGGATCTATCGTGTCTTGAGAAATTTTCCATTTTCTATCGACAAATCGATGACTCATGAGTTAGTACGCACATGGACGTCCATGGTACGCGCTACATTTGTAAGACAACATAACAGTCAATGAATTTGTGTATTCAAACAAAACAATGCCTACGGAGATATATAAAACATGTATATACAGCAATTATGTTTACCACGTAATCATTTTTATGTCAATCATTATTCTCTTCCTTGTGTCCACAGTCCTCTTTTATTTGTAAATGTCAATAGACCCTCTGGGAGAAATGAAAATCCTGGCTGACAGTAACCATGATTTCACCCTCTCCCGACAACGTATATTTATTGTGAAGATAAATGAGTGATATTGATTGTGACGATGAAGAAGTTATCAATTTCGGTGTGATTAATTGTATAAATAAACCAGAGGGTCTATGGAGTAGACTACCTGGTCCCAAGTCTATAGTAACCTCAGAGACCACAATTTGTTAGCTTCAAAGTAAGATATATTCAACAGAAGAATCACATGAAATTCATCAAACCTTGCAGTGAACAAAGTTTGTTGTATTGTAGGTTTCTTCACTTATTGTGTGAATTATGGAACATGGATATAAATAGTAAGTAGAAACAAAATGCCAGAAAGGGAATGTTTCGATTGCTTATTAATTATGCAATTAATTATTAATCATTAAATAATTTGCGGGGACCTCACGACTGCCGTGATGCACGGAACCAAGAAAATCACCATGTGAATGGTTATGGTATGGCTTCCAAACTATTGCACAAAGGCTTTTCTTCCATTCTCACAATGAGATACATACCTTTAATTGGTCAAGCAAAGATGAGAATGTTTCCTCATCATTTAATTCATCTCTTACTCTGTGTAGATTCACTATTAGTGTGTCAACTCTTAACACAGCTCCATCTAAAACATCTGGGCTTTGACTGTGTGTCACCTCCCTGTTTATATCACTGATACTTGTATTGATAAATGAGATGAACTGGCCAATAGTTTGAGCATTAGATCTGACCCGTTCAACCATGTCGAATATCCTGTATAAATGGTGCAAAAACAATGAGTAACATTACTATTAAAGGAATACTGAGAGATGTTTTAGATTTTTTTTAAACTTCGATATCAAAGATAATCATCAACATAGCCCAAATCCAAAATTTCATTCAATTCCGACATCGCCTTCATACTCAAATAATCAAATAACGGACTTCCGGGTTGAGATTTGCCGTGTGTAAAACGATAACATATCTTCCGAATTCTGCACTTTATGCTTTGCCGGCCTCGGAAAGCATTTTTGAAATGACGTTTTATCGCACAAAGGCTGCTTATTTTTCTTAATCCTTTCAGCTGGAAGTGTGTGTATGTAATACAATTGTAAAAATGTAGAAATCCCGGTTTTCATCGAAATTGAGGGCGCTGCTCTCAACACATCTCTTAGTATCCCTTTAATAAAGGTGGGTGAGCCAATCAATGCAATATTCCCCCAGGTTTTGAGAAAGCTCATATTTTGACAAGAGGAATACATGGTGAAAATTGTGGGAAGATTGGGGCAATTTTAACTTTGACCCCTGTACAAACTTCATTTCCCCCTGGCAGACTTAGTGCCGGGTTACAGCATATATAAACACCCTCAATTTTTTTCAATCTCAGATGGTCCTCTAACTGAAAATCAAGGTTGTTTTTTGGGACTTCACCTGCACACAGAATTATCCCCAGCTACAGGATTTTACTTCCAGTAAAACAAAATTGTTTACTTTCAGACAAAAACGTTTGAAAATGAGGTCAACCACAAAAGCTTAAACACTGTGTTCTATTGATAATTTTGATACACATTTTGCTTCCACTGTTTGAACATTTAAAATTTGCGGCAGTCGGCGATGCTGGAATCAATGACGTCATGGTTATTTGTGCTCAAATTTGCGCACAGGTCTGCATTGTATAACCATAAAGTCATTGATTCCAGCATCATCGACTGAGACAAATTTGTAAAAATTGCATGTTGAGAGATGTCTGTTTTTATTAGTTTTTTTTCAAGCAATTTTTGGCAGGTAAAAAGGGGGGCAAGCAATTTTTGGCATACATATTGGGGGAACCATTTTAATATTTCTCTCTAAAAAGCTAAAGAAAACCCCTAAAGAAACATTAAAATGTGCAAAATTTCCTGATCGCTACACTCGCATCATATATCTAGGCAGTTTCAGGTTTGAAATTGGGGTTTGGCAAAATTTGGCATGTGCAAGGGGGGGGGGGGGCAACAATATTTTGGCGAGGCAAAAGGGGGGGATTAATTTTTTGGCAAGGCGAAAGCAAGCATTTTTTGGCGGACCATTTTGGAAATTTACCGCCCCGGGGGTACACATAATTATTGCACCGCCCCTTATACATTATTATTCAATAAGAATCACTCAGTTATGTATCATATATTTTTCCTGCAGTAAATCATTGTGTGAGGCACTCAAATAAATGGTCAACTTTAGGGATGTCGTTAACATAGTATGAAGACACCCTATACTATTCGGCAACTTTATTTTGCACTTATTTCTTGCCAATATATCGCGTGCTTATTAGTGTAAACACAAAAGTATAGAGGCCCGATTGGCTAGTTGAATTACATGATAAAATACTAGAACATCATTCGTCGAGTAAACAGCGTCTGAATGCGTATCACAGGTGTACTCATCTAGCGCGTACTCCTGTGCGTTTACACGGTAAACAAGGCGCGGGCATCACTTACCATCAGAAAATGCAAAAGAAAGCTACTGACTGGTATAATATTTAGTGAAGAACCGATACGCCGATCGCCAATAATTCTTTTCTTGAATCGGCCGATCCGATACCCATTCCCAATATATATTGAATCAACTGCAAGTGCACTACAAATCTAGATGAGATAACAATCTATACACCGTGTACACCGTGTATAGATTGTTACGGTACCCATAAATTTGTCCCGTGTCACGTTGTGTGTTGCCATGCCATGCATAATATTCCGCCTATTTCTTTCCAAAACAATGTATGTGCATGCACAAAGCAGCACAAATACAATGCTAAATTCAATCGATTAAGCTAGTCTTTGTTACGTAAAGTACCGTACATTGTAGGTGAGTTTGAAAGGATTGTTACCCTCAGAAACAGAATGAAGCCTTCATAATAGTAATTAATCGGTTCATTAGATCATGAGATGGGTAGATGAAGCAATTTTTAACGATCCAGATTCAGATCTGATGAGCTTAAAATCGGCCGTTGTGGGAATCTCCCGATGTAATCGGTTCTCCACTAATAATATTGGGGATTTTAATGTTGAAATATAGGCCTACAGCAAGAATGAAATTTGGCCCCAAAAAATTATGCAAATCTTACAACAAGCCGCGCCATTTAAGATTTGCTCTAAAGCAAACTTGATCAAAGTTCTTATTTCGACTCTAATGATGTGCATCGATTAAGGTGACGCTGTGCAGTTACAGGCATTTTTTACAGTTAAAAAGCATTTTACGGAACCCCAATAGAAATGATTTCGTCAAATTTGAGTTCAATGTATGGTTTTATATAATAATAGGCCTAGTTTCAGCCATGTGATAGTTTTTACCATCATTATGGCTAGCTAGGTATTAAAGTTGTGATATCATTATATAAAACAAATATTGAATGCTTAATTGAGATTTTCATTTTTCAAAACCTGATGAATTTATTCAGAAATATTGAATGCCTTTCGCTTGTGCAATAGTAAAGCTATATCACTCGGTCCAATTTGGATTGTTCCATCACACTCGGCTGCGCCTTGTGTAATGGAAAAGTCCAAATTTGACCTTGTGATATACAGGCATTAAATATTTGTATATTGTGTTGATCAACCCCTCTGAACCATCAAATAAAGAGAGCCTCCTCCTCTTCGAGTTACATTGTACACAACTGATATCGATATGATGGGCGATAATGTGCGATTTTGCATTGAAATTGGAATAAAGAATTTTAAAAAAAGCCCCTCCTCCTTTTTTTGAAAAACCCGGACGTGAAACATGTTTTGTTGTTTTACTTGGCCTTACGAAGGTGTTGGGGAAGCTAAACCTGGCTTGATGCAACATAATTTAGCTTGATGCAAAAGTACAAATTTGTTATATTTATGATCTGTGATATTAATAGCATCGGAGTCCTAAACTAAACGATTGCCATTTGGAGTTCCATCAACGTAATGGATTCGATTTATGTACATTTGGGGCTTAAATGTATTTTACCTCATTAATAGATTCCTGTCATCTGATTGGTTAAAAGTGAGGGCTTTGTTTTAACTATGCCCTGATATTCCGACAAAATGACTAAGCCTGGGGCATAGTCATTTAACTATGCCCGCTCCATCTCTACGCAATTCAAAAAATACATAACGCTATTTACCGAGTGTCGATGAATAGTCTGTGTAAGAGACGTATTACTGCGATCGGGTCGGGACTTTCTGACCTAGCGCAGAAGACGACATTTCAACATTGTTGCAGTAGATGTTGACGAACAAAACAAGCAACGAAAATGGCCAAATATGTTCTTTTAAACCAATCAGGTGACAAAAATCGATTATTTGATATATAAAACAAATATTGACTACTTTATATTCGGGTCATGATTAAAATTATAGGCCCATGGTGATCTCAAAACCATGCTATGACCCTAGCGCCTCGGGTCATAGCATGGTTTTGAGAACATCGCGGGCCTAGAATTTTAACCATGCACCTCAAAACAGTCAATATTTGTATACTATGCTTCATAAAATAGTAAGCTTCACTCTCCATTCTCTCCGGAAGTACATTTTTCATCGTAACTGAGTTTTAGACTGCGATAATTCTATCTAAATAATTAGACCATAATTTTGTAGATAAAATCACTATCTATCACCTCATCCAATTTTTATCTCAAAATTTAAAAAAATTCGATGATACATACTCATAGTAAGTCTAATCAGAGAAGATGGTCTAAATTACAATTCAAAATTTAAACTTACCCAGCATGCCAGCACATAAACTCAAAAAGTCTAAAATTTGTGGTGCTCTGTGATGGGGAATTAGCTAGGCCTATTGTGTGTAAACTGAAATTTAGACTTATTTTTAGACAAGGTTAAAAATGGACTGAATTTTAGACTGTTAGTCCAATTGGTGCAATACTGTATCTCTCTCCACTATTGAGTGTGTTCAGTCATGTCAGTGAGCCGGAAAATTGGATTTGGGTGGTTACCGGTCTATATAGTGTCTTCTATAATATGGTCTAAAATTCAGTCTTGTATTACTAGTATTAGTCCAACAAAAGCTTAATCCCCATTGATACAGCTCACTCCAATTTTAGACTTTTTGTTAAATGAGCTGGAAAATTGGATTTGGGTGGTAACTGGTAATATAGGGTCTATAATAGGGTCTAAAATTCAGCCTTAAAACAAAAGCTTAATCCCCATTGATACTACAGTTCCTCCAATTTTAGACTTTTTGAGTTTACAGTGACAGCAGCCAGTGCATGAGTGGACGTGAGCGGCAGCAGGAGTAAAACCAGTCCAGTCAAGTGACCGAATTTGGGGGCACTGGCAATTTTGCCAGGGGCACTGGATAATATGGCCACTAAGTGGCCATATTCGCCAGTAATTACAGTAAATCCAAAAGTAGCACTTCCACACTAAAAGTGGCATCTTCTATCCTTCATATATCCATAGCTTAACTCAATACCTAAATATTTCGTGTCGCTTCAAAAAAATTCTTGGTTGCGTTTAAGTACAAAAATGATGTTATTTCAGTCATTTTTTGGCAAGTGGCCATATTTGCCAGTATCTACAGTTAATCCAAAAGTAGAGCTTCAACATATACAAGGCGGTTCTCGAACGGCGCGTCTCGCCTGTTCACCAAAAGTGACTTGAAAGAAATGATGATGAAACATATGATACAATGTAGCACTGTCACAGAGGTATGCATTGTAGTTAATGCAAGGGATGTAATGCCTTGAAAAATTTAATCAACAAAAAGAACACACCAACCCCCTTCCCTACACCAAATCACATCAAGATAGGCCTTACAGATCTTATTTGACCCCAGATGACCTCTGATGACCTTGAAAATTTAATCAGCAAAAAGAACACACCAACCCCCTTCCCTCCACCAAATCACATCAAGATAGGCCTTACGGATCTTATTTGACCCCAGATGACCTCTGATGACCTCGACAAATTAATCAACAACAAAAACACACCATCCCTCTTCCGTCCACCAAATCCCATCAAGATAGGCCTTACGGATCTTATTTGACCCCAGATGACCTTGAATGACCTCCGATAACCTTGAAAATTTAATCAGCAAAAAGAATACACCACCCCCCTTCCCTCCACCAAATCCAATCAAGATAGGCCTTACTGATCTATTTGACCCCATATTTGACCCCCGATGACCCCGAAAAATTAAGCAACAAAAAGAACACACCACCCCCTTCCCTCCACCAAATCCCATCAAGATAGGCCTTACTGATCTATTTGACCCCATATTTGACCCCTGATGACCCCGAAAAAGTAATCAACCAAAAGAACACACCACCCCCCTTCCCTCCACCAAATCCCATCAAGATAGGCCTTACTGATCTATTTGACCCCCGATGACCCCGAAAAATTAATCAACAAAAAGAACACACCATCCCTCTTCCGTCCACCAAATCCCATCAAGATAGGCCTTACTGATCAATTTGACCCCATATTTGACCCCCGATGACCCCGAAAAATTAATCAACAAAAAGAACACACCACCCCCCTTCCCTCCACCAAATCCCATCAAGATAGGCCTTACTGATCTATTTGACCCCATATTTGACCCCGATGACCCCGAAAAATTAATCAACAAAAAGAACACACCATCCCTCTTCCGTCCACCAAATCCCATCAAGATAGGCCTTACTGATCTATTTGACCCCATATTTGACCCCCGATGACCCCGAAAAATTAATCAACAAAAAGAACACACCATCCCTCTTCCGTTCACCAAATCCCATCAAGATAGGCCTTACTGATCTATTTGACCCCCGATGACCCCGAAAAATTAATCAACAAAAAGAACACACCACCCCCCTTCCCTCCACCAAATCCCATCAAGATAGGCCTTACTGATCTATTTGACCCCATATTTGACCCCCGATGACCCCGAAAAATTAATCAACAAAAAGAACACACCACCCCCTTCCCTCCACCAAATCCCATCAAGATAGGCCTTACTGATCTATTTGACCCCTGATGACCCCGAAAAAGTAATCAACCAAAAGAACACACCACCCCCCTTCCCTCCACCAAATCCCATCAAGATAGGCCTTACTGATCTATTTGACCCCATATTTGACCCCGATGACCCCGAAAAATTAATCAACAAAAAGAACACACCATCAATCTTCCGTCCACCAAATCCCATCAAGATAGGCCTTACTGATCTATTTGACCCCCGATGACCCCGAAAAAATAATCAACAAAAAGAACACCCCATCCCTCTTCCGTCCACCAAATCCCATCAAGATAGGCCTTACTGATCTATTTGACCCCATATTTGACCCCGATGACCCCGAAAAATTAATCAACAAAAAGAACACACCATCCCTCTTCCGTCCACCAAATCCCATCAAGATAGGCCTTACTGATCTATTTGACCCCATATTTGACCCCCGATGACCCCGAAAAATTAATCAACAAAAAGAACACACCATCCCTCTTCCGTCCACCAAATCCCATCAAGATAGGCCTTACTGATCTATTTGACCCCATATTTGACCCCCGATGACCCCGAAAAAATAATCAACAAAAAGAACACCCCATCCCTCTTCCGTCCACCAAATCCCATCAAGATAGGCCTTACTGATCTATTTGACCCCATATTTGACCCCGATGACCCCGAAAAATTAATCAACAAAAAGAACACACCACCCCCTTCCCTCCACCAAATCCCATCAAGATAGGCCTTACTGATCTATTTGACCCCATATTTGACACCCAATGACCCCGAAAAATTAATCAACAAAAAGAACACACCACCCCCCTTTCCTCCACCAAATCCCATCAAGATAGGCCTTACTGATCTATTTGACCCCCAATGACCCCGAAAAATTAATCAACAAAAAGAACACACCATCCCTCTTCCGTCTACCAAATCCCATCAAGATAGGCCTTACTGATCTATTTGACCCCATATTTGACCCCCGATGACCCCGAAAAATTAAGAACAAAAAGAACACACCATCCCCCTTCCCTCCACCAAATCCAATCAAGATAGGCCTTATGGATCTTATTTGACCCCCGATGACCTTGAATGACCTCTGATGACCTTGAACATTTATTCAGCAAAAAGAACACACCACTCCCCTTCCCTCCACCAAATCTCATCAATATAGGCCTTACTGATCTATTTGACCCCATATTTGACCCCGATGACCTCTGGTGACCTTGAAAATTTAATCAACAAAAAGAACACACCATCCCTCTTCCCTCCACCAAATCCCATCAAGATAGGCCTTACTGATCTATTTGACCCCATATTTGACCCCTGATGACCCTGAATGACCTCCGATGACCTTGAAAATTTAATCAGCAAAAAGAACACACCACCCCTTCCCTCCACCAAATCCCATCAAGATCGGCCTTACGGATCTTATTTGACCGCATATTTGACCCCGATGACCTTGAATGACCTCCAATGACCTTGAAAATCTAATCAGCAAAAGAACACCCCACCCCCTTCCCTGACATCAAGTCCCATCAAGATAGGCCTTACGGATCTCTAGATATCGCGTCACAACGCGTCTCAAAAGTTTTAAGCATATTTGACCCCGATGACCTTGTATGACCCCCGATGACCTTGAAAAATCAATCAGCAACAGAACGCACCACCCCCCTTCCCTCCACCAAGTCCCATCACGATAGGCCTTACGGATCTCCAGATATCGCGTCACAAAGGTATTTCTTAGCACACGGCATACGGCGGACGGCGGACGGCGGACGGCATACGGCATACGGCGGACGGCGGACGCCGGACAGAAATAGTGATAACATAGTCTCTTTCTGATTACATCAGGGCGAGACAAAAATGGCATCTTCTTTCCTTTATATATCCATAGCTTGACTCAATACCAACATATTTTGGGTTGCTTGCAAAAAAATCAAAGTTGCATTTTAGTACAAAAATGATGTTATTTCAGTCATTTTTGGCAAAACTTTTTAAACTGTTTGTAATTTCATTTTCTAGCCTTCATTGAAAGTGCACTTACATTAACAAACATAATCCTATATTATTCTAGAAGCAGCTCAGACAAACATGTCATGAGCACATTAAGGCCACAAGCTATTACATCAGCCAACATACCATGTAGAGTGGATTACTGCAACAGATAAATGGGCCTACCATTCAAGGAAAGAAAAGAATGGTATTCATATGAACAATAGAAACTTTCATGCATTGAATGATAATTTCCATAATAAATGCAGCTATGCAGGTGCAATAGATTAGAAAGATTGCCCCATGCCTGTTACAACAAACTCCAAATTGGCATTCAGTTGGTGAATTTCTATCACAGAGTAAATATCAATGCTGATGGCTTTACATTCTACACACACTTAACTTCTACTGTACAAATTATATTAAGCTCAACTATTCAATCTTAAAGCATTTCATCCCAGTATGGAGGCTGATTTTGCTTCAAACATGATTGGTCTAAACAGGGTAAAGAAGTTCCAGCAGAGCAATGGTTAGGATACAGATTCTGTTCCTCTCTCATTTTACTCTTACCATAAAAAGGTAGGTGTACTACACTGTACATGTAGGCAGGACTGTACCGCGGCATATCAGCCAGGGGGGGCAAAGTTTTTTGTCGACCCGATACAGGAACGATCCATAAGTGGCGCTGACAATCCGGCGCGTAGTGGGGGGATGTGGCCCCCTCAGAATTAAGAAAATGTTGAAAATATGCAACGAAATAGTGCAATTTGGTACATACTTTCAACTAAATTTGTGACAAAATGACCGACCGGGTCGATTTTTGAGCCGGGGGGGGGGGGGGGGGGGGGGGGGGCAACTTGCCCCCCTGCCCCCCCCCCCCCCCCCCCCCCGGTCGGTACGGCACTGCATGTAGGTGCCATAATGTTATGTACATAAAATGTTAGGCTTAAAAATAATGCTAGGAGATGAAACTTAACTAATCGCAACATTTGTAAATGATGAAGACATTTTCTTGTAGCCAATAAAACCCAATTTAAAAAATAAATAAAATAACCCAAGCTCATCACAAAAAAAAAAAAAAAAAAAAAAAACCCTCCAAAAATAATATGAAATGAATTGCATAAGAAGCTGTTTCCCCACCCCCAAATCTAGAAAATTATAAGGCTAGAAGCAGAACAAAATTCCCCCTTTCTGACCCTACCCCCCCCCCCCACTCCCTCACCCCACCCCACCCCCTCCCCCTGGAAAAAAAGACAACCCAAAGAAATAACAAAGGAATGGAAAAAAGAAACAACATACGGAAAAAAGGAAAAGGAAAACAAAAAAGAGCCAAGATTGCCCAATACTCATTCCTGAAATAACAGCACATACACAGCCAGTCTAGAGCTCCACAAATGTCAGTATAGTACAGCTTCAGAGTGCCATAAAATTTGACATCGTAAATAACCTGGTTATCATATCCCAACTTGGCGTGTGTGTGTTGAGTAGATGATTGTTTACCAATTAATTAATGACAGTGCTATAAATAATACCCACCCAGAATGTATGAAATACAAAAGACCAGACACTGTTTTGACAGTTATATTAAAATATGTTTGGACAAGTTGGACATCGTTTTAAAATGGTATGGTATTGTAATATAAACAGTTCTGTCACATAAATTATCTGTTGTAGTACTTCCAAGAGGTGCTGTTAATTCCTTATAGCACTCACCGCTTCGCGGCCTCGTGCTATAAGTCACACTAAAATCTACAAGAATACCCATAGACAACCCCTTTTATCACTTAACAACAAGAAAACAAAACAAAAACATTGATAAATAAACAAATAAATGAAAACAAATGAATCGCTAAACAATAAATACATTATTAAATGGATGACCAAATAAAGTTAATAAAGACAGTAAAAAACACACACAAAAGACCCAAGAAATAAATTTTTAAAAACACCGTAAAAAGTCATAAAAACAACACCATCACATATATATTTTTAAAAAACATTTCCCCAAACCAATCTCTATCAACACAAAAATACCCAAAAAACACAAGCAATGCTCATGATAATCAATACGTCAAATTCAGTTTTCACAAATCCCAATAGGCCTAAACCAAAAAATAATTATTAAAAAAAAAAGGGGGGGGGCACAGTGCCCCCCCCCCCCCTGAAGGTGCTCAGCAGGAAATTCAAACCTACCCACCAGGAAAAATGGGGGGAAGGGAAAAGAGGAAAAGAAGGGGGAAAGGGAAAGAAAAGAGAGAGAGAAAGGAAAAAGTGAGGAAAAAGAAAAAGTTCAAGGAGAAAAAAAGTGGAAAGAAAGAAAAGAAGAAAGGAAAATAAAGAAAGAAAAAAAAATTTTGCAGTACAAAATGCATAACAGTCCAAAAATTGTTGACTTTTATGGTAGTTGTACTACGAAAGTTTTTGACCGTGCAAAATTTTGTGACCTTGCGAAATTTTGTGACCGTGCAAAATTTTGTGACACTACCCGCCGCCCCCCCCCCCCCCCCCCCCCCCCTCTCAAAAATTTGAATGTGTCTGAGACATTTTTTGGGGCAACCTTTTCGGAATTATTCTAACCAGGAATTTTTTGGGCTGTGACCCCCCCCCCCCCCTGACAACCAACTTCTGTTACGCCCCTGCTCTCAACCCCAAAATCACTCAAATGCTCTTCATTGCTTTAATAACAACATCATTATTTGCTTAAATCAATCAGGATATCAAACTTAAACCTTACCTCAACAGATATTTGTTCCATTTGAACAACAATATTTGGTTTAAAACACGAAAAATAGTGAATTTATCACGCATTTTATCTCGGTGGCCAAATATGGCCTCAAATTTGGTGGCCAAATTCGGTCACTTGACTGGAATGGAAACTGACCTGTTACTGTTTTCCTTGTTGAAATTCTTTGACAATCTGTGACGGGGTCATTCAGCCTTGGCTAGATAGATCAGGCTTTAATTTTAAATGTATCCTAAACTTTTGTCCACTCAAGTTGAAGTTGAACTATAGCGCATCAAATAAATAATACGCACATCCACGTATAGTGGACATCGAAGGATTGATGCGATGTATACCATGATACATTCCAAATATTATACGTTCATTACATTCCGTCGGACAACACCCGATGTTATGTTTTAATGTGAAGCCGAACGGTATATAAGAGAAGTATTTTCATTTGCTGTTACAAGGAAGCGTGCAATTTCATTCAGCTGTTGAAACCAGGGCCTGTGACTCGCTCAGTGGAGCGATCAGTGGAGCGCTCCACGGAGCGGTCAGTGGAATCGCCTCGCTCATGGTAGCGGGGTTTTCCCACACATATACCACCATCAGGGCACGATGAGATGCATCAATGCGACTGCCCAATGTTTCTGTAATTGCCAAAGCTTCGCAACTGTACAAGAGGACAGATTCCACGGTAGACTTGAACAGCTGCATTTTGGCGCCGTCGCTGGCTGAACTGTTCCACACAGCTGTGAGTTTTCGTGCTGCAACCCATGCAATCTGTCGCCGTCGTTGGAAAGCACTAATGTTCTCTGCCACATTGCATCCCAAATAGCAGAAGTCGTCGCATACCGCAAGGGTGACACCTGATGTGATATGGATGTCCGTGTGTGGAGTGTCGCATATCTTTCTTGTTTTAACTTGAAAACAAGATGGCTTCTTTCCATTATTGCAGGTATTCTTTTACTCACCCTGTATAAACATTCATGAAGCTGTATTCTATATATAGGACAGCAGATTACAGAGAAAATATGCTCCGTTAAGGAAACACCGGCAATTCGGATACACATTGGAATTGTTTCGATAAATTAAAAGTCAGATGTTTGGGCCTTCAAGTCCTGAAAGTTGCAAGGATTTGGGGCGATAGTTTTAAAGGTACAGCCTAATTTGCATAGAATTTGCATATTATTTTGTACAAAATGAATTTTGCATTTACACGCCATAGATTCAAACTGACACGACATATCCACTTCTGGTAAAATGCAAGCTTTGGACAACTTATCATGCTATCAAATAATACCAATATTTGGATAAAAAGTTAATATCATCATGTTTATTTTTGCATAAATTAACCCAGTTTTGTTCTTTTATTTTACTTGCACCATCTTCCGTTCCGTGTAATTACAACCTATTAAATAAATCGGAATATTTTTTTAGTCATTCTTAATAATCAATATAATTGGCGTTTTTGGTGAATATTTCAGGCCCGGAAGCCTTATAGAAATATATTTAGGCCACAAAAACTAACTCCTCCTTTTTTCACATTTTGACAATCGCCATAGAGTGCGTTAATGCCTGGTGGCCCTACATGTACTGAATACCTATCGTATCAATGAGCGCTGTTTTGCACTGTTCGTGTAGACCTGCAGTGAAATGAATTGCCGTACTCATGTACACAGGCATTTTTATGCTACGTTTGAATTTGTGCGGTAACTTTGTTCTGATATCATATATGGTGAAAATGTCTATTTGTCAACTCGTATAATTGGGAATTTAATGGATACTGTTTGCTGTTTTCTATTTAAGTATTAGAATTTGTATATTTAAAGATTATAACAGTAAATATGTAGTGAAATTTGCTGAAGTATTACTAGAAATGCTGAAGTACGGAGTCTCATCCGTGTCATTCGTGTCATTCTTGCAAGTTGCAGCGCGTTGTAAAATACAAACATGACTAAGTCACTAATTGTGGCATTCTTAACGATCTAAAAGGTAAACAGTATTTTTTTAAATGTTATTAACTATATTCAGGGAATCACTCTTAGTCAACACAAGAATGAGTCAGCGTTGATAATTGATAGTTATATCTGGATTTATTTTTTATTTTTTATTTTTAATATTTTTATCTATTAGATAAGCATATGCAAAACACCAGAAAACAGCTACCACTGGTTTTCAAATAGAAAAAAAGCCTATTATACACACACGTATAAACATTGTGAACTCCGAAAATAACACAAGCAAAAAACACTTATGAAATCCGAAATTTAACCAGTTTACAATTGCTTGCAGATTCCACTAAGTTGTTCTAATAATAAATAAATAAATGGTTTAAGAAAAAGATTTCTTTTATCTGTGCGAAAATCATCTAAATCAAATTGAAGTACTCCTTCAAATTCCCCTACGCCTGTTCCCTTTTTAAGGTAGAAGCAATGGCCATAGCATCATTTCATATTCCTGATTACTTGATGTTTAGGATTAGGTATAGGCCTACAAAATAATGATAGTCATCCATCAAATAATACAACCAGATTGGTTACAAGATATTCATTAATTATGAAAATGGTAATATACTACTAGCTATGGTAATGGGTTTGATAGTAGGCCTAAAGGTGAAACTTGAAATATTTTACGACTCAAGATGAATGAATGACATACAACCATCAGATATGACGGATATGATATTCATTTATATGACGACAGTTGAACATGTTGATTTGAGTCAGTAAATTAGAGTACCATTCTAAATCATGAATACCATGACGATTACGTTAAAGTATCAAAACATAGCTTCTTAATATAACACTACAAATCCACAATGTAATAATACGAGGGTCGTTCAATAAGTTATATCTCCTACCTCATAACTTTGATAACATTTATAAAGCCAGTTTTATGAAATATTCCACAATTGTAGCTTTAAATCTCAGCTACGAATTCATAACAAATTGGTCTGAGTAGCTTATATTACGGGTTGTCTTCTCTGGACATGAAGTACGTGAAAGCCGAATGTACATTTCGCTTGAACGGATGAAAAAAAGCAAACTATCTTCTGAGTACGGATTACTGAACATATGGCCAATTCCAAGAGACAGACATACCTATATTGGTCAAGTAACAGTTCTAAATTTCAGATATCTTTTCAACAGCCCATAAACAATACTGATTTGGTAGGAAAAATATGCCCGCTGATTAGCCAGCACCAGATCAGGACAACCCTTAAGTCTAACCCTACCCTTGGAAACACTGTAAAAGTCATATCGCTATTTATATGAACTGAGAGATCCTTACAGAATTAAATAAATGGAGAGATTCCAATACCGTCAATACCATAATATGTCAAACTTATGGACAAGAATGCTCATATTTCGCACATATGATGCTAATGGTGCCATTGTTTAAGACAGGTGACGCAATTTACTGACAAAAACTTGAAACTGTTAAAATTTAACCCTAAAATCGAAAAGTGTATCTCGGTCCCTCTCATTGGATCCTTAAAATATGCTGTTCCAACCTACAGCCACCAACACATTACAAGGCGGTTCTCGAACGGCGCGTCTCGCCTGTTCATCAAAAGTGACTTGAAAGAAATGATGATGAAACATATGATACAATGTAGCACTGTCACAGAGGTATGCATTGTAGTTAATGCAAGGGATGTAATACCGTGAAAAATTTAATCAACAAAAAGAACACACCAACCCCCTTCCCTACACCAAATCACATCAAGATAGGCCTTACAGATCTTATTTGACCCCAGATGACCTCTGATGACCTTGAAAATTTAATCAGCAAAAAGAACACACCAACCCCCTTCCCTCCACCAAATCACATCAAGATAGGCCTTACGGATCTTATTTGACCCCAGATGACCTCTGATAACCTCGACAAATTAATCAACAAAAAGAACACACCATCCCTCTTCCGTCCACCAAATCCCATCAAGATAGGCCTTACGGATCTTATTTGACCCCAGATGACCTTGAATGACCTCAGATGACCTTGAAAATGTAATCAGCAAAAAGAATACACCACCCCCCTTCCCTCCACCAAATCCAATCAAGATAGGCCTTACTGATCTATTTGACCCCATATTTGACCCCCGATGACCCCGAAAAAATAATCAACAAAAATAACACACCACCCCCCTTCCCTCCACCAAATCCCATCAAGATAGGCCTTACTGATCTATTTGACCCCATATTTGACCCCCGATGACCCCGAAAAATTAATCAACCAAAAGAACACACCACCCCCATTCCCTCCACCAAATCCCATCAAGATAGACCTTACTGATCTATTTGACCCCCGATGACCCCGAAAAATTAATCAACAAAAAGAACACACCACCCCCCTTCCCTCCACCAAATCCCATCAAGATAGGCCTTACTGATCTATTTGACCCCGATGACCCCGAAAAATTAATCAACAAAAAGAACACACCATCCCTCTTCCGTCCACCAAATCCCATCAAGATAGGCCTTACTGATCTATTTGACCCCCGATGACCCCGAAAAATTAATCAACAAAAAGAACACACCACCCCCCTTCCCTCCACCAAATCCCATCAAGATAGGCCTTACTGATCTATTTGACCCCATATTTGACCCCCGATGACCTTGAATGACCTCCGATGACCTTGAAAATTTAATCAGCAAAAAGAACACAACACCCCCTTCCCTCCACCAAATCCCATCAAGATCGGCCTTACGGATCTTATTTGACCCCATATTTGACCCCGATGACCTTGAATGACCTCCAATGACCTTGAAAATCTAATCAGCAAAAGAACACCCCACCCCCTTCCCTGACATCAAGTCCCATCAAGATAGGCCTTACGGATCTTTAGATATCGCGTCACAACGCGTCTCAAAAGTTTTAAGCATATTTGACCCCGATGACCTTGTATGACCCCCGATGACCTTGAAAAATCAATCAGCAACAGAACGCACCACCCCCCTTCCCTCCACCAAGTCCCATCATGATAGGCCTTACGGATCTCCAGATATCGCGTCACAAAGGTATTTCTTAGCACACGGCTGACGGCTGACGGCGGACGGCATACGCCGGACAGAAATAGTGATAACATAGTCTCTTTCTGATTACATCAGGCGAGACAAAAAGGATGTAACGCTTAATTATTGTGTCATAGCACTCATATTTAGAAGTATAAATAGAAATATCTAAATATCTGAATATCCTCCATTTATTTGAACATGTTGAACACCATTTTGTGTATGACATCGCGTAGTTTCAATGTAAGCCGCCACCCCGTGTTTGACACTCTACTTGGCTATTGTTAATGCATGGGCTCATTGACTCACTATACAGTCCTCTATATATATCTTCAAAACTATAAAAACACTGAATTGCTGTTTTCTACCACAACTATCACAATATATGCCGTACGACCACCACATTTGACATGGACAATCAAAACTCTTGTCTTAATCATGAAATTAAAAGATTATCAAAAACTATTGTTTGGTATTTCTATAATAAGTGAAAATTTTAGGTCATTTTCCAAAAAATGACAAAAGATGACGATATTAATTTTAAAAATCTATCTTTTCATTTAGATTTAAATTTTATTTTGACATATACTAACAGTATATACGCTGTTCTTCAAGTTAGAAAAAACAGCATGGTTCTGTGTTGTTTTGTTTTCCTGTTACAAGGGTCAATTCGTGTATTCATGGAGACAGGAAAAGTATGCAAATTTGATGTTAATGATACTATTGTTTCAAAACCAATGACCCAGATTTTTGCAACTTTTACTGGCAGACACTTCAAACTGTCTTTTTTAATATTAGCACATTGATTCCAATGTGTATCGTAATTGCCGGTTCCCCTATTGGTACCGTGAAATCTGCTCCCCTAATAGCCTGTCCTGATCTCAGGTAATTTCAAGATCCTCCAAAAAAAGTTTGGTGGAGTAAAGTGGTCATCAAACAGGTGTTCAAAAGAGGCTTTTGTTTTGGTCCCAGATGGTATAACCTGGAATGTTGCATGAACTGCAACCGATAAGGCCTAAAAATATTTTTTGTTTGATTGGCGTAACCCGATCGACCCTAAACATTTTTTTGTGTGTGAGAAAAAGAAAAAGAAAAAAAAAACAGTGAAAATTTGTATTTGTGCCATTTGTTTATGTCTGTATGGTATATGTGTGCTGGTATATATATGAAATTTCAAAGACGTTTAATAGATTTTTAAAAAACAAAAAACAAAACAAATCCGACCTACCTACCCTATTTTTTTTCTCTATGTTACGCCAATCAACCTTTTTTGTTAGGCCTAAGTTTGATGACACAGGATTTTATGCTTTCAGAATAGTTAATATTGAAGAGATTCATGGAATTTAAAGAAAAGAATACCATGATAAGTGTGCTATGCTGCACACATGTTTGTTTCAGCCCTTGCTAAACATTTATGGTTGGTTTTAAGGCACTATTTGCAATGCAACGGTGGGTAGGGAATTTTATGCTTGAAATTCACAACCATGGGCCAAACAGAAGCAGCTAGGCCACAATATTCAAAATCTCCTTTGCAATTTGTTATATTGAATGAAACAAAATGTGAATTACGTTACAAACACTTTTGTTATGAGTTCCGCATGGGAAAGCCAGACGACATTTATTGATTGATACAAAAATGTTTTTAACACTTTTCCACGTGGCTATCAGTTATACCATACACAAACAGATTTTTAGAAACCTTTCTTAACTTTTAAAGTCTATTTCAAGGATTACTAAACCAATACTAGGCATGTTTGTACTTAATGCATATATCATGTTGATTCCAAATATGGTTATAAAATTCAATAATGTTTACATTTTTGAAACAATTTGGGAAATTTTGGAATGTAGTCTGCAGAGTGCAGACACCTTCCGCATGGAAAGTGTTAAGTAAGTGATTCATTGCATTGAAATGTACATGTACATGGTAATTGAGGCAAGAGTACCCTCCTTGGATATATTATTGGTATCTGAGAACTATGTACTAAATTGGAAGTAATATTCTGATTGGTTATTTAACAGAATATCCTTTGCTATAACCAATAAGAAACACTGTTTTAGATAGGCAGGTAGTGATAACTGATCAGGGCATTAAAAGTGTACTCATGGGCTTTATTTCGACATTATTTTAAAACCAAATCAAACTTCAAAAGTTTGGTCTCATATGATATGAATGTCCACAAGCAGAATTTTGTTTTTCAATTTGAAATCTACACTCCCTGTGGAGAATATAAAGGTAATGTCTTCCATAGGGGGTGTATGGATTTCAAATGGATTAGCCCATTAGACCAAATCTAATTCAAAATCTCCCTGCTCATGTTTTCCTTCATAAAGTATTTGAGTCCCTCGACAGCTTCATCTCTAACCTGAGAGTCTCCATTAACCAACTCTCTCAAGGAGTTTATATCTTGAGAATCTATATCTATATCTTGAGAATCTATGTCTATTTCATGAGAATCTATCTCATTGATGATGGTTCTGATGTGATCCAAAAGTTGACGGCGCTTCCTTTTATCCATCTTCTTTAAAACCTTTGATAAAGGTTTGTATTTGCCATGGGTTAAAGCTGCTTCAACCATCCCACCAGTAGCACTTCCTGTATGGGACGAAAAGAAGACGCAGAAAATCCAGACAATATTGCATTAATCAGGGGCAGACAACATAAATATGTTACTACATCATTATTATTGTAATGATTGCAATATATTAACTAGGATCAATTAGAAATTTGCAAAAGAATCAGAATCATGCATGCAAGGCTCAAGATAACAAGTTTTTTTTACCGGGAGCTACTTTTTTCTTCTTCAAAAGTAGCGCCTGGATCATGGGATTTATTGAGAACCGGGAGCTACTTTCAGTCTAGAGGGAGCTAACTTTTTTAAAATTAAATCCAGCGTGACAGCATTGTCAATTCGAAATTTGATGTCTTGGGGGCAAGCTTCCCGATCGTCAACGGGCGCTGGTTTGGACAAAATATCAGCGCTTGGTTGTTTATTTTTCAGCATTACCGGGCGCTATGGCAAAAGGACTGAGGGGTAAAAATCGTCCAGCGCCCACTTATCTTGAGCCTTGCATGCATGTTGGTTGAATTTTCCAACAGGGATTGAATCATTTCCTGAAGCTTGGCCTGACGGATCGAGTGCTGAAATATGCACATATATGTATTTACTTTTCCATTTCCGGAATTATTTTGTGGCCTCATTTCCAGAATTCAAGACATTTCCGGAAGTGTTGCATCCTTGTTTCAAGAACTTTTCAGAAGTCTTGCACCCCTGTTTCAAGCTGAGTAAGTTAACATTTGCAACCTACTAATCTAACCCATTTTCAGTCTTACAAACAATGAATGACATCACACCAGAGAGAGAGGAAGGAACAGGGAAGAGGGATGTTTAAGAATGTAAAATATAAATGTAAAAATTGTAGAATTTGAAGATTTGATATAAATAATTTGTTTAAATATGATATGCAAATAAAATAAAATGCATCAGCGAATGTACATTAAGTATAAATATACTAGTGTTAACAGATATGGAAAACATCTCTCAATATGAAAATTAATATGCACAACAATGTGCATACTAATAGATGATATACACCCAACAAAATAGGTAAGTTCCCCCCTAGCATATACTAGAGGTTTCAAAACAAATTTGCTGGATTTAATTTGGTCACACATAATCAGACCATTTTGCCATGTCACACAGAATTGCCATGTCACTCATACTCGGACCAGATTGCCATGTCACACATAATCAGACCATTTTGCCATGTCGCACATAATCAGACCAAATTGCCATGTCACTCATAATCGGACCAAATTGCCTCGTCACTCATAATTAGACGAGCTTGCCACACATAATTATGATCTGCTTATTGATTTTCTTGAAATGATGCCACACATAATTTTTTGGTAGATTCCCATGTCTGTGCACGAAAATCCACCAAGAAAATGTCTGTTAATTTGTGGACAAAACCAGCCATAGCCAGTGAGATTTAGTGCCACTTTTTTCTGTATAAAAATTGGTAAATGGCACAATTTCTTATCGTTGCATTGTCTCAAGGCTAACGAATCTGGTATCAAAATGTGCCTAACAATTGGGTGCATCTTTCTAGCTAAAAAATATTTAAATCCATCAAATATTTTTGGAAATATTCCAGTATATGCTAGGGGGGAACTTACTCATTTTGTTGAGTGTATTATGCTTAACCTTTGTACTATGTGAGGAGGAACTATACGTTAACATCCAAACACATGCAATATTTTTTTTAATGATAAATTCTAGGACAAATAATTATAAAAGAATATATAAACTCTGTACAAATCATGGAATAGCCCTAATCAGTTTAACCCTTGAAGGTGCTCCTCCTTGAATGCTGCCACAAGTCAGACGATGCCGGACAAAGGCTTGTTCACGAATATTCAAGGTCAAATTATGCGTACAAGGTAACGTGATCAAGCGAAGGGGACGAATGGTTAACAACGGATTAAATTCAAAAATGACACTGGAGTTGGTTATCCAACTCCAGCGGTTTTAGTGTGTGATGTGTGATGAATTTTCTGGGGTCATATAATCAAAATCCATTTTTACATTGTAAACAATGGAGATTAAAAAATTACAGCCATTCGTGTGTCCACCATCGTCTGCCAGGAATAACACTACATTTCAACACAACATTTCAATTGAGATGATCGTCCCTCCATTGAAGGTCTATGGTCCAATTCACTTACTTTGTTCACAGTATTGTCCAGTGTTACCAGGCATACACGAGCATTCTCCAGTCAGAGGGTCACAATCACCACCATGCTCACATAAACAATCACTATGGCAACCATTACCATAGGTACCAGGTGCACAAAGTTCAGAGCAATCTGGTAGCTGGTATCCAGCTTCACACTTGCAGCCATCTGTGGTAAGGAATGAAACAATCATTATTAGGCAAAAAAATGTTTTGTTGGTGGAACGGAGTGTTCAAAAATATGGTGGGTAAGGGTCATTCATTCATAATATTTATTAAAACAATCCAACAACGAAATATATAACAATATATAACAAGAATACATACAATAATCAAGTAAAGTTACAGTAAAATGATACAATACAAAGTGTAAATAGCAGTAAAGGAATATGGCTCATTCCATGAAGTTGGGGCATATTATGTGACATCCAAGTGAAATTTTCAAAATGGATATTTTCCAACTCTTTCTTCTTTTTTAGGTTCTACATTTACCAAAGTCCAATGTAGAACCTTTTTTTTTAATGTAACATTTGGTGTAAAATAACCGCACATGTTCAACAGTTGGATGACATTTCCAAAAATCCTGATGCTACATGGACACCATTTCCCATTTCCATATCATTTTCTAATAAATTAGCTTAAGATGTGGGCCAAGTTTCTATACCTCAATTAACTACTTGGAACCACAAATACATGAAAAGAAACCAGATTTGTCTAGGTTGAACATAACTTAATGAACAAGACATCGTAGATTAACTGTTTTATGTAAAAACTCATTGAAAAGTGACTCTTTATTTTGCAATTTGTATAATGAATTTAAATAAAGTACATATCAATATTTGTTTGATGTAAAGTACTCTATAAACCATGCACATTGATTACATTATAGTCATAAAGTAAGTATATGAAGCATTATTTACCTGTATAATGTTATAAAATGCACTACCGATGCTACATGGACACCGCGTCTTGTAACATTGTTAATAATAAGACTATTCATACTGTTACAATTATTTGAATGTGAATGGTTTGTCTACTTGTTCATCATATCAAGTAGATACACAGAGTGAAGTGCTTGAAATTTATCTAAACACTGTTCATGTAAAATTTACCTTTTCTGTGTACTTGGGTATTACGATGCTACATGGACACCGTGCCCTAAAATATTTGGAACAGCTTGAACAGGTGCATCTTTTTCAGATCAATAGAGAGGATGTACTATGATGTTAACTTTTTATGTTAATAAGCACACGATAAAATTAATAACATGGATTGTAAAACTACAAATTACACAAAAAGATAACCTGCCATGAAGCATAAAACATAATTACCTATGATACACATACACCATTTCTTACAATTACACAATAACAATACACCATTGATCAAAGAAACTTAAGATGTCCACTGAAACAAACTTCATGCAGGGTTGTTCTTAAAGTACCCTTTGTGATCTTAGTCTCTTTGCTCGTTTCTGATTGAATCATCCTCTATTATTGATAAAGATGATTGAAAAGTTTGATCACTTAAAAAGTCAGTTTGCAAAAAAATAATTTAATTGCCATGATCGATTTCTTTGGAAAGGTACTAGTTTTTGAAAATGATGGGTTCCTTGTCTTCATCTCCATAAATTCCAGGACGATAGAACTGTCTTCTGAATTAATGTCAAGAACCTGCAAAGCAAAACAAAATAAACCCTATGGCTTAGTATCTTCATGGAGCATTGTGTCCATATTGGAGTAGATTATTTATTCATGTTGCACTTTTTGTGTTGCAGGAAAATATTTTTATTAAAATCATGCTGAAGTATTTTATTTATTATTCATTTAACATGAAAAAGAATAGCAAAGGATAGAGAACTTAAATGATTTACAATTATTTGTTTTATTTATAGTAAATAAAACTAAAATAAGGGAATGTTTATTGTGAAATCAGTGAAATGCTAATGGAAATGGTGTCCATGTAGCATTGTGTATTAATATATTTCATTAGATATACATCTCTCATAATATGCCTTTTTTTCTGTAAAGTATAGTAAAATGTAGGCAATGTTTTGAATGTTTTGGGTGATGGATAATTTCGAATGGGGTAATTGTTTTAGTCTAATTAGGCAAATTTTATGAAATGCTACATGGACATGGTGTCCAAGTAGCATCGTATTGGTAAGCTATATTATTAGCATTAAAAGAGCAAAAACTAATTCATTATTAACTTCAAAGTTTATTAATGATGTGATTCTACAAAAAAATTACAATTTCAACGAACTATAACGATACCCAATGCAAAATATTGCCCATGCTATGCCCGATGCTACATGGACGCCAAATTATTATGGCGTCCGTGACTCAAAATTAATATCATAACATGAAAAGAAATTCTGATTCAGTGTTTCCCTTTCAATAAAAATGCATTAATAAATACAGACATACAAGCAACATTAAGAAATAATTACTATCGCACTTACCATTCACAAAACTATCCAATGTTTACATTTTGATGCTACATAAAAGTCCCGATGCTACAACGGGACACCAGCGACTGAAACCTTGATACAACTAGCCTACATGTGGCAAATTCCAAACAAACCTGATAGCTATTGACCTCTATCCTTACAAAAGAAATATGGAATGTTTTATTTATCTCCAGGGGGGGATTCCCACAAATTGCATAGGATGTTTATCACGATGCTACATTTTATGGTTAGGACACCATGCACACGGCACGGTATACTTTTTCATGAATATATGGAATGGTCTTCATGAAATTTATTCTCATTTGCAATAGTTTTCAATTGATAAATGCTCTTAATTTTGGAAAATATTTTAAAAATGTATGATAGAGAACTACCCCCATTCAGCAATGAAAACTCCCGATGCTACACGTGTATATTTTGTGGACACCGTGCGTAGCATCGGAAAGGCAATTTTCATGTTGCTTGGGTGAAAAATCAGTCCAGCGTGACGAGGTGTTTTGGTCAGTAAACTATGAATACATGTATCTTTTATTAATCAAATCGATTTCCAAGCAATTCTATGATAGTTTTCCTTACATAAAACTCATATTAATTGTTGTGTTTTCCATGTCACGTTTTTTAGCAAAAATGGTCTTGGACACCACCTCATTTTTAATTTTTTTTTTCTTCAAGGAAGGGTCGATTTTTTTTTTTTTTTTCATGGCTCAATACTATAACCTAGTACTGTTTTTGGACACTAAAAAAAATTGATATACACATAGAGTAAAACAGTTTATAAGCTGCCTAAAGTACCAAATTTTGCTATTTTAACAAATGCCCCAACTTCATGGAATGAGCCATATACAATAATTGTGGGGTTGGAAAGAGTGCAGAGCCTAAGCCTGGAAAAGCTTTAGGTTTGGCTCCATTGCTGTGAAATTTCAGGATTATCAGGGTGGGACAACAACTATATCTTAACACAGAAGACACTTTTGTTTTGTATTCTGTTTTGGTTTTTCTTAATTAAGAGGTGAACCGCATGGTGATGTTTTCTTCTTCTCTATATTGTTTTAATTTTCTTCTTTTTTCTCTTTTCTGCCACTTTTTTACCCCTTAAAAGGGTGGGTAGGGAGTTAATTTAGATTCAAGCAGGTCATGTCAACCTTGGAATAAAGAGACAAGGAAGCACTACTGTATCGAATCCTTTGAGCAATCAGTTGGCCGACCCCTAGATCACTGTGACAAAGCCACTAACATAATCCATCACCTGTCCAAGTGTGTATGTACGCGGGACTTTTGAATAGGGTGATTTATAGCGTTGTGGAATCCCGATATGGTATAGGAATAGTATCATGATGAGTTTGTACTCGCTAATTGTGATCTAATGAAAACACATACCGTGTTAAAGTATATGGACCGATTGAAAAAGGTGGCAGAGTATGATTTGCTTATAAAATGTCATTGTCTTTGATGCACTTTAGGAAGAAGGGGCAGTCTTGGGAACTCAAATTGAACATGGGGTTGTGACTTCTTTTTATTTAGTTACAATTTGTGAATTCTTTGATTACCCGCATCTAACCGGAACATTAAGTTTTCATAATTAATGCAATTCCATCAAATTTAATTTGTCAAAATAGGTTAATATTATCAAGACCGTATTACTCACTGAAGCTAAATGTTTCTCCACATATTTATTTGATATTTAACAAATTGCGCTTCCAATCAACAGTGCTTCAGAGCCTCTAGGAAGATTTAGTGAATTTCTCTCAGATATAAATGTATAAGCAAAATGTATGCAAGACCCTCCAGTCGGTTTTACACACACAGGGTTCTCAGGAATGTCAGATCTATTGTAAATTTGAATAGAAATAGGGATTTAGTTAACGAGGTCGATCGGGTTGTGTTTCCTCCTCCTCTTTTGTCCAAGGGTCAACGCAAAAAAACCTTTTTAACCAGATGGTTTAAAGAGTGACTAAACAAAACTAGGACTAACTCACCATCAGTACAAATTCCATGACTACAATTATGAGTACCACACTGTAACTCCTCACATCCTGGACCTTGCCAGTTACCATAGCAACTACACTCTCCCATAATGCATTGTCCATGATTGCTACAATTAGCTTCTGGAATGCAGTCTGGTTCATGTACACATAGTATGGTGGACACTTCACGACTACAACGGAAGGCGGGATCCTCGCTGTAAAATATGGAAATGAACAGTCATTAATTGGTACAATTAAGTAAATTAATGAAAACTCTGGCCAGCACTGCACTGCAGTTTCTCATGAAGACTATACTTCAATAAATCCTAGCTTTTACCACTGCTTTTTATAATTTTCATTTCGTTTCAATTGGTTTTAACAAAACGTAATGATCCTTGACACAAAAACATCGTCTTGCAAACGACTCATATGGATGGATAGGGTTTTGAATCCTACCATTGCTACCATGTGACATAGCAAGCAGTGGCATAAATTTGTTGTTGGCATATATAGGAATGATTGACCAGTGGCGGCACTAGCATTAACATTTTAGGGGGTGAAACGTGGTGGAAATGCATGATTTAGTTTTTATTGTAACAATTGCCTGAAATTAGCTTAAAAGCATATTATGTGATCTTTTCCAGGGGGCGCCCTCTATCCATGATTTTTTTTAGTAAGTAGATTTTCTTGCAGATTTACATTTCTGATCAAAAATCATAAATATATCCTGAGTTACAGAGCGATATGATTCCTAATTTCTTCAAAATCATGGTTTATAGGGGTTGGAAATAGATTGTTCGCTAGCGAACAGTTTGTTTTCACTCTATTTTCACCCTAAAAAACATGATTTTGAAGTAATTAGGAACCATATCGCTCTGTAACTCAGAATATATTTGTGATTTATGATCAGAAATGTAGATCTGCAAGAAATCAGCTTCCGATTTTTTTTGAGGAACGAGGGCGTCCCATGGAAAAGGCGCTGGTGTATACACACAAGCGTTGGAAATTATGTCACTGTCCAGAGGAAGCCCAATAGAGTACTGTAAACGTGGAAAAATTTCATGCCCCAAGCAGCTACCGTGAAAATAAAAACACACAAACATAACTATTTTGTGTATAAGTCTATGTAATGAACTTTCAAATCGCTAATTTAAAAACAAGCGAAATGCCTAAAAGTCAGCAAAGCGCGAACATGTAATCGCGCGAAAATTACCACTTTTACAATATAGCATGAAAACTTCATTCAGGCTGTATTCCGTATAATCCCTCAACATCTGGCTCTCTTACATGAAGATAACACCGATTATTTGATGTCATGGCATTAATAGTTGTACATTCGAATACATTGTATCCCTCCCATAAGGAGTAGAACTAGTTCCTGGCCCTAATGGGATAAGGTGGATGAATCTCTGCCCTTTGGGGAACCTTGTGCAATGGGCATTATGTGATTCTCTCATATTACTAGTTGGATTCTCTCACAAATTTGCCCGAAAAATGTTTGGTTGGACTGCTCACTTGAAAAGACACGGTTGGTCAGATTTTTTTTTTACATAACAAACAACAAAATATAGTTGTATCCTTGGTTTATGATTCTTATTTGGGGTTTACGATGTAAACCCTGGATAAGATCCATTATCTAGGTTTAGTTACGTCCATTATCTGTGGTTAAGGCAGAAATAATACATTTATACTTCCATAAAGTTTTGCATACCAATAATCTGATGGGTAGTTAGCCACTGTTCCATTAATATTGAAAGCTGCTGAGCCACCTCCGTCTAAGTTGATGGCATTGATAGCACCGTGTTGGATGAGGAAATCTGCAAACTCTGATAATGTGACACTGTATGAGGTGTGCAAAAGTTGGAATAGAGTTAATGGAACATGTATAGGGAGCAAGTCCTGGAACATTTTGAGAATTTTGAGTCCCTGGAACAAAAATCATCTTCCGACTCCCCCAAAAATAATTGATCAACAAGAATTTGTCATCTAAATCACTCTTATTTAATATAAATTTATAGTGGAGATTCACCCGAAATGGGTTTATTCAGTCGGATTCGTGCATTTCTAAATCTCTTATGCTCGCTCAAATGTGATTTTCGCCGCTGATTTTCACTTCTGTATTTACTGTGCTGCCATCTTGAAACATGCATGACACAATTTTAACAAAAGATGGCGTCTTAACAATCAACCCAGAGTATGTTTCGAGAATCGTGAGTCCCACCTGAAAAATTAAATTGAGTCTCAGGAGCGCGATTTCATGAAAATCTCAACCCTAATAACATCGATCTACAAGGAAATAATGATTGTATTTTGGTCTCATGTGATACAAACCCAAACCATTAAACGCATATTATATGTGATCTTTTCCAAGCAGCGGCCTCTATCATTGATTTTTACTATGAAAGCAGATTTGCTTGCAGTCTTTCCTCCCAAAATAATTTGATGCTGGTGCCGCCACTGCCCCCCCCCCTCCCGGGAGGTACAAGGAGCAGCGATGAATGGTCTTAAAATAGGTATCACCAACATTTTCTGCTGCACACTTGCTAACCCGCATATCAGTAAAAATCCCCTTCAATCCATACCCTCCATAGCCTTCCTTCCTCTATACTGCTTTTTGTCTCGCCTGATGTAATCAGAAAGAGACTATGTTATCACTATTTCTGTCCGGCGTCCGGCGTCCGCCGTATGCCGTCCGCCGTATGCCGTCCGCCGTCCGCCGTATGCCGTGTGCTAAGAAATACCTTTGTGACGCGATATCTGGAGATCCGTAAGGCCTATTGTGATGGGACTTGGTGGAGGGAAGGGGGGTGGTGCGTTCTGTTGCTGATTGATTTTTCAAGGTCATCGGGGGTCATTCAAGGTCATCGGGGTCAAATATGCTTAAAACTTTTGAGACGCGTTGTGACGCGATATCTAGAGATCCGTAAGGCCTATCTTGATGGGACTTGATGTCAGGGAAGGGGGTGGGGTGTTCTTTTGCTGATTAGATTTTCAAGGTCATTGGAGGTCATTCAAGGTCATCGGGGTCAAATATGGGGTCAAATAAGATCCGTAAGGCCGATCTTGATGGGATTTGGTGGAGGGAAGGGGGTGGTGTGTTCTTTTTGCTGATTAAATTTTCAAGGTCATCAGAGGTCATTCAAGGTCATCGGGGGTCAAATATGGGGTCAAATAGATCAGTAAGGCCTATCTTGATGGGATTTGGTGGAGGGAAGGGGGGTGGTGTGTTCTTTTTGCTGATTATATTTTCAAGGTCACCAGAGGTCATCGGGGTCAAATATGGGGTCAAATAGATCAGTAAGGCCTATATTGATGAGATTTGGTGGAGGGAAGGGGAGTGGTGTGTT
Organism: Ophiura sarsii; assembly: GCA_035610835.1. Lineage (NCBI taxonomy): Eukaryota > Metazoa > Echinodermata > Ophiuroidea > Amphilepidida > Ophiuridae > Ophiura > Ophiura sarsii. The sequence goes on along the minus strand of CM069458.1, from coordinate 16,021,112 downwards.
CTTTTTGCTGAATAAATTTTCAAGGTCATCAGAGGTCATCGGGGGTCAAATAAGATCCATAAGGCCTATCTTGATTGGATTTGGTGGAGGGAAGGGGGATGGTGTGTTCTTTTTGTTCTTAATTTTTCGGGGTCATCAGGGGTCACTGCAAATATATCAGTAAGGCCTATCTTGATGGGATTTGGTGGACGGAAGAGGGATGGTGTGTTCTTTTTGTTGATTAATTTTTCGGGGTCATTGGGGGTCAAATATGGGGTCAAATAGATCAGTAAGGCCTATCTTGATGGGATTTGGTGGAGAGAAGGGGGGTGGTGTGTTCTTTTTGTTGATTAATTTTTCGGGGTCATTGGGGGTCAAATATGGGGTCAAATAGATCAGTAAGGCCTATCTTGATGGGATTTGGTGGAGGGAAGGGGGGTGGTGTGTTCTTTTTGTTGATTAATTTTTCGGGGTCATCGGGGGTCAAATATGGGGTCAAATAGATCAGTAAGGCCTATCTTGATGGGATTTGGTGGAGGGAAGGGGGGTGGTATGTTCTTTTTGTTGATTAATTTTTCGGGGTCATCGGGGGTCAAATATGGGGTCAAATATATCAGTAAGGCCTATCTTGATGGGATTTGGTGGAGGGAAGGGGGGTGGTGTGTTCTTTTGTTGATTAATTTTTCGGGGTCATCGGGGTCAAATATGGGGTCAAATAGATCAGTAAGGCCTATCTTGATGGGATTTGGTGGACGGAAGAGGGATGGTGTGTTCTTTTTGTTGATTAATTTTTCGGGGTCATCGGGGGTCAAATATGGGGTCAAATAGATCAGTAAGGCCTATCTTGATGGGATTTGGTGGACGGAAGAGGGATGGGGTGTTCTTTTTGTTGATTATTTTTTCGGGGTCATCGGGGGTCAAATATGGGGTCCAATAGATCAGTAAGGCCTATCTTGATGGGATTTGGTGGACGGAAGAGGGATGGTGTGTTCTTTTTGTTGATTAATTTTTCGGGGTCATCGGGGGTCAAATATGGGGTCAAATAGATCAGTAAGGCCTATCTTGATGGGATTTGGTGGACGGAAGAGGGATGGTGTGTTCTTTTTGTTGATTAATTTTTCGGGGTCATCGGGGTCAAATATGGGGTCAAATAGATCAGTAAGGCCTATCTTGATGGGATTTGGTGGACGGAAGAGGGATGGGGTGTTCTTTTTGTTGATTATTTTTTCGGGGTCATCGGGGGTCAAATAGATAAGTAAGGCCTATCTTGATGGGATTTGGTGGACGGAAGAGGGATGGTGTGTTCTTTTTATTGATTAATTTTTCGGGGTCATCGGGGGTCAAATATGGGGTCAAATAGATCAGTAAGGCCTATCTTGATAGGATTTGGTGGAGGGAAGGGGGGTGGTGTGTTCTTTTTGTTGATTAATTTTTCGGGGTCATCGGGGGTCAAATATGGGGTCAAATAGATCAGTACGGCCTATCTTGATGGGATTTGGTGGACGGAAGAGGGATGGTGTGTTCTTTTTGTTGATTAATTTTTCGGGGTCATTGGGGGTCAAATATGGGGTCAAATAGATCAGTAATGCCTATCTTGATGGGATTTGGTGGAGGGAAGGGGGGTGGTGTGTTCTTTTTGTTGATTAATTTTTCGGGGTCATCGGGGGTCAAATACGGGGTCAAATAGATCAGTAAGGCCTATCTTGATGGGATTTGGTGGACGGAAGAGGGATGGTGTGTTCTTTTTGTTGATTAATTTTTCGGGGTCATCGGGGGTCAAATAGATCAGTAAGGCCTATCTTGATGGGATTTGGTGGAGGGAAGGGGGGTGGTGTGTTCTTTTGGTTGATTATTTTTTTGGGGTCATCGGGGGTCAAATATGGGGTCAAATAGATCAGTAAGGCCTATCTTGATGGGATTTGGTGGAGGGAAGGGGGGTGGTGTGTTCTTTTTGTTGATTAATTTTTCGGGGTCATCGGGGGTCAAATATGGGGTCAAATAGATTAGTAAGGCCTATCTTGATTGGATTTGGTGGAGGGAAGGGGGTGGTGTATTCTTTTTGCTGATTAAATTTTCAAGGTCATTGGAGGTCATCAGAGGTCATCTGGGGTCAAATAAGATCCGTAAGGCCTATCTTGATGTGATTTGGTGGAGGGAAGGGGGTTGGTGTGTTCTTTTTGCTGATTAAATTGTCAAGGTCATCAGAGGTCATCTGGGGTCAAATAAGATCTGTAAGGCCTATCTTGATGTGACTTGGTGTAGGGAAGGGGGGTTGGTGTGTTCTTTTTGTTGATTAAATTTTTCACGGTATTACATCCCTTGCATTAACTACAATGCATACCTCTGTGACAGTGCTACATTGTATCATATGTTTCATCATCATTTCTTTCAAGTCACTTTTGATGAACAGGCGAGACGCGCTGTTCGAAAACCGCCTTGTTTACTTTGTAGGCAAACATGTCGACCCAGCATGTCTTCTAACATTGAACATCCTCTGGGCACTTTAGCAATGCTGGAGCGCCCTCCATAACACTCATCACAAGTGAATTTCCACCACGGAATCTTTGACGATACATCTCCCATAATTATAGACTCTTTGCAATGTACATAGAACAACAGAAGTTAACACAAGTTCAATGGATTCCCTGTGTTGCAGCTTGCAAGGTGTCCTAATAATTTTGGTTGCTAGTGTATAATATAAACTTTCAATTAGAAAATATGATAAGAAAATGGATTTGACTTTTATTACCCTCTTTCGTGGGTCCGTCCATCTACCTGTGCTATCATTAGCTTGCCTTCGCTGTCACTAGCGAGAACTGTTCTTGCTGAAATTGCATCAAAAAACTGATCAATAGTTCCTGAAAATAAATGTAAAGATACATTATAGTTACACTGTGTTAAAAAACTTGCAAGGCGAGCTATAAAAGGCATTGCCATATATTTTACAATTTTAATAATTAAAATACATATTCTTTTGTACAGTCAAACTGTTCAATTTAAAAAATAAGGAGGCGGGGGCGCTGTGGAGGACGACCAAAGTAACTTCCCCCACCAATGTAGAGTATGTGGTAAAGTGAATAAAGCGGACAACTCATGGTACAAAGGTTGTGAATTCTAGTTCGGCTATGGTCAACATGTTTGTATTCCTGGGGGAAAATACTTAATCTCGATTGCCTTGTCGCCCCAAGCGATATTTAGGTAGCTGTTGGGAAATGTCAAAATCTAAGTGCTGATTAGTCTACTGGAGTAGGCCCTTTTATGTACCGATAGAGGGCTCACTCACTGTGACTGCTCCCAATCAGACTGCTCCACATCCTCTGATCTTACCCGGAGATTGGTCGGTTCTTGGATGGGAGCGGTTTTCGGCAAGGCGAAGTATCAGAGGGTGTTGTTCGATTGTGTGACAGTGAAATTACACATGGTATACGAAGAAGACTAATTAGTGCTGATATGCTCTGTGCGTTGGCCTTTAGCCACATATATGAAGAAAAATGATTCTGATGATTTCATGATGATGGCAGCGATGGCAAATAGGACTTTGTCCCAAAGCGCTTTAGGGACTGTGTTAGCATTGTGAAAAGCGCTGCTAAGTGATCTGTCTATTACTTAGGTATATTATTGTGATCTTTTCCAGGAGATGCCCTCAATCCTAGAATTTTTTTTGGAAGCAGATTTTCTTGCAGATTTATATTTCTGATCATAAATCATAAATATATTCCGAGTTACAGAGCGATACGATTCATGTCCTCAAAATCATGGTTTTAGAGTGAAAATAACCGGGGAAAATAAACTGTTGGGTTAGTTTATTTTCACTCTAAAACCATGATTTTGGAATAATTAGGTATCGTATCGCCCTGTTACTTGGAATGTATTTACGATTTATGATCAGAAATGTAAATCTGCAAGAAAATCTGCTTCAATTCTTTTTCTTTGATTGATTTAGGGCGTTCCTTGGAAAGGATCGCATTATATACCTTTAACTCACCAGTTTCCTCTGTATCTGCGCATTCTGCTTTCCTACTCTCTTCAACATAATTGTGTCCATCTCTCAAGATCCAACCGACACCACCAACAAGCTGCACAAAAGGATTATCTGTATTGACAACATCTTCTTCAGAAAGATACCTGTGACAAAATTCAACATGGAATAAACATATTCTCTATGTCAGAATTATATATAACAATTGAAATGGGCTTCTGACTGGATTCGATCCAGTTCATTCTAGTTACACAAAGAACTAAAACATAAGTTTATCATTCTCTTTATGTCACGTGAAAATTGGAACACATTAACACATTCTGGTCAGAAAGTAGTTCTATGATTTTGGTACTTCCTGAGGCAAGTGTGTGTGTAGGCCCCACACCACCAAACCAGTTCCCTATTGCTTTGTGTGGTTAAGAGGTCAAGTTTGTGTTAATTTTCTTCACCTTTAGAGCAAACTGGTTCATTCAAATCATTGTGTGGAATTTGTCTTTAAGGGGGGACTTAAGGAAGTTTTTGATTTGATTTTTTGAATTTTGTGAGTGCTGTAATTATTGAACTATTAATCAAATGCATATAAAAGTATACATTTTTGGAAAGGAAATGGATCAGAGAATCCAAATTTGGCTTCAATTTCGACCAAAATAGTAGATTTTTTGAGAAAATCACAAAATTCACTTTTTTGACCCAAATTTGTTTGAACAAAGCTAACAAAAATAATTTTGAGTAAAAAATGGCCAAATCACTTTATAATGATGTTAAGACACTAATGAAGGGACGATTTTTTTTTTTTTAACCTAATCTAATATTTGTGAAAATTTTGACCAAAAAGTGCCAAAAAACGTGAAAAAATGGATTTTTAATTTTTTTTAACACTTTTTTGTCAAAATTTCAAAAAATATTGGATTAGGTTAAAAAAAAAGAATCGTCCCTTCATTAGTGTCTTAATATCATCATCAAGAGATTTGGGCATTTTTAACTCAAAATTATGTTTGTTAGCTTTGTTCAAAAAAATTGGGTCAAAAAAGTGATTTTTTGTGATGTTCTCGAAAAATCAACATTTTTGGTCAAAATTGATGCCAAATTTGGATTCTCTTTGGATAATTACAGCAATAACAAAATTCAACAAAAAACTTCCTTAAGTCCCCCCTTAAGGGCAGTGTCAACCCGGCATTTGTTTCAAAAATTGAATTTCATATTTCTTTATTATTTTATACTTTTATATGTACTAGCGGGCACCAGCGCTTCGCGCTGGACCCGCTAGAAGATTTCACGGGGAATAAGTAAACAAAGCGTAAGAAAATGTGATACAATAATATCAAGAACATGTCCTACATGTATACATAATCCAGACGGGGCCCTATTAAAACAATCCGAATAGCGCAGGTGCTTTTGATAATCCAGGTATACATGTGCCTTAATCTAGGTAGGCCTACGTTTGTGTTTCCCGATACCTATGTAGGCCTCCCATGAGACCTGAAATGCGGGTACCCGTTGTCCCATTATATCCAGGGACCCCATAGGCCTAAGCCCTACCCCCTAATCCAGTTGCCCCATGTGCTCTTAATAATGCACCGGATACCACATAATCAAGGTAGGCCCACTGCAGTGTGCCGTTATCTCGAGATACCCAGGTGCCCTTACTTTATCATATTCAAGTAAATTAAACGTGGGTGCCGAAGATAGCGGGCAGTAAAAGTCCTATCACAATAGGCAGAGGTCAAAGCGTTATAAATGTTTATATAGGCCCTAAATATCAAGAGTATGTTCTTAAATAATTCAGGTACTAAAGTGCCCTTGATATAATGTAAGTGACATGGTGCCCTTAATACACCATGAGCCTAGGCCCAATGTGCTCTTAAATAATACAGATACCCATGTTTCTAATCCAAGTAGGCCTACTCCATCAACGTGTTTTTAATACCCCCAGTTATTACCTCCTGTCAGCGCATGTTTCTACCTATTTTGTACCCCAAATAATAAAAAGTTGAATTTTTATGTCAAAATTGAAAGTTACTTAAAATTTAGATTTTAAATGTCTCCCCGATTCTTTTATTACCCCTCCACCCCGTTTTCCTCCTTTAACATTTTGGTGCTGGTGTCGCCACTGCCCATTATGCACATACTGTATCCAGGTAATTCAGTATAGGCCTACGTTCTGAGCGTTATAGTTTTATAGTCGGTCGTTTAGTTTTATGGTCGGCGGAGTCTATCATCAAGATCACTTGTACCATTCCACGCTTGTACTTGAGCACAATGTATGCCATCTGGGTTTTGTTTGGCCTATTTACATTAAATACATTATTCCTTCAATAGGCATGTGGGGCCTTACGTATAGTATGTAGTCCCTTTGTCAGGTTTGCTGTGTTCTATAAAGCCTCCCGAGATACTATCTGAGTGTACACCCTTAAAATCCAGTTATCAAACGTGGCCCACCTGCGCATAGTATATCCAGGTAATTTGAGACTCGTTTAATTTATTATAGTGAACCCCGTAATCCAGATACCATGGATGCCCTTAATAATCCAGACACTCTATAATAATCATGATAATGTACCACACAAAAAACACGTTCCGTTTATCCAGATGCCCCATGTGCCCTTATATCCAAGTGCGGAGAGGAGGAGGTGGCTTAGTTGTTTAGAGTACACTATTAGAAAAAGGGTGCTTCAGAGGGGTTCTTGGCTGTCCCGTATATGGTTTAAAGGTTCTTTGATTTTAAAGGCCCCCAAAAGGTTCTGTAGAGAACCTTTAGAGGTTCTAAAGACCAATGTTTGCCCATATTTTGCCTATTTTGAACCTTAAAATGGTTCTTTTTGGAACCTTTTAAGGTGATATAAAGGGTTCCATACGGCCGCGGGACAGCCAAGAACCCCTGAAGCCTGAAGCATCCTTTTTCTAAGAGCATGAAGAGTGTATGGACCCAGGATATATAATTAGAGCGTCCTTGGTATGCACTGCCTGCTTTCACTCTGCTCCGTTACAATGTGCACGGTTTGCGCCACAAACGCGTACACTTTTTGTGCTGCGTCATTACGTGTGCGCCGAACCGCGTTCGCCATGTTAAACGCGGTCGCGCAGCACAACATAGAAATGGTTGACATGGTACTGCCAGTTTCTTTATCGTTAGCAAACGTCGCATTCATCTATGTTACTAATGTGAAAGTGTCACTTTAAGATCTGTGTAAGAGTTTTTGTTTACATTTAGAAAATGCCGTGAAATATTTTTATTTGTCGGACGTATAAATGCTTGTTACTATGCGATCTTTAAGAATAACAAACAGCCGCATATACAGAAATGTAGCTATATCCTGAAGAAAATATTTTGGGTGAAGACCATATGTCATCACTCACTCCGAAAACCACAATTTGTGTCCGAACAGTAGCTACCCGAGTAAAATAAATTCAACATTTTGGATTTTCACATGTGATCCTTTCTGCGCATGTCTGAAAACGGGAAAAAACGGGTATTGAACTATCTAATTAGCTCGTGTATTAGAGGCGCAATTACCACGCTTTTTCAGTTGAAGAGGGACGCGAGTGCAAAATTATTATTGAACTATCTAATCAGGCGAGGGACCGAAAATTAGTATATAGATTCTATCATTACCATCATAACTTACTAATCGGAAGCGATTATTTCTCGTTCTTTTGGGTGATTTAAAATTGTTGTTTTGGTAGGTTTGAGTCAGAAAAGGTGCATGGTTATTAGGCGGGAATTTAAGCGGAGTTCCGCGCTTTTCAAATGCTGCGACAGCTGTTCGATCATTGCGTAGCGCGCTGAATATTCTCGTGCGTAATACTAGACGCGCCACTTAATATCTGCGACGTAGACGCGAAAAACAAAAGAGCGCAAAACAATGTCTAAAAATGTAAACAAAGGCCAATCTTACGATCATTTAAATTTCAGTTTTCTTTCAATTTCTTCACATTGTGACAATATAAATTGAATCTGATAGTTTATTTTGATTGTTCATAATTGGTATACTCGCCATTTAGGTCACACGCCCGTGTATTCCGTGAACATTTAGCTTTAAATGGTGGAAAATGTCAATATTTTAACTAAACCGATGTTTTCTAGAAGTTCAAATTTGAAGGAATTTTACGAATTTTCAGACAACCTAACAAAATCAGTGAAGCACTTTTTTTTTTTGGCTTACAAAATTTTAGTTTTGAAAATATTGACCAAAAAGTGCCGAAAATGTGATTTTTGAGATAAAAAAACATTTTGTTGGCACTTTTTGGTCAATATTTTCAAAACTAAAAATTGTTAAGCCCAAAACAAAAAGGTGCTTCCTAGATAATTGACTTTAGATGATTTTGGTGAAATGTTGAAATTATTAATTAAAAACTGATTTTTGTTAGGTTGTCTGAAATTGTTTGGCGCCAAAAAAGTGATTTTTGGGCAAAAATGTAGAAATCACTATTTTTGGGGAAATTTAATACAAAAAATGAATTCTCTGACTCATTTCATTTGAAAAATTGTATACTTTTGTGTACATTACATTATTAGTTTAAAAGTTACAGTGCTTGATAAATTTCATATATTTTGGGTTGACACTTCCCTTAAATGTTGTTTGTAGTGTTTGTGCAATATTAATACATATTTGGTGTCCTTTTCTTCATATCTAAGCAAGCATTTTACTTGAATTTAGGTATTTGGTAGCGTTGGTAGTAGTTTATCAAATTTGCTATCTACTGAAGATAGCAGCATATTGCTAGAAAATAGTGTGCAGAAATTTAGAGTGATTTCATTTGGATCGCCCAAAATCATTTACTCAATAACTAAGTTAATTGTAGCAAAGACAAGCTTTAAAACTTATAGGCTAAATGGTTCATCTCTTTATACACCAGCCCTCACCCCCCCCCCCCCCCTCCCACGAGAAAATCTCAATTAGTGCGACATATGGGGAATCGTTCTGATTAGTTTTGATTCTGAATTTGATTGTTGCACTTCTAAGCTAGCCTAAATTGACCAAAACTTACCCCTTCCCCTGATTCCGCAATTTTTGTGTACTTGCTCTATGCCAAAAAGAGCTGAAATGCCACTAAATCCGCAGACAAACTGACAAAAAGGAGTCCCAAAGCCGTCAAATGTAGGAAATCTCTCACTTTTAAAATTTATTTACATCGTTATGTTGTCTTGGTTATAATAACAGCCTGAGGCCAGGCTGTGCAGACTTGGGCGGTACCAAATCACAATTTATGAAAATCAGACGAAGTTATCTACAGGCCCCACACCACCAAATCAGTTCCCTATTGCTTTGTGTGGTTAAGAGGTCAAGTTTGTCAAGTTTGTGTTAATTTTCTTCACCTTTAGAGCAAACTGGTTCATTCAAATCATTGTTTTTATTGAAGATCTAGATGACTTCTGCTTCAAAACAATCACTTTTGTGGGGGGAACCAGCATTTTTTCACTACGGGCCAATGAAATCTATCTAAGGTACGACAGACTGCTTTCATCCTAAGATCAGAGATTCTAGCTCTAAATTGGTGGAAACAGTGAAATCTTGTAAAATGATACCATTCAAGAAAAAGCTAGAGATTTTGGGCCTGATGTGGAGGAAATAACCTACATATGCAAAATTATGAAACATTTAGGTACATTTACATCATTTATTACCTTTTCTGTGATGTTAAATTTATACTTATGGTGGGGTCAATCTTAATTTCAAACACTGCCGTGTAAATGTCAGAATGCAAAATATGATTTGGTGGTGTGTAAGTACTCTGTAAGGTGGAAGCTAACCATTTCTTGGAACACAGACTTATTAAATCAGTCTATAAAATAAGTCCATGCTTGTAAAACACTAATCTGTGGCAGATTGCATAATCAGCATCCAGCTCATCTTGATAAGGAAGGCATCATGTTTATGAATAGAAATTATTGATTGCTCCAGAAATGCCAGAAAAGATAGGTAGGGATTATAGCCCTATGTTAATCCATGCATGCCCAACATTAGACAAACATGACAAAAGAATCAATAAACTTAATAAATGGATGAATAGAACTAGAAGTTATTGACCCCCCAGACTTTTAAAATTGCTTTATAGACTATGGTCATGTGTTTTAAGCTCGCCTCCTTTCGCGTTACACACGGATTTTGGCTTTCGGGACATGATTAATTTTACACATTTATATTTGCTTGTATACCCCCCTGAGGTAGTAAAAGTATACATTTTCTGAAGGGAAATTGCATGAGGAATTATAGTACGACCAAGAACTAAAATGGTATGATCGGAAATGTTCAGAAAAATATCAGAGTTTTTACATTTTTAATTTGAGATCCAAATATTTTTTATACTTACCCCTATCATTATTTACTTTACATATTTGAATTCCTCATGAAATTACCCATTAGATGATATAAAATTGTCAAATTTACTACGTCGGTATGGTAATTATACCGGCTAGGGAATATCTCCAATTTTTATTTTATATATTTTTAGAATTTTCAGAAATATTAATTTAAGGATGAACCCTTCCCTGATATAAACTGCATTTCTGAATTCCTCTAGTTACAAGCTTTCCAAAAATGTATACTTTTGCTATCATAGGTTGAAAACTTTTTCTGTTATAGTCATTTTTATAAATCCGGTAAATTGAGGCTGATTATTCATCTTGACTGTGTAGCGAATAGGAAGAAAGCTGATGATCATGGTCTTATCCATAATTAATTAGTTGTTACAAATAGTTGACAAGTCTGTTGAACCACATACTTAAAGACTACTAAATATCCTTTAAAATGGGACCAGAATGGTGTTTGTAACATTAGGAGATGACTAGTTATTGTAAAAAGAACAAAGATTATCGCCATTATTGGATTATCCCCATTGAGTTTGTACAGGCGGCACCCCTTCCAGCACCACCCCTGGCAGGGGCGGACTGGCCACTGTGGCGTTGTGGCGATCGCCACATGGGCCGCTTGGTTTTGGGCCTCTCAGGGCCGGTTACTCAAATTTTGTGGCCGTGCGAAAATGTGTGACTGTGCGAAATTTTGTGACCGTTCGAAATTTTTTGACAGTGCGAAATTTTTTGAACCTACCCCCCCCCCCCCCCCCCCCCCCCCCCCCCACCCCCCACTTACGTGAAATTCACGAGGTGACTGTCTGGGGAAAAAATTGGGGCAACCTTTTACGAAAATTTACTACCGGGACGACATACTTCTGCCTGACATGGTCAAAAAGGGCCGCTTTAATAATTTTGCCACGGCCGCTTTCAGGTCCCAGTCCGCCCCTGACCCCTGGTCTCCAAACATCAAACAGCTGTATCTCCCCTTCTGTATTAAGTATACCAATGCCATTTTGCAGGCAGGCTGTTATTAGGGCTTTAAAATGATACCAAGTTTGTTGAGATAGCTTTTGTGGTTTTGAAAATATTTGAGGAAAACGACAGCATAAAACTAAAAAATGTAACGGCACCACCCTATTGGGAGGCGAGTTCATAACGCGTGACCCTATGTAAAGTCTGGTCAGGAAATGGTTAGGTTATTAAATTGGTTCCCTTCAACACTGTGCCTTCAGGAAGTACCAAAATCATAGATTTTGGTAGCAAGGACTAGTCAGTAAGTAACACTGTAACATTTTGCAGATACTTTATTTCGCAAATTTAAAGTTCCTGCTATTTTAGCGAGCATTAATTTCACGAATCTGAAAGTTTTACTATTACTTACAATGCAAAATTGTCAGTTTCGCAGGTATTTAATTTTGCGAATGCTCCCCCCCTCGTGAAATTCGCAAAATTAAATCCCTCACGAAATTAAGTGGTTTTACAGTATTTACACCCCAAACCCCATTAGATGGCATTTGACTCAGCATGATCAAAGACGAATGTTAGCCTTGGCACAGAATGCTGCGCCTATGACTAATTGACTATATTACAAGCTGAGGTCAGCTCTCAACAGGGCAGAGAAAAAACTCTATCTTTCTGGGAGCTAATTTATTAAAGGGGCATTGAGAGATGTGGTGGAGGCAGCGCCCTCAATTACAAAAATATATGATAAAAACTGGGATTTGTATATTTTTACAATTGTATTACATGTATTGTATTACATGTATGAACTTACACCTAAGGATTAAGAAAAATCAGCCCTCTTTGTACAAGAAAACGTCGATTCCAAAATGCTCGTACAACCGGGACGAGCATTTAACGTCCGACAGTATCCCCTTGCAGTACGCGTGATACATAACGCGATCCATATTTGCATAGAGGGCGTTTTTTCAATAAATAGCGATGATATTGTTTTAATCAAGATTTGCTGTGTTTTTGTTAGTAGAAACAACACTAATGGCAATTTTTAATGCTCATCTTGAATTCTGAAGTAAATTTTTAAACATTTAAAATTTTCAACACCACTTAATGTCCCTTTATTAGTGATAGATCCTCTGCGAGAGAATACAGGATGAGCCAGACTGATTGGGATTCAGAACGCATGCATATTCTATTTTAAGGGATTTTAATGGCAGAGGTGTCATGGCATATGGTTAATAATGAAATTGTTTGCATTACCTACTCAGATTTATCGGGACATGAAATGTGACATTTACCGAAGAATGATGCTTTTCATTGGAATTTGTCGTTTTCAATAAAATGGTTGTTTTTGCAGTTTGCAAATGAAATTGGTAATGCCTTTTCGTTTGAAGGTGTCATACATGTGTTTCATTTGTGCAATGGAAATAATATGTGCAATGGAAATAATATTTTCATTCTGTAGGACAGTACCAGCTTTGCTTTGTTGAATGGAACTTTTCATCTTTCACCTCATTAAAAGATACTTACACTGTACAATTGCATTCCATAAACATTTAGAGAATAAAGGTATTGTTTTTAGACCGTACCCCTGTTATATTGTCTGACATAAATGCGGACGATAGTAAAAAAATAATACTATCGAACGCAGTTATGTCAGACAATATAACACGGGTACGGTCTAAAATCAATACCTTTATTCTCATTCTTAAACAATCATACTTGAGACATTTTATCAAAGAAATAAGTACATTTTATTGTCCACATTTGACAACTTTTACCCCTGCCAGGATCGAATAACCCACAAACATTCCATCCAATCACATGCGATGAGTAAACCATGCGTAAGCGTCGCGGCGCCGGCATAAACGCAGGAAAAGCGCTAAAGATGCACTGCAGAAGTGCGCGTTATGGAGCAAACCACGCATTGTGAAGGTCGGGCGCATTGTTAAAACGTAGGCCCCACCTCCCCGTGTTAAGTTGTCTCATCTAGATGTCGCCGATTTCTCTGAGAACCAATGAGATTGCTTAAACTTTCTTAGCTGTTTAAGAATCATTATTTGTATACCATTTTAGTATTATTAATATATATTATATGCTCATATAGGGCTGGAATCTGACAAAAATTACAATATTTAGCACTTAATAATTCCTCCTCAGAACACATTGTTTCTCTTTAATTAAAGTATTCTACTTACCCAAATACTAAAGCTCCATCCTGCCGAATACCAAAATGTGCATTTTGTACACCGTGTGAATTCTGAACTAATCTTCCATCACTCACAATGTTCCCATAGCACTCCCCCGTGAACGTATTGAAAAATCCTGCATTTGTCGCAACCAAACATTTCCTCTGCTCTGACGATTTGGTCAAAGTTGCCAGTCTCGTTATTTCGCACCCGCCTACCTCTCCAGGCTCTAGCACCGAAAACGTTCTCAGAGGGTTGTCTATGTAGGCTATATGACCAGAGGCCATTCGACCACTTGAGAAGTCATCATAAAATCTCTTGACAGTTACTATAGGAAGAGTTACTTTGGTTTGTTGAGTTGTGTTTTGGTTGTATGAGGCTTGGTAGGTTGAGTTACCATACTTGCTTGGTTGACACTCTCTAGTGTGTCTGTGAGAATGAGGTGATTCATGAACGCCTTCATCAATATTTGGTGTCAATACATCACCTGGAAATGATCTATTAGAAAATAAAGTATACAGTATATTAAAGGTATATAAGAAGAGGAAGCGGGGAAGGAAAAGAATAGTGTAGACATTTGATAAGGAAGGGAAAATATATAAGTAGAAAGAAGTGAAAATCAAAAGAAACTTGGAGAAGAGAAGAGATTTAACAATCCAAACACTTTTACGTGTAAGCGTGCATTACGTAACTTCAGTGACTTTAATCAAGATTATCTACGACCGGGTAGGGATCGCTACCCCCGTTTGACTTTGGGTGAATTGCACCTATTTGAAGAATCAAAGGGATTTATTCAATTCCCATCTAAATGACAATATGCCCATTGACCGGTTTGATGATGGGCAATTTACAGTATAAAAATCATAAATTTCCAGGAATATCTTTATAGCCTGTTTAAAAGAAAAATGTACGTACTGTCATAATAGCCAGATTCGTGTAAGTATGTTGTTCAAAATTTGTAAAATCAAGTATAGGATGCGACGTCAGTCGGTTGAATAAACAACCAAGCTGCCCCATTTTTTTAACGTAATATATAAGGCTCGAACTGGTGTTCACCAGGAAAAATACCCTTTGCCTCCCCTGACAAAGACCCCAGATACGCCACTCCACTGTATATACATTCTGTAAATAAAGGTTAATGCTCCTTTTACCAACTCCACATAGATTTAACATTGAATATCAGTATGCCAATCACCAGTAAAATGGATAGATATTTACCAATACCTACAACAAAATGAACCCAATAATCACATGCAGTAAATGTAAGTTGCAATCAAGCAATTTCCAAGTCATAGTGTTACCCAGGGATAATGCTGTATGAAGAAAAAAAAATATGGAGAAACAATGAGACTTCTGTGATTATGTCCTGGTCACACATGTATCATCATTTATTAGAGTGGCCAGTACACACTTTCATCACGATACATGTACAATAATCATGAACATACAATAACGGTAATCAACATATCGAGGGCTCAGAACCAAAAGGCCTTATCTCCATTTTTTCAAATAATGAGAAATTCTCTTTCCAGTAACACAGCCTTTTATCCCCATAACACAACCCCTTTTAAAGTTATAGCCAGTATCCCAAGGCCTATCTCCATCTCCCCAATGTGTTTAAAAATCTTCAATAGTCTTTTTCTCAGAATGGTCAGAATGGAGATAAGGCCTTTTGTTACTGAGCCCTCGATATTCATGCGTTGTCATCTATAGTCTTTAACTACTGTTCTTACTGTTGAATTTGTATCACCATCATGTCAGGCCAAAAAACAAAACAAAATTGACTTGCCCTTTCAGGGCCAGAGTGTGGGTCGGACGGTCGGATTTTTAAAAAAATTTAATTTTTGAAAATCTTAACAGGGAGATACTACACAAAAACACGTTTTAAAGATTTTTTGTTGTTGATTTTGTTGATTTTTGATTTTTTTTAAAAACAAGCAGATACTACTCAAAAACACGTTTTCATCTTTCTTTATTGTTATGTGCTTCTTTCTTTCATTTTTTCCCCCTTTTCAATACTACTTTTTTAAAAAAATAAAAAAATAAATAGCGACCCTAGATTTCCGAAAATTTGGGTCGGTCGGAAAGGGCAAGTCAACTTTTTGTTGTTGTTGCCTCATCTCGATATGTACAGGTGAGTCAGTAACGGGCACTTTAGTCACAAAGGTGCCATGAAAATTGCAGGCTTACGCCTGTATATTCATTCAAATTAATGAGGACACAAATCGATGTGGGGTCCAGGGGCCCGCTTTAAGGGGGGAAACGCCCCCTTGGAGCTGAAGGTTATCTGTCGTTTTGAAGGCCACTGGGAGGGCTCTCCTTGCGCATAATGTATTTACACTCTTAAGTGCAGAAGCGTCAAATTTGATCTTTGATTGACTTGTAGTCGGTCATAAGACCCTAAATTTCTTCAGGATTTGTTCTGGGTCTACGCTGGGGGCACTTATATATACCATCATGCAATAAGGGCCCGAGACAATTTTGAATTTAGACGCTCTCTGAGGGCGTTTCTAAGCCATTTCATCATAATAAATAAATAAAAAGTGGGATTAAATAAGGAAGAACCCCCCCCCCCCCCATCCCACCGTACAGGGCATTGTGACCCCACCCCTCGCCCCACTTATTGAATTGGCAGCATGCCCCTTTTTTGGCAACCTTAACATTTTCCACGCGGAAGGCATCTGCAGACGAAATTCCAAAAGTTCACAAAATGTTTAAAATATGTAACAATTATTGAAGTTAATTACCATATTTTGAATCACCATCAGAAATGCATTAAAATAAGTACAAACATTCCTAGTATCGGTTCAATAATCCTTACCATTTGGGAAAGGTTTCTGAAAAATCTGTTTTGTATTTGGTAAATCCAATAACCGTGTGGAAAGTGTTAAACATTTATGAAAACACCTTACAATATCTTAAAATCACCATTTTGAAAAATAGCTTAATAGCATAGTCCTGAATCTTATAGTATATGTTAGAAACATCATTTCCCTCACTTATAAGCAAAAAACCTAGCGAAATTCCGATATTTTGAACTTTTTTGGCGAAAATGTCAATTTTGGCCTAAATGTGATGCGATCTGTGAAAACCCGCCACATGGTGGCATTTTCCATATTAGAGATGTTTATATCACAAGAAAGCTAAAACTGTGCTGATTACAGAACTGTTTCCATTATTCTTCTACGACCACTACAAACAAAGTTATGAGTGAATGATGATTGTGATGTCATAAAAAGCTACAAAACAAGAAATCTTGAAAACAGGCCAATAAAGATACATTATTCAATAGAATAACATTATAAGGTTAATGCTAAAAGTGACTTATGTAAGTTTTTGAAGGTAAAATTTCATAAATATGATGACATAAAGTATTGTAAATTATTTTTCTTTAAAAAAAGCTAAAAAAACAAAAACACTTTTTTTCCCTTTTTTTATTTTAATTTCAATTTTACTCATAATCCTTAGTTCACATTTTGCGACATCCGACGGGTTTTCACAGATCGCATCACATATTTCACTACAGAAGAATACTACAATGGCATTTTGAGGTCGGTCATGTTTAGTGATGTCATGCGTGAGATGTTTGTACTTCTGTATGGAAAGAGGAGACCACTAACTATACCATAGTACCGGAATAAGGCCTAAAAAAAAGGGTTTGATTAGCGTAACCCGACCGACCCTATTTTAACCGCCAACCCTAAACATTTTTTTAAATTTTTTTATTATTTTTTTTGTTTTTAAATTTTTTATTTTTTATTATTTTTATTTTTTTAAATTTTTTTTTGTGTGTGAGAAAAAGAAAAAAAACAGTGAAAATGTGTATTTGTGCCATTTGTGTATGTCTGTATGGTATATGTGTGCTGGTATATAACATTTCATAGACGTTTTATAGATTTAGAAAAAAAAAAAAAGAAAAAAAAAATCCGACCTACCTACCGTATTTTTTTTCCTATGTTAAGCCAATCAAACCTCTTTTTTTTAGGCCTAAGCACACTCTGCATCTGTTTGGATTTCATTAGGGGACACCCCACTTAGTAAATGGTGTTACATAAAACGGCCCAATCGGACAAGGTAAATAAATCATTAATCAGTATAAAAAACTGAGATAAACAAGCACATTTCCTCTCAATCTCCACAATAATATGACACCTCATTCATAAAATGGATGGATATTTTCCCAGGATACTTTATACCAACCGAGCACAAACTTGCATTACGGTGATTTTCAATATGAGCCACTGGTGAAATCATGGAATTCCATGGTGAAATAAATCCCCAAGAATGACTTACAGCTCATCACCATTAATCCATACCTGCCGACCAGTTCGATAGCACACAGACAGTGTTCAATACAAATCGATGAAATCCCATACTAAAACAACTTTTACCCTAAAATAAAGCATCACAACTTAATATGTATCCAGTCAATTTGTTGAATGAGGTGTCTTATTGTGGAGAGGAAAGCTCGTTTTTATATCAGTTTTTTCAATGATCCACAAACAGATTTCCATCAAATTCTACATGTCCATAATGGCATCATGTTTCAAAAGTTAGCTCTTTAGAACATATTTACAACATAAGTTACACAATTTATAATCACATACCTGTATGAAAAGATAATATATTATCAAACAATGTGAGACTTCTGTGTTTATGGCCTGGTTGTCAGTATTATGATGTGGTATGAAGTTCAGTAAGGTGTATGATTGGTCATTGATGGTCATTACCAGCCCCAACAAAGTGGAAAGACAATCTCACAGCTACCTCGGTAAAGTTTGGAGTGAAATTGAAATGTTGCTGTGTGCTTGGTGGTTCCTTGGGTTCTTATTCCTGTCCACTCGAGTGCATGCACACCCGATGGTTTGTGCAGTGATGCAAGGAGTTAGTACTTTAGTATTATTAAAGGGGCATTGAGAGATACGTATGGGAGTACACCCTCAATTATCCTGGAAATCAGTTTTTCTGCATCAAAGTAATACTGTAAAAGCCAATATTTTCGCGTACAGATATTTTCGCGGATTTTGATATCAAAGACGTTTCGCGAATTGTTTTTTTCGCGGGCGACCGTCTGAAAACATTGCATGAATGTGTAAAGCAATATTTTCGCGTGTTATAATTTTCGCGGAAAAAGATTTTGCGCGAAAAGAAAACCACCGCGAATATTTCAGCTTTTACAGTACTTAAGCATATTATTATACTAACTACCATCTGAAACAGTTTACCAACATTCGCCATTTATCATATAAAATATCATGATTTTCTTACGTTTCGATGTGATCATATCAAAACTAGGTGCTGAATTCGGAAGTTATGCTATCGTTTTACTCGCGGACTTTCGCGGCAAATCTCAACCCGGAAGTGCCGTTATTTACTTATTTGGCATGAAGGCGATGTCGGAATTGTATGACATTTTGGATTTGGGCTATGTTGATGATTATCTTTACGTTATTTGCTCATTTAGTATATCAGTACATCTCTCAATGCCCCTTTAAGTATAATGATTAATTTCTTGCAGGGTAGCTCAAATCTATAGATACTGAAGGTATGGATGGCGAAGTCCTTTCTATTGAAACTATGCTCATCTCGGATTATATATGCGCAACCAACTTCTCACAATTCATAAATAAAACGTCACTCTCGTTCCTATGCGTATTGATTTAAAAAGACATGCTCTTTGTCCATCAAACGCATGGGATTGAGTTTATTATTGTGTTATTAAAAACTGGGTTAAAGGCATATTATGTGATCTTTTCCAGAGAGCACCCTCTATTCATGATTTTTTTTAGAAAGTAGATTTTCTTGCAGATTTACATTTCTGATCATAAATCGTACATACCTTCCAAGTTACAGAGCAATACGATTCCTAATTACCTCAAAATCATGGTTTTCGAGTGAACTTAGAGTGAAAATATAAACTATCGTGTTCACTCTAAACCAAGATTTTGAAGTAATTAAGAATCGTATCGCCCTGTAACTTGGAATGTATGTACGTACAACGTACGATTTATGATCAGAAATGTAAATCTGCTTTCAATTTTTTTTTTTGATGTTGAGGGCATTCCCTGGAAAGATCACACAATATACCTTTAAGTAGATATCTATAAAAATTCACAAAGAGTGTTACACAAATCACATCAGTGAATGTGCTATTAATTTAAGGCTATAGGGTAAAGTCGCCTATTTTCGGTCAGCGCCTATTTTCGGTCACTTCGCCCAAATCGTGTAATGAAAATGACCTCGTCGTTATAAACTGACGGGTAACAAACTGCCGCATAGTTGATGCCGGTATTGCTTTTAAAATGGCGACAACCAATGCAATTACACGATTTTGGCCAAGTGACCGAAAATAGGCGGTGACCGAAAATAGGCGACTTTACCCTATATAAAAAAAGATTGTCTCAAAGCTCTTCGGTTTTTCAAAACCTAATGCGGAATGCGTATTTTAAATTTTTTTAAACTTTTTTATTTTTTTATAAAATATTTTAAATCCTTGTAAAAGTGACCTTTTGTATTTAAAATGATGTGATCAATGAAAATCTGAAAAATCTGTGAAACTTTGGGATTTTTCCTCCTTTTTTTTCTCCTTCTAACGCGCACCAAGTAACTAACGCTTTGAGACAACCCATTTTCTTAATATAGCCTAATATATTTAAAATATTAGAAATATTTGAATTTTCACCTTGGCTGCTTTTCTCAAACATTTGATAACATTCTACACCTAACCCTAGATCACCACACGGCAACAGATTTCTTTTCCGACCCCCAAAATTGACCAGAAAGGTCACCCGACCCCCCCCCCCCCAGGATTTGAACCACTGATCTCCAGCACCCGGGGCCCAGATCCTAGCCACTACACCACGGCTGTCAGTCGACACTCGGCGAGTATATTCGCCTCGTAATATAGCCTGGGTCCGTTTTGTAGCCCAAAAACCTGCATGCCGGGTTATAAAACCTTTTTTTTCTTGCACAGTTGCCGTGTGGTGTAGAAGAGTTAGGGTTATATATCCCATTCGCTTTAATTTTGGACCAAAACAATCACCTTTTTGGCTCATTTTTTTTTCGTAACAAAATCAGATTTTGGTAAAAAAACGAAATTGCAACAAAATTATCTAAAGACACTTGTTTATGTGTCAACCTTGGTAAAACTTTTCGGGCAGTTGATTGGCCGACTATTTTATGGCTCAATGGATTGCCCAAAAAAGTCCAAATGAGACGGGCAATATAAACTATTTGTAATTACATCACCTCAAAAATTAACATGCTGAAGGCAATACAAGTACATTTTGTTGTTTATGTAGGTCACAGGCCAATAGTAAACTTATGGCTATCTTCAAATGAATTCTCAAATATTGGTTCTTAGTTATGCAAATTAATCAAATAAATAAATATAATTTTTTAAATTTATTTTGTTCGTACACAAATATCAGAATTAGGAATATGCACAACATAACTGATTTCCAGGTTACCAGAGGGTATATGCCCCATTTATGCATGTCTAGATATTAATTAAAATGTGTTTTGGACTTGATGCTAATTAAATTTGCAAATGATGTTATTTTACAAAATTGTATCAATATATACATGCAGTAAGACCTCTATATCATGTGTAGGTATAGCACCTTCGCTACACTAGAGTCTGCCACACAGAGTGTGTGCACACTCTGGTGAATTTACCTGTTTTCAGGCAAAACTTAATGGACTGGTTTGAAGAAGAAAACAAAAACGAAATAATTTAAAAATGTACACTCTTCACCGTTATTTACATTGATCTTTTCTCTTTCTGAATCTGAAGTTTGATGATTATTCTACAACTAAAATTTATTCTGTGCAAGAACTGATTATGCCTTGCTTGAAAGTCACACACTTGGTCCCATTGATCAGTCAGCTGTAGAACGGGGCTCCGTTTCAATTGAGGGCGCTCTATTTAGTGACGCACTGCCGTCATTTTTTACACGGCGATTCATCAAGTGACGGAAGTCCGTCGCCCGACGGCATATGAACAAAAACACTTTTCAAGAGGGACGGCCTTTCCAAGGGAACGGCCTCACATCACAGTAATTTTCAGAATTCATAAAAAGCCGATTTTAAAAACTCTCTTATCACAGAGATAACCGTTACAAAGGCATCACTTCTGAATACTATAGGGCTTATATTTAATGTAAAAATTATCACACTTAGTCTAAAAATTCTATAAAATGGTGTAATCTCGTCTAGAAAATGGTGGTCTCATCGCAGCAAACCGGTCAAAAATACATGATGTTAGCTTGTGTCGTGTGATGTTGAGGTCAAAGGTTAAATTAAATCATCGAACTGGATGTCGCAAGGAGTTCTGGTACCTTATGCTGCCCTCAACTCGACGGATAGTTACTTTTTATGCAGATAATTGGGGGTAAAAGGCGAAAATTCAATAATTGCGCAAATTGACGGGTGTGCGTTACATTGGTTATTTACACCCGTCGTTTTAGAGCGCCCTCAATTGAAACGGGCCCCGTTCTACAGCTGACTGTTGATAGCCCACACTAAGCCATGCAGCTCAGCATTGAAAAACAAATATTTGGCACTGAGCTTGATATACATGGTAGCTATGACCTCTCTGTACATGGATGGCCCTGTTTCAGAAAAATCAATTGAAGGTTGTTTGGCTGAGTTTTGTTTATACGCTATTTGGCTTCCTCTGGACAGTGATGTAACTTAACAGGCGCAGCATTTACGCACGCGTATGTATCTTTAGTCTTTCAACACTCGGGTGTATACGCCAGCGCCTCGAGAAGGCTTGCGTTATGTTCTGCAATTACTAGAATACGCAGTTACGCCACTGCCTTGCGATGGCCAAATTAACTATGGTTACATAATTTTTGGGTATTTGCTCTAAATTTTGATATAATTGCCCGATTTGAAAATTTGAAGGCCCGATTTGAAAATTTGAAGGTACCAAATGGTAGTAAAAATTCTCTACTTATGGCTGATATGCTTAGTTTTTATATCCATTGAGTGCATCACACCCGAAAAAGACCCAGAAACACAATTATACAATGTAATGAAATTGTAATGGAAATCTTATAACTTTGCTGAGGGTCTTTTAAGAAAATTTATTTACATTAATACAAGTGATGCGATTTCAACCATAGATCCTTCTCAAGGATCTATGTTTCAACCAAGTTCTCTTGTTCTTGTTCTTGAACACCCTATACTGAATAATACAATATTCAAATATAAGTCCTGGATACAGGGCTTAAATGTGTCTGTAGGTATACCATGAATAGAAAGGTGGGAATCAAATGACCTTCAGCTGTGAATTACTTCAGCCAATGTTTTGTACTATTTATTCTGAGACAAAGCTCTGTGGGCACTTCAGTTGTACTACGCATGCTTGAATGCACAAGAAATCTTTCTGGGAATTTCTGCTCCAAACAATTTCATTCAATAATAAATCCGATTATAAGGAATATACATACAAATGTCAATTTATCGGATCAAAACTTGGAAATATGACTTATCAAAATAGCTACATTTGGTTTATATCAATGTTAAAAGACCCAGAAATACAGAGTAAACTTGTTATGGTGAGCTTACAGCAGACCTCTCCACAGCAATGGCATTGATCAATAGCAACATACTGAAAATGGCAAGAGAATATGTTCAGGAATAAACTTATGTTAAAAAAATGCGAGTCAAAGTGACCTAATTTGCATATGCAAAATTTGAATACATAATGAGCTCATTTGCATATTTAATGAGATAATTAATTAAATTTTTCATTTTAATATATGTCTTGTCATAGGTAACCAGTATACCAAAACTCATCTTTCTAATGCTTGTAGAACTTAAGATACTCACGTTACATATATTAATTAGCTGGACTTAAAGTCATTTTTTGATGATTTTCCGAGTTGCGATTTTATGAATTTTGAATAAAATGGTATATTCTGGAGTCTGCTGTACAAATGGCACTTTTTGGCAGATTTCCGGTCATATTTTTCAATAATATCTTGACAACCGTACAAACTATTTGCATGATATTTTTACCAATTTTCTACTTTTGCAAATATCTACAAAATGAGACTTTGTGTGTGCTATACCTATTAATAATCATTTAAGTGAATTTGCTAAGGGTTTAGCATCACATACCAACATAATATAGAGGATCGCATAGGCAATTCAACAGGGAACTTGAACGATGTAAATAAATAACAGCAAGTTTACATTGTTCACATTCCTTATTGAATCGCCTATGAGATCCTCTATATGTAGTTAACAAAAATATATGCAATGCATTAAATAACTCACCAACATATTATCTACTTTTCATAAAAATAAGTATTTTATTTGTGAAAATGTTGTATGAACAAACACACATGATATAATAGGAGAGTGAATCAAAGCGTAGTTGAATGTGTGCATCACATGAGCATAACAATTGGATTGGATTACATCAATAGACGTTATATTCATAATTGGCGATTTCATGTCTTAAAGGTAGATGACCCGATCACATTTTCGATTTTCAACTTGAAGTTTTCTATTCTACATGAAAGGTCATCCTTAAAAAAGTCGTGTTCCAAAGTTTGAGTTGCATAGCTCTAATGGTTCTTATTTTAGACTCACAAGATGCTGTGAACTGTACCCATTGAGTAGTACACAAACTATATCGGTGGTATACCACCATTCGCGGTAATTCGACGCTATTTCATCAATTTCTCCGTAATTATACCGATTTAGGCCGTCAAATTTCAGTATGATGATGAGAAAAATACGAGCTTTCATATGATATGAAAATCTCCATATGTTTGAAATAATTCTGTGTTACGAAAATGTGATCGGGTCATCTACCTTTAAGAGGGAGACATACTCGATAAACTATATACTGCAATGTAATGAACTGTGAACTTCTACATTTTCCTAGATAGGGTCGGTTACCAGCAAACACTTCATTTTAAACTAGTGGAATAGATAGTTTATACGTTCAAGTTTATTTCACGAATGTAATAAGGTCAATATATTGAACAGCTCAGAAGTATGAAGCATTTTTTATGATTAGTGCAAAGTTCACCACATTGAAAAACTACATCACTGTCGTCTCGGCTACATCATTAGCCTCGTTTTCGGAGCATTTATGCTCTGAGCATGCTCAGTTGGATAGCACGATCCTCTTTTGACGTAAATGCGCCAATTATGAATAACGTCTATGGTATTTAATAACCTGTTCAAACTGCTTACACTTATATTTGGTGTGCATTTGAAGGAGACTGTTAAAGTCAGTCAGAACCTTGGCTATTGCTAATATTCAGAACCTGATTTGGCACCGACCCTTTGGAGGGATCTATGGACAAACCAACATATTTTTGCCTTATTAGGTATCTTAAAGGCATATCATGTGATCTTTTCCGAGTAGCGCCCTCTATCATTGATTTTTACTATGAAAGCAGATTTTCTTGAAGATTTGCATTTTTGATCATAAATCATAAAAATCGTCTAAGTTACAGATCGATACGATTCCTAATTACTTCAAAATCATGGTTTGAAAATAGATTGTACCACTCCGGTACAATCTATTTGTCAAATTTTACTCTAATGATTTTGAGGTTATTAGGAATCGTATCGCTCCGTAACTTGTAAATCTTCAAGAAAATCTGCTTTCAATTTTTTGTCGAGGATTGAGGGCGTCCCCTGGAAAATATCACATAATAAATCTTTTTAAAGGTATAAAGGTATTCAGGTATTCAGGTTAAAACCTGAATACCTTTATAGAAGATTGTGGTTTTGAGTCCTGCTAGGTGAACATGTTGTGCTATCTTACCACAGCTACATGTACTCCTTTGTAACGGGTGTATTATAGGTATGGGGATTCTTCAATGCGGGAAAGAAACAGACTTGCTGTGGCATTGAAGCAATTCAATGACTTAATTGCTTGAGAAATGAGCAGTGGCAGTTTGTTCCTGTAGTGTCAACGCAGGAAACACAGATTTATGTGTCTTTTACTTTATTTTTACATATATTACAAGTTAAATGTACATCGTATAGATGAGGTGACCTATGATGTCATGTATTTACAAATGGGACACCCTCTGTTGATTTTCCCTCCAGGCAGAATATACAGTAAAGTTAATGAAGACAACATGAAATTTCTTTCTAATGAATTGTAAAACTCATTAAGTTTTAATTTTTTTTGTGAAATGCGATAGCTTATAGCATTCCTAAGCAAGTTTAAAGACAGTTTTGATAACAATTTGCTGTGACACCCCAATCTAGTTAGAAAACCTGATCTGGCCTATGTAAACTATAGGAACTCTTGCCCGGTGTGTTTTGTTTCAAACCAACAGAGGGCGTCCTAAATGTCAACAAATGTCACCTCATCTATTGGTTTGAAATTACCGAAATAAACGTGTACTTAAAGGTACCAGGTATGCACTTATCTATTTGTGTAGTGCACGTTATTAACTCATGGTTGCTGGTTATATCTAACGTGCACATGTACATTACACACATGCAAGAATAAAGTGCATTAATTGCTTCAACCATGTGAGGTAGCACATCAAAAGGGGTGACCTTGCGGCTGTGTGTTTTTCAAGATATAGATGAAAAGGAACAGAAAAAAAAAAAAAAAAAAAAAAGTATTTAGGAGTCATTTTCACTCGTAAAATCTGAGTGCCTTGATCAATTTTGGATGTGCTGCATCACATGATATGCACCTTATTTGGTCAAATACATGTCTGGCTGGGACCCGCAGTGCTCTATATTTTATCAAAACTTTCTGTACTTTTTACATAAGGCACACATGTTTCTATACTCTCTGAATCTGAATCGATCACCAAAAAACGCACAAAAAAGCCCATCCCCAAAACAAACCCTGGCGATATTGGTACGCACATACACTCGTACATATTTATTCATTTTTAACTGACCAGTTTTGACATTTAAGTACTCCAAGTTGCCTTGCATTATCAAATCTAAACATAAAAGCAAAGGCACAGATGCACAGTGTGATATATCGCAGCTGTTCTGTCAAAACCTTGTATGTTTTTCTGGCCCTTCATCATGTACAATAAAGTAATACTTTCTATGTATAACCTTAGGGCTGTCTGAACATCTAAACATGTTCAAGGGCCAAACACACATTTATCAAAACCTTGTAAGTGCTCTTGTCCCTGAACATGTATCAGGCAACACTTCCTATGCATAACAATTGGACAGTCTTACTTTATACATGCTGAAGGGCCAGAAAAACATACAAGGTTTTGACAGAACAGCAGCGATATATCACTCACATTTACAATACGGTTATGTACACATATTTTATGCAGGCATGAGAATAAATTTGCCTGATAAAAACCTAAACAGCCTGAAAAGGAGCGTGAAATCAGCCTATACAGCCAAAAACTGTCTGAAAATAAAAGAAAGTGCAGAAATGTGGGAACATAATAGCCTGAATTTAGACCAAAAGCCTAAAAATTCTCATGCCTGTTTTATGAAGGAATACTGCATTGAAAATGCTGAACACAATTTGAATGGTTGGTGTTATAATCAGATTAATTATCGAAGACATGTAAACGAATAACTTTGATAGCTTTGCACTGCAGGGATAGCGCTAAAGGGAGTTATTGCGTGTTTTGCACATATTTTTTCATTTTGGCGCAATAAATTAGCTGAAAATCCAAAATAACCCCTTATTTTTCAAACTTTTATGGGGTTCAGGGTTCTAAAAACCCTTAATTTAAAAACCTAGCGCTACCCCTGCTTTGCAGCTGATTGTGCAGCAATAAAGCATCATGGGTAATTCTCAAAGAAGATTTCTTAAACAATACCAGCATGCCCCACTTTCATCACATGACTGATATAGTGGTTTGTGTCTCCAGTGTCTACTGGTTCACATTGACATTACAATGTAATGAAATTGTAATGAAAATCTTATAACTTTGCTGCTAAGGGTCTTTAGGAAAATCTGTTTACATTTAATACAAGTGATGTGATTTCCACCCAATTCTCTGTTCTTTTTCTTAAACACCCTATACTTTTTGAATAATACAATAGGGTCATTCCGTATTTCTGGGTTATTTGGGTTACAGTCGCCCAAGTACCAATTTCCAGCTTTGCATCTTATTCCAAAGGTCCTCTAATAGACAATTATAAACACAAAATATTCAATGACGCGAATCGCGTCACTTGAAGGGGCGGTAACCTCCCAACTTTGAAGGGCCATAATTCCGAAACGACTTGGATTTGAAATTTTATATTCTGCATGTGTTCATTATACCTATAGATGTATATTAGAAATGAATTTCAGCCAAATCTGAGAGGTGACCCGTACCACCATTGGTTGATTTGATACGGAATGACCCAATATTCAAATATTATGAAAGAACTTGGATACAGGGCTAAAATGTGTCTATCTAGGTATACCTTGTATAGAAAGGTGGGAATCAAATGACCTTCAACCGTGAACTTCAGCACAAGTTTTGTACTATTTATCCTGATAAAAAGCTCTGTGGGCACTACAGCGGTGCTAAGCATGCTTGAATCAGGGAGGTGTCAAATAGATAAAAAATAAATTGACACCTCCCTGCTTGAATGCATAAGAAATCTTCTGCTCCAAACAATTTCATTCAATAATAAATCCGATTATAAGGAATACATACAAATGACAATTTATCGGATCAAAACTTGGAAATATGACTTATCAAAATAGCTACAGTTAGTTTATATCAATTTCATTGAATCCAATGTGTATCCGAATTGCCAGTGTTTCCTTAACGGAGCATATTTTCTCTGTAATCTGCTGTCCTATATATAGAATACAGCTTCATAAAAATGTTTATACAGGGTGAGTAAAAGAATACCTGCAATAATGGAAAGAAGCCATCTTGTTTTCAAGTTAAAACAAGAAAGGGTGCATTAAATACGAATTTGCATATTATTTTGTACAAAATTAATTTTGCATTTACACGCCATAGATTCAAACTGACACGACATATCCATTTCTGGTAAAATGCAAGCTTTGGACAACTTATCATGCTATCAAATAATACCAATATTTGGATAAAAAGTTAATATCATCATGTTTATTTTTGCATAAATTAACCCAGTTTTGTTCTTTTATTTTACTTGCACCATCTTCCGTTCCGTGTAATTACAACCTATTAAATAAATCAGAATATTTTTTTAGTTATTCTTAATAATCAATATAATTGGCGTTTTTGGTGAATATTTCAGGCCCGGAAGCCTTATAGAAATATATTTAGGCCACAAAAACTAACTCC
The DNA here is from genome assembly GCA_035610835.1 of Ophiura sarsii. NCBI lineage: Eukaryota > Metazoa > Echinodermata > Ophiuroidea > Amphilepidida > Ophiuridae > Ophiura > Ophiura sarsii. Next base: position 15,992,456 of record CM069458.1, on the reverse strand, counting down.
TCCTTTTTTCACATTTTGACAATCGCCATAGAGTGCGTTAATGCCTGGTGGCCCTACATGTACTGAATACCTATCGTATCAATGAGCGCTGTTTTGCATTGTTCGTGTAGACCTGCAGTGAAATGAATTGCCGTACTCATGTACACAGGCATTTTTATGCTACGTTTGAATTTGTGCGGTAACTTTGTTCTGATATCATATATGGTGAAAATGTCTATTTGTATAATTGGGAATTTAATGGATACTGTTTGCTGTTTTCTATTTAAGTATTAGAATTTGTATATTTAAAGATTATAACAGTAAATATGTAGTGAAATTTGCTGAAGTATTACTAGAAATGCTGAAGTACGGAGTCTCATCCGTGTCATTCGTGTCATTCTTGCAAGTTGCAGCGCGTTGTAAAATACAAACATGACTAAGTCACTAATTGTGGCATTCTTAACGATCTAAAAGGTAAACATTATTTTTTTAAATGTTATTAACTATATTCAGGGAATCACTCTTAGTCAACACAAGAATGAGTCAGCGTTGATACATTACAATAAGTTGAGGACATCCTGCACGTATACGAGCATACACGCACATCATCACACTAACGTGGTATAGGGGCTTTGTACGTATGCCAGCGTTTGTGAACTCACAACTCATTCACGTTATACCTTTGCTGTAATCAACCTATATATTTACAAAGCTTAATATCTCTTCTTTCCAATCATACATACTTTTATCATAAATACTAACTTTGCACTACCGTTAATATACACATCTTTGGCAGTTCTTTTCATAGCACGGACTCAAAAATCGGTTGACAAAAGATGACGATATTAATGTTAAAAATCTATCTTTTCATTTAGATTTAAATTTTATTTTGACATATACTAACAGTATATACGCTGTTCTTCAAGTTAGAAAAAACAGCATGGTTCTGTGTTGTTTTGTTTTCCTGTTACAAGGGTCAATTCGTGTATTCATGGAGACAGGAAAATTATGCAAATTTGATGTTAATGATACTATTGTTTCAAAACCAATGACCCAGATTTTTGCAACTTTTACTGGCAGACACTTCAAACTGTCTTTTTTAATATTAGCACATTGATTCCAATGTGTATCGTAATTGCCGGTTCCCCTATTGGTACCGTGAAATCTGCTCCCCTAATAGCCTGTCCTGATCTCAGGTAATTTCAAGATCCTCCAAAAAAGTTTGGTGGAGTAAAGTGGTCATCAAACCGGTGTTCAAAAGAGGCTTTTGTTTTGGTCCCAGATGGTATAACCTGGAATGTTGCATGAACTGCAACCAATAAGGCCTAAAAATAATTTTTGTTTGATTGGCGTAACCCGATCGACCCTATTTTAACCGCCGACCCTAAACATTTTTTTGTGTGTGAGAAAAAGAAGAAAAAAAACCAGTGAAAATTTGTATTTGTGCCATTTGTTTATGTCTGTATGGTATATGTGTGCTGGTATATGAAATTTCAAAGACGTTTAATAGATTTAAAAAAATAAAAAAACAAAAACAAATCCGACCTACCTACCCTATTTTTTTCCTCTATGTTACGCCAATCAACCTTTTTTGTTAGGCCTAAGTTTGATGACACAGGATTTTATGCTTTCAGAATAGTTAATATTGAAGAGATTCATGGAATTTAAAGAAAAGAATACCATGATAAGTGTGCTATGCTGCACACATGTTTGTTTCAGCCCTTGCTAAACATTTATGGTTGGTTTTAAGGCACTATTTGCAATGCAACGGTGGGCAGGGAATTTTATGCTTGAAATTCACAACCATGGGCCAAACAGAAGCAGCTAGGCCACAATATTCAAAATCTCCTTTGCAATTTGTTATATTGAATGAAACAAAATGTGAATTACGTTACAAACACTTTTGTTATGAGTTCCGCATGAGAAAGCCAGACGACATTTATTGATTGATACAAAAATGTTTTTAACACTTTTCCACGTGGCTATCAGTTATACCATACACAAACAGATTTTTAGAAACCTTTCTCAACTTTCAAAGTCTATCTCAAGGATTACTAAACCAATACTAGGCATGTTTGTACTTAATGCATTTATCATGTTGATTCCAAATATGGTTATAAAATTCAATAATGTTTACATTTTTGAAACAATTTGGGAAATTTTGGAATGTAGTCTGCAGAGTGCAGACACCTTCCGCATGGAAAGTGTTAACTGATCAGGGCATTAAAAGTGTACTCATGGGCTTTATTTCGACATTGTTTTAAAACCAAATCAAACTTCAAAAGTTTGGTCTCATATGATATGAATGTCCACAAGCAGAATTTTGTTTATGATTTTCAATTTGAAATCTACACTCCCTGTGGAGAATATAAAGGTATTGTCTTCCATAGGGGGTGTATGGATTTCAAATGGATTAGCCCATTAGACCAAATCTAATTCAAAATCTCCCTGCTCATCACGATTTCCTTCATAAAGTATTTGAGTCCCTCGACAGCTTCATCTCTAACTTGAGAGTCTCCATTAACCAACTCTCTCAAGGAGTCTATATCTTGAGAATCTATATCTATATCTTGAGAATCTATATCCATATCTTGAGAATCTATATCTATATCTTGAGAATCTATATCTGTATCTTGAGAATCTATATCTATATCATGAGAATCTATCTCACTGATGATGGTTCTGATGTGATCCAAAAGTTGGCGGCGCTTCCTTTTATCCATCTTCTTTAAAACCTTTGATACAGGTTTGTATTTGCCATGGGTTAAAGCTGCTTCAACCATCCCACCAGCAGCACTTCCTGTATGTGACGAAAAGAGGACGCAGACAATCCAGGCAACATTGCATTAATCAGGGGCAGACAACATAAATAATGTTACTACATCATTATTATTGTAATGATTGCAATATATTAACCAGGATCAATTAGAAATTTGCAAAAGAATCAGAATCATGCATGCAAGGCTCAAGATAACAAGTTTTTTTACCGGGAGCTACTTTTTTTTCTTCAAAAGTAGCGCCTGGATCATGGGATTTATTGAGAACCGGGAGCTACTTTCAGTCTAGAGGGAGCTAACTTTTTTAAAATTAAATCCAGCGTGACAGCATTGTCAATTCGAAATTTGATGTCTTGGGGGCAAGCTTCCCGATCGTCAACCGGGAGCTACTTTCAGTCTAGATGGAGCTAACTTTTTAAAAATTAAATCCAGCGTGACAGCATTGTCAATTCGAAATTTGATGTCTTGGGGGCAAGCTTCCCGATCGTCAACGGGCGCTGGTTTGGACAAAATATCAGCGCTTGGTTGTTTATTTTTCAGCATTACCGGGCGCTATGGCAAAAGGACTGAGGGATAAAAATCGTCCAGCGCCCGCTTATCTTGAGCCTTGCATGCATGTTGGTTGAATTTTCCAACAGGGATTGAATCATTTCCTGAAGCTTGGCCTGGCGGATCGAGTGCTGAAATATTCACATTAGTGTATTTACTTTTTCATTTCCGGAATTATTTTGTGGCCTCATTTCCAGAATTCCAGAAATTTCCGGAAGTGTTGCATCCTTGTTTCAAGAACTTTTCGGAAGTCTTGCACCCCTGTTTCAAGCTGAGTAAGTTCACATTTGCTACCTACTAATCTAACCCATTTTCAGTCTTACAAACAATGACATCACACCAGAGAGAGAGGAAGGAACAGGGAAGAGGGATGTTTAAGAATGTAAAATATAAATGTAAAAATTGTAGAATTTGAAGATTTGATATAAATAATTTGTTTAAATATGATATGCAAATAAAATAAAATGCATCAGCGAATGTACATTAAGTATAAATATACTAGTGTTAACAGATATGGAAAACATCTCTCAATATGAAAATTAATATGCACAACAATGTGCATACTAATAGATGATATACACCCAACAAAATAGGTAAGTTCCCCCCTAGCATATACTAGAGGTTTCAAAACAAATTTGCTGGATTTAATTTTAAGCTAGAAAGATGCACCCAATTGTTAGGCAGATTTTGATACCAAATTTGTAGGCCTTGAGACAATGCAACGATAAGAAATTGTGCCATTTACCAATTTGTATACAGAAAAAAAGTGGCGCTAAATCTCACTGGCTATGGCTGGTTTTGTCCATAAATAAACAGACATTTTCTTGGTGGATTTTCGTGCACAGACATGGGAATCTACCAAAAAATTATGTGTGGCATCATTTCAAGAAAATCAATAAGCAGATCATAATTATGTGTGGCAAGCTCGTCTAATTATGAGTGACGAGGCAATTTGGTCCGATTATGAGTGACATGGCAATTTGGTCTGATTATGTGCAACATGGCAAAATGGTCTGATTATGTGTGACATGGCAATCTCGTCCGAGTATGAGTGACATGGCAATTCTGTGTGACATGGCAAAATGGTCTGATTATGTGTGACCAAATTGTCATGTCGCACATAATCAGACCAAATTGCCATGTCACTCATAATCGGACCTACTTGCCATGTCACTCATAATCGGACCAAATTGCCATGTCACTCATAATCGGACCAAATTGCCATGTCACTCATAATCAGACGAACTTGCCACACATAACTATTATCTGCTTATTGATTTTCTTGAAATGATGCCACACATAATTGTTTGGTAGATTCCCATGTCTGAGCATGAAAATCTACCAAGAAAATGTCTGTTAATTTGTGGACAAAACCAGCCATAGCCAGTGAGATTTAGTGCCACTTTTTTCTGTATAAAAATTGGTAAATGGCACAATTTCTTATCGTTGCATTGTCTCAAGGCTAACGAATCTGGTATCAAAATGTGCCTAACAATTGGGTGCATCTTTCTAGCTAAAAAATATTTAAATCCATCAAATATTTTTGGAAATATTCCAGTATATGCTAGGGGGGAACTTATACATTTTGTTGGGTGTATTATGCTTAACCTTTGTACTATGTGAGGAGGAACTATACGTTAACATCCAAACACATGCAATATTTTTTTTTAATGATAAATTCTAGGACAAATAATTATAAAAGAATATATAAACTCTGTACAAATCATGGAATAGCCCTAATCAGTTTAACCCTTGAAGGTGCTCCTCCTTGAATGCTGCCACAAGTCAGACGATGCCGGACAAAGGCTTGTTCACGAATATTCAAGGTCAAATTATGCGTACAAGGTAACGTGATCAAGCTAAGGGGACGAATGGTTAACAACGGATTAAATTCAAAAATGACACTGGAGTTGGTTATCCAACTCCAGCGGTTTTAGTGTGTGATGTGTGATGAATTTTCTGGGGTCATATAATCAAAATCCATTTTTACATTGTAAACAATGGAGATTAAAAAATTACAGCCATTCGTGTGTCCACCATCGTCTGCCAGAAATAACACAACATTTCAACACAACATTTCAATTGAGATGATCGTCCCTCCATTGAAGGTCTATGGTCCAATTCACTTACTTTGTTCACAGTATTGTCCAGTGTTACCAGGCATACACGAGCATTCTCCAGTCAGAGGGTCACAATCACCACCATGCTCATATAGACGATCACTATGGCAACCGTTACCATAGGTACCAGGTGCACAAAGTTCAGAGCAATCTGGTAACTGGTATCCAGCTTCGCACTTGCAGCCATCTGTGGTAAGGAGCGAAACAATCATTATTAGGCAAAAAAATGTTTTGTTGGTGGAACGGAGTGTTTAAAAATATGGTAGGTAAGGGTCATTCATTCATAATATTTATTAAAACAATCCAACAACGAAATATATAACAATATATAACAAGAATACATACAATAATCAAGAAAAGTAACATAAAATAAATAAAATGATACAATACAAAATGTAAATAGTAGTATCTAGTAAAGGAATATACAATAATTGTGGTGTTGGAAAGAGTGCAGAGAAGCCTGGAAAAGCTTTAGGTTCGGCTCCACTGCTGTAAAATTTCAGGATTATCAGGGTGGGATAACACAGAAGACACTTTGTTTTGTATTCTGTTTTGGCTTTTCTTAAGAGGTGAACTGCATGGTGATGTTTTCGTCTTCTCTATGTTGTTTTTATTTTCTTCTTTTTTCTCTTTTCTGCCACTTTTTTACCCCTTAAAGGGTAGGGTAGGGAGTTAATTTAGATTCAAGCAGGTCAGGTCAACCTACGAATAAAGAGACAAGGAAGCACTACGGTATCGAATCCTTTGAGCAATCAGTTGGCCAACCCCTAGATCACATAGCCAATAACTTAATGCATCACCTGTCCAAGTGTGTATGTACGCGGGACTTTTGTAAAGGGTAATTTATAGCGTTGTGGAATCACGATATGGTATAGGAATAGTATCATGATGAGTTTGTACTTGCTAATTGTGAACTAATTAAAAGACATACCGTGTTAAACTAAAAGTATATGGACCAATTGAAAATTGTGGCAGAGAATGATTTGCTTATACAATTTGATTGTCTTTGATGCACTTTAGGAAGAAGGGGCAGTTTGGGGCACTCAAATTGAACATGGGGTTGTGACTTCTTTTTATTTAGCTACAACCCGCTTAACCGGAACATTCAGTTTTGATAATTAATGCAATTCCATCAAATTTAATTCGTCAAAATAGGTTAATATTATCAAGACCGTATTACTCCAAAGAAGATTTCTTGATGCACCCCAGGATGCTTCACTTTCATCACATGACCACTGATTTCTGTCACCAGTGTCTACTGGTTCCCATTGACATTACAGTGCAAGGAAATGCTTATAAAGTTGTTAAACGAGGGTCTTTAAGAAAATCCTGTTGCAAGTAATATGATTGATGTGTCTTTAATACAGTTCTCTCTTGATTTTCTTAAAGACCCTATATTTTTATAAATACAAGTTTTAGTTGGGATTCAACTTCTTTCATATTTGTGGCCAATTTACCCTATCTGCACCATGCATTACTATGGTAGAGGTCAGACAACCTCCAGCTGTTAATTACTTTAACACATGTGTGACGCTGTTTGTTTTGGTGATAAGCCCTGCGGGTACTGTAGGGGCGCTAAGCATTATGGGGTACATCAAGAAATCTTCTTTGGTATTACTCATTGAAGCTAAATGTTTCTCCACATATTTATTTGATTATTAACAAATTGCGCTTCCAATCAACATTGCTTCAGAGCGTCCATGAGGATTTAGTGAATTTCTCTCAGATATAAATGTATAAGCAAAATGTATGCAAGACCCTCTAGTCGGTTTTACCAGCGGCAAACAGATTGCACACACAGGGTTCTCAGGAATGTTGGATCTATTGTAAATTTGAATAGAAATAGGGATTTAGTTAACGAGGTCGATCGCGTTGTGTTTCCTCCTCCTCTTTTGTCTAAGGATCAACGCAAAAAACTTTTAACCAGATGATTAAATGAGTGACTAAACAAAACTAAGGACGAACTCACCATCAGTACAAATTCCATGATGACTACAATTATGAGCACCGCACTGTAACTCCTCACATCCTGGACCTTGCCAGTTACCATAGCAACTACACTCTCCCATAATGCATTGTCCATGATTGCTACAATTAGCTTCTGGAATGCAGTCTGGTTCGTGTACACATAGTATGGTGGACACTTCACGACTACAACGGAAGGCGGGATCCTCGCTGTAAAATATGGAAATATTCAGTAATAAATTGGTACAATTATTAAGTAAATGAATGACATTTCTGGCCAGCACTGCACTGCAGTTTCTCATGAAGACTATACTTCAATAAATCCTAGCTTTTACCACTGCTTTTCATAATTTTCATTTTGTTTCAATTGGTTTTAACAAAACGTAATGATCCTTAACACAAAAACATTGTCTTGCAAACGACTCATATGGATGAATAGGGTTTTGAATCCCACCATTGCTACCATGTGACATAGCAAGCAGTGGTGTAAATTTGTTGTTGGCATTTGGGGATGATTGACAAATGGCGGCACCAGCATTAACAATTTAGGGGGTGAAACGTGGTGGAAATTGTAAAATTGTAAAATTATTGTAAAAATTGCCTGAAATTAGCTTAAAGGCATATTATGTGATCTTTGCCAGGGGCTCTCTATCCATGATTTGTTTTAGTAAGTAGATTTTCTTGCAGATTTACATTTCTGATCATAAATCATAAATATATCCTGAGTTACAAAGCGATATGATTCCTAATTTCTTCAAAATCATGGTTTATAAGGGTTGGAAATAGATTGTTCGCTAGCGAACAGTTTGTTTTCACTCTATTTTCACTCTAAAAACATGATTTTGAAGTAATTAGGAACCATATCGCTCTGTAACTCAGAATATATTTGTGATTTATGATCAGAAATGAAGATCTGCAAAAAAATCAGCTTCCGATTTTTTGTTGAGGAACGAGGGCGACCCCTGGAAAAGATAACATAATGCCTTTAATTGGTTCTGAATTAGACATTTCTATTACGGTGAGCATTTATCATCCGTGGATGGGATGATAACATAGGTCATCCCCCCATGGTCAAATATTGGGGATAACCCCCCCACCCCCTGGGATTTACCCCTATGATAGCAAGGTATCATAGACTGATCATAAATGTAATGCTATGATTGTTTGGTTCAACCTTCATGTGTGCTGTCAAGAAACTAGTCTATTTATAGCCTATTTGGCCATCACAAGACAGTGACGTAACTGTGTATTCTACTAATTGCAGCACATAACATGCGCGGCTACTCAAGGCGCTGGTGTATGCACACAAGCGTTGGAAGACTGAAGATACACATGCGTGCGTAAAAGCTACGCCTGTTAAGTTACGTCACTGTCCAGAGGAAGCCCAATAGAGTACTGTAAACGTGGAAAATGTCATGCCCCGAGCAGCTACCGCTAAAATAAAAGCACACAAACATAACTATTTTGTGTATAAGTCTATGTAATGAACTTTCAAATCGTTATTTAAAAACAAGCGAAATGCTAAAAAGTCAGCAAAGCGCGAAAATGTAATTGCGCGAAAATTACCACTTTTACAGTATAGCGTGAAAACTTCATTCAGGGATTATAAGCTGTATTCTCTATAATCCCTCAATGACATCTGGCTCTCTTACATACATGAAGATAACACATATTATTTGATGTCATGGCATTAATAGTTGTACATTCGAATACATTGTATCCCTCACATAAGGAGTAGAACTAGTTCCTGGCCCTTTGTAATGGGATAAGGTGGATGAATCTACGACGGTACAACTACACGACACTAGGGTTAAAGTCCCTACTAAATCAACATCTCCTGGTGCAGACATTAATTTTCAAAAATCACATGACGACTTGTCCTTAAATCCTTCTGGAAGGGGCAAGCCTGAATATGGTGCCTGCATGAGGAGAAACCTTATTAAATGTAAGAATGTTACTACAGTATCCACTATGAATGTCAGAACAATAAGAGTACAGCAGTGCAGAGAGGAGCTTGTTTCTAACTTCATTGACTACAACATCGAAGTGCTGGGTATTCAGGAGCACCGCATTGTACATGACGAACCAGTAAGATACGAGAGCATCCTCGGAAAGACACTTATCACAACATCAGCAACCAGAAACAGTGCAGGAGCAGCAGTCGGTGGAGTTGGCATATTATTGAACACTCGAGCCAAACGTTCACTTGCAAGTGCAAGGGCACATACTGACAGAATACTAGTCACTAGCTTCCAGGGCAACCCTGCAACATCAATAATAGTTAACTACTGTCCCACAAATGTAGCAGATGACGAGATCATTGAGAGCCACTTTGACCACCTGAGGAGGGCAATTGACTCTATTCCAGCGCACAACGTCCTGATAGTAGTTGGCGACTTTAATGGCAGGATAGGAGTAGAGGATGCCAAGTTTACTTACCACGAGGAAACCAATAGAAATGGAAAACACTTGAAGGATCTAGCCACTGAGAAAAACCTTATCATTACAAACACCCAGTTTCAAAAGAAAAAAGGAAAACTGTGGACATATACAAGCCCAGGTGGAAACCAGTACCAGCTAGACTATATTCTTGTAAGGAGTAAGTGGAGGAATAGTGTTATGAATGCCGAAGCATACAACACCTTTGCCAGTGTGGGCTCTGATCACAGGATTGTGTCAGCTAAGATGAGGCTGAGCCTGAGGAAAAGTAATACAACGCCAAGAAAGAAGCCATATGACTGGAAAACCCTTAGTTCTGACGGAAGCTTACAAGTGAAATATGCAGTTGAAGTGCGCAATAGGTTTAAAAAGTCCTAGAGGATGAGGAAGAAACAGCCACTGACAAGTATGACAGATTTATCAAAGCAAATAATGAAGCAGCAGAGAAGATCATGCCAGTCAGGGAAAGGTCTCATAAAACACGTTTCTCCAGCGATCCAAGGGTAGTTGCAGCAAGAGATCAAATCAAAGATACATATAATCTCTATCAACAGGACGTCACTGAGGGGAAGAGAGCTGAGTACAGGAAGGCAAAGCAAGGACTTGATGAAGCCTACAACTTAGCCATAGTAGAAGACCTGAACAGCAAGATCGAGGAAGTAGAAGCAGCACATTCCAATTGCAAGCATGCTTTAAGCTGGAGGCTTATCAATGAGATCACTGGTAGAAAAGCATCCACCAAAGGTCAGCTTGAGGGAGAAACCCAGAAAGATCGGGTCACAAACCCGGGGGGGTCACTCACATATAACAGTGCGTCGCATCCGCGTTAATAAAAACGTCGAAAATGGGTCGGATTTTGAGTATATAGCGTCGTCGACGTTTTTTAAAATAAGGGGTCATTTTTTGGCTCTTTCGACGTTTAGGGGTTCATTTTCAAACCATAGTTTTCGCCATAATGGGTCAAATTTTCTGGGTATAAATCGGCCGGTAAAGAGACGTCTGTTTTCGTGCAACCCCTCTGAACTAATACGGGAGCTAATATCATCCTCACACAACAACGCGAAAGCAAATGCCTCACGGAAATGTATATGTGGCGTCTGTCTGATATTGGCATATTGGACACGTGAAACGTGCGTATGAGACTATTGGCCATCGCTGGTTCCCGGGCTGGTTCCCACTCTCAATATTTCGCGTATACCGGCCGATGAACGAAGCTGCAAGTCACATGGAATCGGGCATGGAATAAATATAAATTCTACACGGAAAATATTCCAAAGTAACACTTGACGCCATTACGCCATTATGGGTATGAAATGATAACACTTGACGCCAATAAGGGTATCAAATTAACTTCCACCAGTTACGCCAATATGGGTCAGTTTTGAGGGTTGATTAACAAGCATGGGTAGCACTTTTATATGTGAGTGACCCCCCCCGGGGTCACAAACTGGTATAACCACTTCAAAAACCTTTTAGGGAGCCCACCAGACATCAGTAACGAGGATGAGGAAATCACACCAATCCTAGAAGATCTGGAAATTAAAACAGGGCCTTTTGACCAGGAAGAATATGACAAAGCTAAAAAGTCACTGGTAGAAGGAAAAAGCAGCGGTGAAGACAATATCCCACCTGAAGTTCTGAAAAGATGCGACCTTGACGACATTGTGTTGAACTTCTGCAATGAAGCATTACTGAAAGGAAAAAAACCAAGCCAATGGTCTGTGCTCAACATTGTTCCAATACCAAAATCAGGGAATCTTAGTCTAGGAGGCAATTACCGAGGTATCAGCCTAAGTTCTATTGTTGCCAAAACATACAACAGAATGATCCTGAACAGAATCAGACCAGAGCTGGATCAGCATCTGAGAACCAATCAAAACAGCTTCAGGGTTGGAAGGACGACAGCGGGCCACATACTGGCACTGAGGAGGCTCATAGAAGGATTTAAAGCCAATAACCTAGAAGCAGTAATCACCTACATTGATTTCAGAAAGGCCTTCGACATAATCCACCGTGGCAAAATGCTGAAAATTCTGCGAGCTTATGGAATACCAAAACAGGTCGTTGAAGTAATCGGAGGAATGTACGAGAATACCATGGCTAAGGTAATATCACCTGACGGAGAGACTGCACAGTTTGAAATATTGGCTGGAGTTCTACAGGGAGACACACTCGCCCCATATCTATTTGTGATTGTGCTGGACTTTGCCCTGAGGATAGCCATAAAAGGGAGAGAAGAAGAGCTTGGTTTTCATCTTGACAGGCGTAGAAGTAGGCGGATTGGGCCAGAGATGGTGACAGACTTTGACTTTGCCGATGACATTGCATTGTTGTCAGAGAAATTTCATCAAGCACAAGATCTCCTGCAAAGAGTTGAGACATCAGTAGCAAAGGTCGGTCTCAAAATGAATGCTAGCAAGACCAAGTTTATGTCATATAACCAGAGCCAGAAGGGATCCATACAGACAAATGATGGCAACAAGCTGGATGAAGTTCAAGATTTTAAATATCTTGGTGCCTGGATGGAGAGTACGGCAAAAGACATTAAGCAACGCAAAGCAGCAGCATGGAGAGCATGTAGCAAAATGAGCAAAATATGGAAGTCAACTCTATCTCGGAAATTCAAACTTCGCCTGTTTGCCTCAACGGTGGAGTCAGTTCTGCTATATGGATGCGAAGCTTGGACCATTACACCCAAGCTACAGAAAGAGCTAGATGGCTGCTGCACCAGAATGCTGCGAGCAGTACTCAATGTCAACTGGAAACAACATACCAAACACCCAACTGTATGGTGACCTCCCCAAAATAAGCCAGAAGATCCGGAAGAGACGAACAAGGTTTGCTGGCCACTGTTACAGAAGTGAGGAGCCAGTATCCAAACTGGTGCACTGGATCCCCAAACATGGCAAAAGAAAGCCGGGACGACTTGCTCTGACATTTATCGACCTACTCAAGCAAGATACTGGACTGGAGGCGAGTAACATAAAGACAGCAATGAACGACAGAAGAGTGCGGAGAGCCATCGTAGATCGGGGACACGACCCGAATTAAGCAAGCAAGGATGAATCTCTGCCCTTTGGGGAACCTTGTGCAATGGGCATTATGTGAGTCTCTCATAATACTAGTTGGATTCTCTCACACATTTGCACGTAATGTTTGGTTGGACTGCTCACTTGAAAAGACACGGTTGGTCAGATTTCTTTTTTTACATAACAAACAACAAAATATAGTTGTATCCTTGGTTTATGATTCTTATTTGGGGTTTACGATGTAAACCCTGGATAAGATCCATTATCTAGGTTTAGTTACGTCCATTATCTGTGGTTAAGGCAGAAATAATACATTTATACTTCCATAAACTTTTACATACCAATAATCCGATGGGTAGTTAGACAGTGTACCATTAATATTGAAAGTTGCTGAGCCACCTCCGTCTAAGTTGATAGCATTGATAGCACCGTGTCGGATGAGGAACTCGGCAAACTCTGATAATGTGACACTGTATGAGGTGTGCAAAAGTTGGAATAGAGTTAATGGAACATGTATAACACCTAGGGGTGAGAGCAAGTCCTGGAATTTTTTGAGAATTTTGAGTCCCTGGAACAAAAATCACCTTCCGACTCCCAAAAAAATAATTGATCAACAAAAATTTGTCATCTAAATCACTCTTATTTAATACAAATTTATAGTAGAGATTCACCCGAAATGGATTTATTCATTCAAATCCGTACATTTCTATCTCTAATGCTCGCTCGCTAAAATGTGATTTTCGCCGCTGATTTTCACTTCTGTATTTACTGTGCCGCCATCTTGAAACATGCATGATACAATTTTAACAAAAGATGGCGTCTTAACAACCAACCCAGAGTATGTTTCGAGAATTGAGTCTCAGGAGTGTGCGATTTCATGAAAATCCCAACTTTAATAACGTCTATCTACAAAGAAATAATGTTTGTATTTCGGTCTCATGTGATACAAACCCAAACCATTAATGTATTTTGTTATTGCATGAACAAACAGGGGATAACTAATAATATTACATGACAATATTTATATCCCCTTCTGACTTTTAGCCAGGGATCGAAATACAAATTGAACAAACACACTTCATGCATCACTTAATGAACCTAGGCTTGTATTCTCGTACGTACTTAAACATAACGTTTAAGGAGGTGTCCCGCAAGCACAATATTGTGCATTTTATGTTAGAAAAAATAATTATCGGGCCCAAATTGCGTAACCATCATCTATCTATCAACATGCAATTTTTCAAATTCGAGGCAATCGAAAGTCCTGGTGTCATGGTTATTGGTGCTCAAATTTGCGCAAGTCAATTGTATAACTATGACTTCATTGACCCTGTGACTTTTGACAGCAAATTTTAAAAATTGCATGTTGAGAGATGGCAATTTGTATTCGTTTTTGTCATTGTTCTATATAATTACGCAATTTGGGGTTGATAATTATTTTTTGAACATATAATGCACAATATTGTGCTTGTTGGACACCTCCTTAACTAAACGCAATTCTAAAAAATGTGTTAGACCTTAAACACACATCCAACTAACGGAAAAGTGTCTAACTTTAAACATGGGTATGTGGGTAGTTTAACACATGTTTAACTGAATTCATAGACCAACTGGGCCACCATAAATTGAATACCTGTTTACAGTGAACGCACGACCATTCTGGGGATGACATTCACAGGGTTTAAAAGCGGGTTTTGTTAAAGATGTTGTACATCACAATGGTAAGAATTAGAGTTCTGTTCCGTCTAGTGAGTGCAGACCTTTTTGTGGTGTTTGTACACTAGCAACCAAAAGTATTTTGACACTTGGTTATGGTGTCACAATCATCCCATATATTCAATTTGGAGTGTAATATTTCACTACAACTTGTACAAAATGTTTTGCTTAATCTCTTCTCAAGTCACAATCTTTGCACCCCCCCCCCCCCAACTTGCCTTCAGTCAGATCAAGCCCCAACACATTTTGTCCCCAAACAATGGAAAAGGTTGACTCTTTTAAAGTCAGATTTAGTTTACAAATGGTTTAAAATGTCTAATTCAGACTAAATTAAGCTAATTTCAGGCAATTTTTACAATAAAAGCAAAAAAACATTCGGGCATATTTTTCCCCCCAACAATTTTGTTCTTGCCCCCCCCCCCAAGATTTTGTCTTTCCCCAAAAAATAATTTGATGCTGGTGCCGCCACTGCCTCCCCCACCCGGGAAATACAAAGGAGCAGCGATAAAGGATCTTGAAATAGGTATCGCCAACTTTCCACTGCACACTTGCTACCCGTATATCATAAAGTCAAAATCCCCTTCAATCCATATACCCTCCATAGCCTTCCTTCCTCTACTGCTTTTTCACTTTGTAGGCAAACATGTCGACCCGGCATGTCGTCGAACATTGAACATCATAGCAATGCTGGAGCGCGTCCTCCATATCACTCATCACAAGTGAATTTCTGCCATGGAATCAGGGGACTTTGACGTGAAGATACTTCTCCCATAATTAAAGATTCTCTGCAATATGTACTCCTATGGTGGGTATAGTAGACGGACAATTATAGGTCAATTAATGCGTACGTCTTGTTTTGAGAGAAATTAGACAAATCAATGCACGCGCGCTGGTGTTGATGCGAATAATGCCACGACCCCCGCAGGGGGAGTGGCATTGTGAACAAATCAACACCAGCGCAAGTGCATTGAATTTTCTCATTTCTCGAGAAACAAGACACGCGCATGTATTGACCTAATTCATATACGATGACACTATACAATTCAAAATTACAATTAAGGCATGAATTTTATTTTTATAATGACAAATAAAACCATGTTAACAAGTTTGCTAACACCCGTAGTAAAAATCGGCGAGCCCGCGATGCCCGAACAACGAATCAAAACAAAGCGCGCGGTTCGCGCATTGAACGGCGCACACGCGGAGTGCACTGGACACTTTCAATGCACTCCGCGTATTTGTAATTCCTGCTTTCTGATTGGTTTACCACCACATAGAGCGTATGAATCTATTTCAAAAAACCTTTGTAAAGTAAAACTAATCCCAATATTGTCACTAGTCTTTAATCTCACACATAATATTGACACTTTTAAGTGTAAGATTAAAATCTTTTCATTCATCTTCAAAATAAGATCATTGGGAGGGAAATTTTAGTTTCATTTTGACCGTACCTTTACCTTTATATTTTAAATGGAAATCAACAAAATTCTCTGTATGTTAATTCTCCTAGCATCATTTCATCATGACTTAGAATTTTTGTCAATCTACTTAACTCCAAATTAACTAAATACACATGTATTATCGCAAAAAACCTTAATCACTGAAATATTGTTATAAATGTTTTCCTTTTAAAAATAATGTCTTAGGAATATCATCCCAAATTCATTATTACAAACCTTAAAGAACTTTCAATTAATGTTTTAACCTAGAATAACAGAAAGTTTTAACACTAGTTCAATGGATTCCCTGTGTTTTCTCTCAATTTGCAGCTTGCAAGTTGTCCTAAATACTTTTGGTTGCTAGTGTATAATATAAACTTTTAATTACAAATTATGACAACAATATGGATTTGACTATTTTACCCTCTTTCGTGGGTCCGTCCATCTACCTGTGCTATCATTAGCTTGCCCTTGCGGTCACTAGCTAGGACTGTTCTGGCTGAAATCGCATCAAAAAACTGATCAATAGTACCTGAAAATAAATGTAAAGATAAATTATAGTTATATATATATAATTACACCGTGTTAAAAAAACCTTGCAAGGCGAGCTATAAAAGGCATTGCCATATATTTTACAATTTTAATAATTAAAATACATATTCTTTTGTTCAGTCAAAATTGGTCAATTTTAAAAATAAGGAGGTGGGCGCCGTGGAGGACGACCAAAGTAACTTCCCCCAACTATGGAGAGTATGTGGTCAAGTGAATAAAGCGGACCACTCATGGTTCAAAGGTTGTGAATTCTAGTTCGGCTAAGGTCAACATGTTTGTATTCCTGGGGGAAAATACTTAATCTCAATTGCCTTGTCGCCCCAAGCGATATTTGGGTAGCTGTTAGGAAATATCAAAATATAATTGCTGATTAGTCTACTGGAGTAGGCCCTTTTATGTACCGATAGAGGGCTCACTCACTGTGACTGCTCCTAATCAGACTGCTCCACATCCTCTGATCTTACCCAGAGATTGGTCGGTTCTCGGATGGGAGCAGTTTTCGACAAGGCTAAGTATCAGAGGGTGTTGTTCGATTGTGTGACAGTGAAATCACACGGTATACGAAGAAGACTAAGTGCTGATAGGCTTTGTGCGTTGACCATTATAGCCGTATATATGAAGAGAAATGATTCTGATGATTTCATGATGATGGCAGCGATGGCAAAAAAGACTTTGTCCCAAAGCGCTTTTGGGTGTTAGGATTGTGTAAAGTGCTGATAACTGATCTGTCTATTACTTAGGTATATTATGTGATCTTTTCCAGGAGACGCCCTCAATCCTAGAATTTTTTTTGGAAGCAGATTTTCTTGCAGATTTATATTTCTGATCATAAATCATAAATATATTCCGAGTTACAGAGCGATAAGATTCCTAATTACCTCAAAATCATGGTTTTAGAGTGAAAATAATAACCGGGGGAAATAAACTGTTGGGTTAACCCGACAGTTTATTTTCACTCTAAAACCATGATTTTGAAGTAATTAGGAATCGTATCGCCCTGTAACTTGGAATGTATTTACGATTTATGATCAGAAATGTAAATCTGCAAGAAAATCTGCTTCAATTCGTTTTCTTTGATTGATTGAGGGCGTTCCCTGGAAAGGATCGCATAATATACCTTTAACTCACCAGTTTCCTCTGTATCTGCACATTCTGCTTTCCTACTCTCATCAACATAATTGTGTCCATCCCTCAAGATCCAACCAACACCACCAACAAGCTGCACAAAAGGATTATCTGTATTGACAACATCTTCTTCAGAAAGATACCTGTGACAAAATTTAACATGTAATAAACATATTCTCTATGTCAGAATTATATATAACAATTGAAATGGGCTTCTGACTGGATTCGATCCAGTTCATTCTAGTTACACAAAGAACTAAAATATAAGTTTATCATTCTCTTTATGTCACCTGAAAATTGGAACACATTAACACATTCTGGTCAAAAAGTAGTTCTATGATTTTGGTACTTCCTGAGGCAAGTGTGTGTGTAAGGTGGAGCTAACCATCTCTTGGAACACAGACTTAATCAGTCTATAAAATAAGTCCATGCTTGTAAAAAACTAATCTGTGGTAGATTGCGTAATCAGCATCCGGCTCATCTTGATAAGGCTATCATGTTTTATGAATAGAAATTATTGATTGCTCTAGAAATGCCAGAAAAGATAAGTAGGGATTATAGCCCTATATGTTAATCCATGCATGCCCAACATTAGACAAACATGACAAAAGAATCAATAAACTTAATAAATGGATGAATAGAACTAGAAGTTATTGACCCCCACCCCCCAGACTTAATTGCTTCATGGACTATGTAATAAGTCTGGTCAAGAAATGGTTAGGTTATTAAATTGGTTCCCTTCAACACTGTGCCTTCAGGAAGTACCAAAATCATAGATGTTGGTAGCAAGGACTATTCAGAAAGTAATACTGTAACATTTTGCAGATACTTTATTTCGCAAATTTAAAGTTCCTGCTATTTTAGCGAGCATTTAATTTCACGAATCTGAAAGTTTTACTATTACGGTACTTACAATGCAAAATTGTCAGTTTCGCAGGTATTTAATTTTGCGAATGCTCCCCCCTCGTGAAATTCACAAAATTAAATCCCTCACGAAATTAAGTGGTTTTACAGTATTTACACCCCAAACCCCATTAGATGGCATTTGACTCAGCATGATCAAAGACGAATGTTAGTCTTGGCACAGAATGCTGCGCCTATGACTAATTTACTATATTACAAGCTGAGGTCAGCTCTCAACAGGGCAGAGAAAAAACTCTATCTTTCTGGGAACTAATTTATTAAAGGGGCATTGAGAGATGTATCGATATACTAAATGAGCAAATAACGTAAAGATAATCATCAACATAGCCCAAATCCAAAATGTCATACAATTCCGACATCGCCTTCATGCCAAAATAAGCAAATAACGGCACTTCCGGGTTGAGATTTGCCGCGAAATTCTGTGAGTAAAACGATGCATAACTTCCAAATTCAGCACCTGAGTTTTAAAATCATTAAATTTTATATGATAAACGGTGAATGTTGGTAAACTGTTTCAGTTAGTACATAATGTATATGCCGAAGTATTACTCTGATGCAAAAAAAATGATTTCCAGGATAATTGAGGGCGCACTCCCATACGTATCTCTCAATGCCCCTTTAAGTGATAGATCCTCTGCGAGAGAATACAGGATGAGCCAGACTGATTGGGATTCAGAACGCATGCATATTCTATGTTAAGGGATTTTAATGGCAGAGGTGTCACGGCATATGGTTAATAATGAAATTGTTTGCATTACCTACTCAGATTTATCGGGACATGAAATGTGACATTTACCGAAGAATGATGCCTTTCATTGGAATTTGTCGTTTTCAATAAAATGGTTGTTTTTGCAGTTTGCAAATGAAATTGGTTATGCCTTTTCGTTTGAAGGTGTATACATGTTTTTCATTTGTGCAATGGAAATAATATGTGCAATGGAAATAATATTTTCATTCTGTAGGTCCAGTAGCAGCTTTGCTTTGTTGAATGGAACTTTTCATCTTTCACCTCATTAAAAGATACTTACACTGTACAATTGCATTCATAAACATTTAGAGAATAAAGGTATTGTTTTTAGACCGTACCCGTGTTATATTGTCTGACATAAATGCGGACGATAGTATTATTTTAAAAACGATGCGCAGGCGGAGTTGTTCTACGCAAAAAATAATACTATCAAACGCATTTATGTCAGACAATATAACACGGGTACGGTCTAAAAACAATACCTTTATTCTCATTCTTAAACAATCATACTTTAGACATTTTATCAAAGAAATAAGTACATTTTATTGTCCACATTTGACAACTTTTACCCCTGCCAGGATCGAATAACCCACAAACATTCCATCCAATCACATGCGATGAGTAAACCATGCGTAAGCGTCGCGGCGCCGGCATAAACACAGGAAAAGCGCTAAAGACGTACTGCAGAAGTGCGCGTTATGGAGCAAACCACGCATTGTGAAGGTCGGGCGCTCTGTTAAAACGTAAGCCCCACCTCCCCGTGTTATTAAGTTGTCTCATCTAGATGTCGCCAATTTCTCTGAGAACCAATGAGATTGCTTAAACTTTCTTAGCTGTTTAAGAATCATTATTTGTATACCATTTTAGTATTATTAATATATATTATATGCTCATATAGGGCTGGAATCTGACAAAAAGTACAATATTTAACACTAAATAATTCCACCTCAGAACACATTGTTTCTCTTTATAGTATTCTACTTACCCAAATACTAAAGCTCCATCCTGCCGAATACCAAAATGTGCATTTTGTATACCGTGCGAATTTTGAACTAATCTTCCATCACTCACAATGTTCCCATAGCACTCTCCCGTGAACGTATTGAAAAATCCTGCATTTGTCGCAACCAAACATTTCCTCTGCTCTGACGATTTGGTCAAAGTTGCCAGTCTCGTTAATTCGCACCCGCCTACCTCTCCAGGCTCTAGCACCGAAAACGTTCTCAGAGGGTTATCTATGTAGGCTATATGACCAGAGGCCATTCGACCACTTGAGAAGTCATCATAAAATTTCTTGACAGTTACTATAGGAAGAGTTACTTTGGTTTGTTGAGTTGTGTTTTGGTTGTATGAGGCTTGGTAGGTTGAGTTACCATACTTGCTTGGTTGACACTCTCTAGTGTGTCTGTGAGAATGAGGCGATTCATGAACGCCTTCATCAATATTTGGTGTCAATACATCACCTGGAAATGATCTATTAGAAAATCAAGTATACAGTATATTAAAGGTATATAAGAAGAGAAAGAGGGGAAGGAAAAGAATAGTGTAGAAATTTGATAAGGAAGGGAAAATATATAAGTAGAAAGAAGTGAAAATCAAAAGAAACTTGGAGAAGAGAAGAGATTTAACAATCCAAACACTTTTATGTGTAAGCGTGCATTACGTAACCTGAGACGAATATTCGTCTCAGACGTAACTTCAGTGACTTTAATCAGGGACAATCGAATGGAGGGACAAGAAACTATTGTACTATTATATAAGTATGCGTGTTGCGGGGGTACAAATATCATCAAGTTGAGCAAGCATACACAATACATTCATGAATGGGCACTGGTACAAATCTCAGCAATCATACTGCACGAGTCGCTGTGTGTCTTGCTCGATACGGATGGACCCTTAGTCGGGTGAAAGCTCGACATGACCGTGAAGTATAGTACAAATGTGATTTTATTGCTGAAAATCATGGATGAGTAAGTCTAGATTCACACCACCGGGTGCCAAAATGGCACACTTGGGCAACTTTTTTTTTATTGAAGTCTTAAGCCACACACCCTTTATCGATTATGTTATAATAATGACAAATATATTTGCAACACAAACATATCGTGTTTGGTATGAAATTAAAGCACGGCCTATAGATTCAAATTCAGGCTAATGACGCAATCGTTTTTATCTCAGCATTTTTAGTGTCTTAGCCGCTGTTCTCAATGTCGGTTAGTTTCAATAAGTCTTTGCTTCTATTTCCAGCTTATTTTGAATCACTTTACCCGCAATGTTATGCTATCTCACAGTGTTTCCAAATTAATGAGTCCTAATGTTGATTTACATGCCTGTACGCAACTATTCATATGTCCTTAAGAAAATCAGTGGAGAAGTAATATAATGAGAGTACAGGTAACTGCAGTATACATGGTAAAGGGGTTTCTTATGTTCTGAGGGTGGAATTGTGAAGTATTATATACTGTAGCCCTTCAACAAGGCACGGTTTTAATTAAACAAAATAATCACAAATAATGAAGACCATAGTCTCGATCTACTTGTATTAAATATTTGAACGTTTTTAAAACAAATAGTTATCAGTATATGCTGATGTGCCTCTAACTCTAAATATATTACTAACAAGCACCTGATGTGTATGGAGACAGGCATTGACAGATTGACAGTTTTATTTGTACCATGGATGAAGTATCACATCTTCAAATAGACAGGTAGGATATAGCGTTTTATGTACGTGACATGAAATTACAGGTGCCATGAAATCACTGGTGCAGTAGCGTAGCCAGACGGGAGCAAGGGGAGGGCAGAGTGCCCCCCCCCCCCTGAAAAATAATTTGACCGGGAAATCGGGAACTAAACGAAAAATCGGGAAGGCAAAGGAAGGGAAAGAGAGGGAGAAGAGGAAGGAAAGGAAAGGGGGTAGAGGGAAGTAGAGGTAAAACGGAAAGGGAAAGGAAAGGAAAGGAAAGGGAAAGGAGACGGACAGAAAGGAGAAAGGAAGACATATTGCAGTTTTTCACGCCGGTATGGGGACGCAACGCCTCTACCCCCCCCCCCCCCCCCCCCCCCCCCCCCCCCCCCCCCGCAGCTTGTCATTTTCTTACTCGACGCCAATTCAAAAAGTTACCGGATCGGACTGGTGCAATACCATTTGTCTCCCCCCCCTCCCCCTGACAAGTGACCCTGGCTACGCTACTGCACAGGTAGGTGACATGACATTACAGGTGACATGACATGTATGAATGAATACATTTTAATCACGTTTGACCTCTTTTGACTTTTTGATATATTTATTATATCATTTTATATGTATTCCAGGAGTCAACAGCTCTAATTTGATACCAAACATGGTATTTTGTTTATAAGACCAATTATATTTGTCATAATTCTAACGTTATCGAAAAGGGCGTGGCTTGACGTCAATTAAAAAATTCTAAATCTAGACATCCTCCCTCATGTATCATTTTCAGCAATAAAATTGCATTTGTACCCTAGTTCACGGTCATGTCATAATTGTGAAGATATCCACTTGACTACATACCTGTGCAATTCCTACTGAACTACTATACTCTAGAAATGCAAATATATATCATCAAAGAACATCATTTTCCGATTAATTTGGATATTGGAATCAATAGGAACAAAATGTCTATAGTTTAAACTTCCCAGGAAAAATATTAATTACTTTGTTCTAGCATGTTTTCACATTTTTTATAAATCTAAAATTATCACATTTTTCTCAAATATACCGATTATTATTAACACTAGAACTTTATTTTTTGAACAAATCACGTATAAATTGTATTCAGTTTGACCTAGGCCCAAGTTTTTTGAAAAAATATATTTTGATCATTTTTCGAAAGATTATAGGGCAACCTTTGAGTTCCTTGAATAAAAACACATCCGCAACTACTTGAGCTAACCCGCAACACGCATGTTTTGTTCTTTTTTTGTAATTGAATACAATGATGTAACGATACCATATGCCGTTTCTAGTCCCTCCATTCGATTGTCCCTGCTTTAATCAAGATTATCTACGACCGGGTAAGGGATCGCTACCCCCCTTTGACTTTGGGTGAATTGCGCCTATTTGAAGAATCTAAGGGATTTATTCAATTCCCATCTAAATGACAATTTGCCCATTGCCCGGTTTGATGATGGGTAATTTACGGTATAAAAATGGCAAATTTCCAGGAATATCTTTGTAGCCCTTTTAAAAGAAAACATGTACTGTCATAATGGCCAGATTCGTGTAAGTATGTTGTTCAAAATGTGTGGGCTACGCGTGCATCAAGTATAGGATGCGACGTCAGTCGGTTGAATAAACAACCAAGCTGCCCCATTTTTGTAACGTAATATATAAGGGTCAAACTGGTGTTCACCAGGGAAAATACCCTTTGCCTCCCCTGACAAAGACCCCAGATACACTACTGCACTTGCACTGCATATACAATCTGTAAATAAAGGTTAATGCTCCTTTTACCAACTCCACATAGATTTAACATTGAATATCAGTCTGCCAATCACCAGTATAATGGAAAGATATTTACCAATACCTACAACAAAATAAACCCAATAATCACATGCAGCAAATGTAAGTTGCAATCAAGCAATTTCCAAGTCATAGTGTTACCCAGGGATAATGCTGTATGAAAAAGATAAATATGGAGAAACAATGAGACTTCTGTGATTATGTCCTGGTCACACAAGTATCATCATTTATTAGAGTGGCCAGTACACACTTTCATCACGATACATGTACAATAATCAACAACATACAATAACGGTAATTAAAATATCGAGGGCTCAGAACCAAAAGGCCTTATCTTCATTTTTTCAAAAAATGAGAAATTCTCTTTCCAGTAACACAGCCTTTTATCCCCATAACACAACCCCTTTTAAAGTTATAGCCAGTATCACAAGGCCTATCTCCATCTCCCCAATGTGTTCTTCAAATCTTCAATATATAGTCTTTTTCTCAGAATGGTCAGAATGGAGATAAGGCCTTTGGTTTCTGAGCCATCGATATTCATGCATTGTCATCTATAGTCTTTAACTACTGTTCTAACTGTTGAATTTGTATCACCATCATGTCAGGCCAAAAAACAAAACAAAATTGACTTGCCCTTTCAGGGCCAGATTGTGGGTCGGACGGTCGGATATTTTTTAAATTTTTTAAATTTTTTGAAAATCTTAACAGGGAGATGGATTTTTTTTAATTTTAATTTTTGAAAATCTTAACAGGGAGATACTACACAAAAACCCGTTTTAAAGATTTTTGTTTGTTAATTTTTTGTTGTTGATTTGTTTGATTTTTGATTTGTTTTTTTAACAAGCAGATACTACTGAAAAACACGTTTTTCATCTTTCTTTATTATTATGTGCTTATTTCTTTCATTTATTTCCCTTTTCAATACTACTTTTAAAAAAAAAAATTAAAAAAAAAATTAAAAAAATAGCGACCCTAGATTTCAGAAAATTTGGGTCGGTCAGAAAGGGCAAGTCAACTTTTTTTTTTTTGGCCTCATCTCGATATGTACAGGGTGAGTCAGTAATGGCAGTTTAGTCACAAAGGTACCATGAAAATTGCAGGCTTACGCCTGTATATTCATTCAAATTAATGAGGACACAAATCGATGTGGGGTCCAGGGGCCCGCTTTAAGGGCGAAACGCCCCCTTGGAGCTGAAGGTTATCTGTCGTTTTGAAGGCCACTGGGAGGGCTCTCCTTGCGCATTATATTTACACTCTTAAGTGCAGAAGCGCCAAATTTGATCTTTGATTGACTTGTAGTCAGTCATAAGACCCTACATTTCTTCAGGATTTGTTCTGGGTCTACGTTGGGGGCACTTATATATACCATCATGCAATAAGGGCCTGAGACAATTCTTAATATAGACGCTCTCTGAGGGCATTTCTAAGCCATTTCATCATAATAAATAAATAAAAAGTGGGATTAAATAAGGAAGACCCCCCCCATCCCACCGTACAGGGCATTGTGGCCCCACCCCCTCGCCCCACTTATTGAATTGGCAGCATGCCCCTTTTTTGGCAACCTTAACATTTTCCACGCGGCAGGCATCTGCAGACGAAATTCCAAAAGTTCACAAAATGTTTAAAATATGTAACAATTATTGAAGTTAATTACCATATTTTGAATCACCATCAGAAATGCATTAAAATAAGTACAAACATTCCTAGTATCGGTTCAATAATCCTTACCATTTGGGAAAGGTTTCTGAAAAATCTGTTTTGTATTTGGTAAATCCAATAACCGTGTGGAAAGTGTTAAACATTTATGAAAACACCTTACAATATCTTAAAATCACCATTTTGAAAAATAGCTTAATAGCATAGTCCTGAATCTTATAGTATATGTTAGAAACATCATTTCCCTCACTTATAAGCAAAAAACCTGGCGAAATTCCGATATTTTGAACTTTTTTGGCGAAAATGTCAATTTTGGCCTAAATGTGATGCGATCTGTGAAAACCCGCCACATGGTGGCATTTTCCATATTAGAGATGTTTATATCACAAGAAAGCTAAAACTGTGCTGATTACAGAACTGTTTCCATTATTCTTCTACGACCACTACAAACAAAGTTATGAGTGAATGATGATTGTGATGTCATAAAAAGCTACAAAACAAGAAATCTTGAAAACAGGCCAATAAAGATACATTATTCAATAGAATAACATTATAAGGTTAATGCTAAAAGTGACTTATGTAAGTTTTTGAAGGTAAAATTTCATAAATATGATGACATAAAGTATTGTAAATTATTTTTCTTTAAAAAAAGCTAAAAAAACAAAAACACTTTTTTTCCCTTTTTTTATTTTAATTTCAATTTTACTCATAATCCTTAGTTCACATTTTGCGACATCCGACGGGTTTTCACAGATCGCATCACATATTTCACTACAGAAGAATACTACAATGGCATTTTGAGGTCGGTCATGTTTAGTGATGTCATGCGTGAGATGTTTGTACTTCTGTATGGAAAGAGGAGACCACTAACTATACCATAGTACCGGAATAAGGCCTAAAAAAAAGGGTTTGATTAGTGTAACCCGACCGACCCTATTTTAACCGCCAACCCTAAACATTTTTTTAAATTTTTTTATTATTTTTTTTGTTTTTAAATTTTTTATTTTTTATTATTTTTATTTTTTTTAATTTTTTTTTGTGTGTGAGAAAAAGAAAAAAAACAGTGAAAATGTGTATTTGTGCCATTTGTGTATGTCTGTATGGTATATGTGTGCTGGTATATAACATTTCATAGACGTTTTATAGATTTAGAAAAGAAAAAAAAAGAAAAAAAAAATCCGACCTACCTACCGTATTTTTTTTCCTATGTTAAGCCAATCAAACCTCTTTTTTTTAGGCCTAAGCACACTCTGCATCTGTTTGGATTTCATTAGGGGACACCCCACTTAGTAAATGGTGTTACATAAAACGGCCCAATCGGACAAGGTAAATAAATCATTAATCAGTATAAAAAACTGAGATAAACAAGCACATTTCCTCTCAATCTCCACAATAATATGACACCTCATTCATAAAATGGATGGATATTTTCCCAGGATACTTTATACCAACCGAGCACAAACTTGCATTACGGTGATTTTCAATATGAGCCACTGGTGAAATCATGGAATTCCATGGTGAAATAAATCCCCAAGAATGACTTACAGCTCATCACCATTAATCCATACCTGCCGACCAGTTCGATAGCACACAGACAGTGTTCAATACAAATCGATGAAATCCCATACTAAAACAACTTTTACCCTAAAATAAAGCATCACAACTTAATATGTATCCAGTCAATTTGTTGAATGAGGTGTCTTATTGTGGAGAGGAAAGCTCGTTTTTATATCAGTTTTTTCAATGATCCACAAACAGATTTACATCAAATTCTACATGTCCATAATGGCATCATGTTTCAAAAGTTAGCTCTTTAGAACATATTTACAACATTAGTTACACAATTTATAATCACATACCTGTATGAAAAGATAATATATTATCAAACAATGTGAGACTTCTGTGTTTATGGCCTGGTTGTCAGTATTATGATGTGGTATGAAGTTCAGTAAGGTGTATGATTGGTCATTGATGGTCATTACCAGCCCCAACAAAGTGGAAAGACAATCTCACAGCTACCTCGGTAAAGTTTGGAGTGAAATTGAAATGTTGCTGTGTGCTTGGTGGTTCCTTGGGTTCTTATTCCTGTCCACTCGAGTGCATGCACACCCGATGGTTTGTGCAGTGATGCAAGGAGTTAGTACTTTAGTATTATTAAAGGGGCATTGAGAGATACGTATGGGAGTACACCCTCAATTATCCTGGAAATCAGTTTTTCTGCATCAAAGTAATACTGTAAAAGCCAATATTTTCGCGTACAGATATTTTCGCGGATTTTGATATCAAAGACGTTTCGCGAATTGTTTTTTTCGCGGGCGACCGTCTGAAAACATTGCATGAATGTGTAAAGCAATATTTTCGCGTGTTATAATTTTCGCGGAAAAAGATTTTGCGCGAAAAGAAAACCACCGCGAATATTTCAGCTTTTACAGTACTTAAGCATATTATTATACTGACTACCATCTGAAACAGTTTACCAACATTCGCCATTTATCATATAAAATATCATGATTTTCTTACGTTTCGATGTGATCATATCAAAACTAGGTGCTGAATTCGGAAGTTATGCTATCGTTTTACTCGCGGACTTTCGCGGCAAATCTCAACCCGGAAGTGCCGTTATTTACTTATTTGGCATGAAGGCGATGTCGGAATTGTATGACATTTTGGATTTGGGCTATGTTGATGATTATCTTTACGTTATTTGCTCATTTAGTATATCAGTACATCTCTCAATGCCCCTTTAAGTATAATGATTAATTTCTTGCAGGGTAGCTCAAATCTATAGATACTGAAGGTATGGATGGCGAAGTCCTTTCTATTGAAACTATGCTCATCTCGGATTATATATGCGCAACCAACTTCTCACAATTCATAAATAAAACGTCACTCTCGTTCCTATGCGTATTGATTTAAAAAGACATGCTCTTTGTCCATCAAACGCATGGGCTTGAGTTTATTATTGTGTTATTAAAAACTGGGTTAAAGGCATATTATGTGATCTTTTCCAGAGAGCACCCTCTATTCATGATTTTTTTTAGAAAGTAGATTTTCTTGCAGATTTACATTTCTGATCATAAATCGTACATACCTTCCAAGTTACAGAGCAATACGATTCCTAATTACCTCAAAATCATGGTTTTCGAGTGAACTTAGAGTGAAAATATAAACTATCGTGTTCACTCTAAACCAAGATTTTGAAGTAATTAAGAATCGTATCGCCCTGTAACTTGGAATGTATGTACGTACAACGTACGATTTATGATCAGAAATGATCATTTGATGTTTTTGATGTTGAGGGCATTCCCTGGAAAGATCACACAATATACCTTTAAGTAGATATCTATAAAAATTCACAAAGAGTGTTACACAAATCACATCAGTGAATGTGCTATTAATTTAAGGCTATAGGGTAAAGTCGCCTATTTTCGGTCAGCGCCTATTTTCGGTCACTTCGCCCAAATCGTGTAATGAAAATGACCTCGTCGTTATAAACTGACGGGTAACAAACTGCCGCATAGTTGATGCCGGTATTGCTTTTAAAATGGCGACAACCAATGCAATTACACGATTTTGGCCAAGTGACCGAAAATAGGCGGTGACCGAAAATAGGCGACTTTACCCTATATAAAAAAAGATTGTCTCAAAGCTCTTCGGTTTTTCAAAACCTAATGCGGAATGCGTATTTTAAATTTTTTTAAATTTTTTTATTTTTTTATAAAATATTTTAAATCCTTGTAAAAGTGACCTTTTGTATTTAAAATGATGTGATCAATGAAAATCTGAAAAATCTGTGAAACTTTGGGATTTTTCCTCCTTTTTTTTCTCCTTCTAACGCGCACCAAGTAACTAACGCTTTGAGACAACCCATTTTCTTAATATAGCCTAATATATTTAAAATATTAGAAATATTTGAATTTTCACCTTGGCTGCTTTTCTCAAACATTTGATAACATTCTACACCTAACCCTAGATCACCACACGGCAACAGATTTCTTTTCCGACCCCCAAAATTGACCAGAAAGGTCACCCGACCCCCCCCCCCCGGATTTGAACCACTGATCTCCAGCACCCGGGCCCAGATCCTAGCCACTACACCACGGCTGTCAGTCGACACTCGGCGAGTATATTCGCCTCGTAATATAGCCTGGGTCCGTTTTGTAGCCCAAAAACCTGCATGCCGGGTTATAAAACCTTTTTTTTCTTGCACAGTTGCCGTGTGGTGTAGAAGAGTTAGGGTTATATATCCCATTCGCTTTAATTTTGGACCAAAACAATCACCTTTTTGGCTCATTTTTTTTTCGTAACAAAATCAGATTTTGGTAAAAAAACGAAATTGCAACAAAATTATCTAAAGACACTTGTTTATGTGTCAACCTTGGTAAAACTTTTCGGGCAGTTGATTGGCCGACTATTTTATGGCTCAATGGATTGCCCAAAAAAGTCCAAATGAGACGGGCAATATAAACTATTTGTAATTACATCACCTCAAAAATTAACATGCTTAAGGCAATACAAGTACATTTTGTTGTTTATGTAGGTCACAGGCCAATAGTAAACTTATGGCTATCTTCAAATGAATTCTCAAATATTGGTTCTTAGTTATGCAAATTAATCAAATAAATAAATATAATTTTTTTAATTTATTTTGTTCGTACACAAATATCAGAATTAGGAATATGCACAACATAACTGATTTCCAGGTTACCAGAGGGTATATGCCCCATTTATGCATGTCTAGATATTAATTAAAATGTGTTTTGGACTTGATGCTAATTAAATTTGCAAATGATGTTATTTTACAAAATTGTATCAATATATACATGCAGTAAGACCTCTATATCATGTGTAGGTATAGCACCTTCGCTACACTAGAGTCTGCCACACAGAGTGTGTGCACACTCTGGTGAATTTACCTGTTTTCAGGCAAAACTTAATGGACTGGTTTGAAGAAGAAAACAAAAACGAAATAATTTAAAAATGTACTCTTCACCGTTATTTACATTGATCTTTTCTCTTTCTGAATCTGAAGTTTGATGATTATTCTACAACTAAAATTTATTCTGTGCAAGAACTGATTATGCCTTGCTTGAAAGTCACACACTTGGTCCCATTGATCAGTCAGCTGTAGAACGGGGCTCCGTTTCAATTGAGGGCGCTCTATTTAGTGACGCACTGCCGTCATTTTTTACACGGCGATTCATCAAGTGACGGAAGTCCGTCGCCCGACGGCATATGAACAAAAACACTTTTCAAGAGGGACGGCCTTTCCAAGGGAACGGCCTCACATCACAGTAATTTTCAGAATTCATAAAAAGCCGATTTTAAAAACTCTCTTATCACAGAGATAACCGTTACAAAGGCATCACTTCTGAATACTATAGGGCTTATATTTAATGTAAAAATTATCACACTTAGTCTAAAAATTCTATAAAATGGTGTAATCTCGTCTAGAAAATGGTGGTCTCATCGCAGCAAACCGGTCAAAAATACATGATGTTAGCTTGTGTCGTGTGATGTTGAGGTCAAAGGTTAAATTAAATCATCGAACTGGATGTCGCAAGGAGTTCTGGTACCTTATGCTGCCCTCAACTCGACGGATAGTTACTTTTTATGCAGATAATTGGGGGTAAAAGGCGAAAATTCAATAATTGCGCAAATTGACGGGTGTGCGTTACATTGGTTATTTACACCCGTCGTTTTAGAGCGCCCTCAATTGAAACGGGCCCCGTTCTACAGCTGACTGTTGATAGCCCACACTAAGCCATGCAGCTCAGCATTGAAAAACAAATATTTGGCACTGAGCTTGATATACATGGTAGCTATGACCTCTCTGTACATGGATGGCCCTGTTTCAGAAAAATCAATTGAAGGTTGTTTGGCTGAGTTTTGTTTATACGCTATTTGGCTTCCTCTGGACAGTGATGTAACTTAACAGGCGCAGCATTTACGCACGCGTATGTATCTTTAGTCTTTCAACACTCGGGTGTATACGCCAGCGCCTTGAGAAGGCTTGCGTTATGTTCTGCAATTACTAGAATACGCAGTTACGCCACTGCCTTGCGATGGCCAAATTAACTATGGTTACATAATTTTTGGGTATTTGCTCTAAATTTTGATATAATTGCCCGATTTGAAAATTTGAAGGCCCGATTTGAAAATTTGAAGGTACCAGATGGTATTAAAAATTCTCTACTTATGGCTGATATGCTTAGTTTTTATATCCATTGAGTGCATCACACCCGAAAAAGACCCAGAAACACAATTATACAATGTAATGAAATTGTAATGGAAATCTTATAACTTTGCTGAGGGTCTTTTAAGAAAATTTATTTACATTAATACAAGTGATGCGATTTCAACCATAGATCCTTCTCAAGGATCTATGTTTCAACCAAGTTCTCTTGTTCTTGTTCTTGAACACCCTATACTGAATAATACAATATTCAAATATAAGTCCTGGATACAGGGCTTAAATGTGTCTGTAGGTATACCATGAATAGAAAGGTGGGAATCAAATGACCTTCAGCTGTGAATTACTTCAGCCAATGTTTTGTACTATTTATTCTGAGACAAAGCTCTGTGGGCACTTCAGTTGTACTAAGCATGCTTGAATGCACAAGAAATCTTTCTGGGAATTTCTGCTCCAAACAATTTCATTCAATAATAAATCCGATTATAAGGAATATACATACAAATGTCAATTTATCGGATCAAAACTTGGAAATATGACTTATCAAAATAGCTACATTTGGTTTATATCAATGTTAAAAGACCCAGAAATACAGAGTAAACTTGTTATGGTGAGCTTACAGCAGACCTCTCCACAGCAATGGCATTGATCAATAGCAACATACTGAAAATGGCAAGAGAATATGTTCAGGAATAAACTTATGTTAAAAAAATGCGAGTCAAAGTGACCTAATTTGCATATGCAAAATTTGAATACATAATGAGCTCATTTGCATATTTAATGAGATAATTAATTAAATTTTTCATTTTAATATATGTCTTGTCATAGGTAACCAGTATACCAAAACTCATCTTTCTAATGCTTGTAGAACTTAAGATACTCACGTTACATATATTAATTAGCTGGACTTAAAGTCATTTTTTGATGATTTTCCGAGTTGCGATTAAATATGAATTTGGAATAAAATGGTATATTCTGGAGTCTGCTGTACAAATGGCACTTTTTGGCAGATTTCCGGTCATATTTTTTAATAATATCTTGACAACCGTACAACCTATTTGCATGATATTTTTACCAATTTTCTACTTTTGCAAATATCTACAAAATGAGACTTTGTGTGTGCTATACCTATTAATAATCATTTAAGTGAATTTGCTAAGGGTTTAGCATCACATACCAACATAATATAGAGGATCGCATAGGCAATTCAACAGGGAACTTGAACGATGTAAATAAATAACAGCAAGTTTACATTGTTCACATTCCTTATTGAATCGCCTATGAGATCCTCTATATGTAGTTAACAAAAATATATGCAATGCATTAAATAACTCACCAACATATTATCTACTTTTCATAAAAATAAGTATTTTATTTGTGAAAATGTTGTATGAACAAACACACATGATATAATAGGAGAGTGAATCAAAGCGTAGTTGAATGTGTGCATCACATGAGCATAACAATTGGATTGGATTACATCAATAGACGTTATATTCATAATTGGCGATTTCATGTCTTAAAGGTAGATGACCCGATCACATTTTCGATTTTCAACTTGAAGTTTTCTATTCTACATGAAAGGTCATCCTTAAAAAAGTCGTGTTCCAAAGTTTGAGTTGCATAGCTCTAATGGTTCTTATTTTAGACTCACAAGATGCTGTGAACTGTACCCATTGAGTAGTACACAAACTATATCGGTGGTATACCACCATTCGCGGTAATTCGACGCTATTTCATCGATTTCTCCGTAATTATACCGATTTAGGCCGTCAAATTTCAGTATGATGATGAGAAAAATACGAGCTTTCATATGATATGAAAATCTCCATATGTTTGAAATAATTCTGTGTTACGAAAATGTGATCGGGTCATCTACCTTTAAGAGGGAGACATACTCGATAAACTATATACTGCAATGTAATAACTGTGAACTTCTACATTTTCCTAGATAGGGTCGGTTACCAGCAAACACTTCATTTTAAACTAGTGGAATAGATAGTTTATACGTTCAAGTTTATTTCACGAATGTAATAAGGTCAATATATTGAACAGCTCAGAAGTATGAAGCATTTTTTATGATTAGTGCAAAGTTCACCACATTGAAAAACTACATCACTGTCGTCTCGGCTACATCGTTAGCCTCGTTTTCGGAGCATTTATGCTCTGAGCATGCTCAGTTGGATAGCACGATCCTCTTTTGACGTAAATGCGCCAATTATGAATAACGTCTATGGTATTTAATAACCTGTTCAAACTGCTTACACTTATATTTGGTGTGCATTTGAAGGAGACTGTTAAAGTCAGTCAGAACCTTGGCTATTGCTAATATTCAGAACCTGATTTGGCACCGACCCTTTGGAGGGATCTATGGACAAACCAACATATTTTTGCCTTATTAGGTATCTTAAAGGCATATCATGTGATCTTTTCCGAGTAGCGCCCTCTATCATTGATTTTTACTATGAAAGCAGATTTTCTTGAAGATTTGCATTTTTGATCATAAATCATAAAAATCGTCTAAGTTACAGATCGATACGATTCCTAATTACTTCAAAATCATGGTTTGAAAATAGATTGTACCACTCCGGTACAATCTATTTGTCAAATTTTACTCTAATGATTTTGAGGTTATTAGGAATCGTATCGCTCCGTAACTTGTAAATCTTCAAGAAAATCGAGGATTGAGGGCGTCCCCTGGAAAATATCACATAATAAATCTTTTTAAAGGTATAAAGGTATTCAGGTATTCAGGTTAAAACCTGAATACCTTTATAGAAGATTGTGGTTTTGAGTCCTGCTAGGTGAACATGTTGTGCTATCTTACCACAGCTACATGTACTCCTTTGTAACGGGTGTATTATAGGTATGGGGATTCTTCAATGCGGGAAAGAAACAGACTTGCTGTGGCATTGAAGCAATTCAATGACTTAATTGCTTGAGAAATGAGCAGTGGCAGTTTGTTCCTGTAGTGTCAACGCAGGAAACACAGATTTATGTGTCTTTTACTTTATTTTTACATATATTACAAGTTAAATGTACATCGTATAGATGAGGTGACCTATGATGTCATGTATTTACAAATGGGACACCCTCTGTTGATTTTCCCTCCAGGCAGAATATACAGTAAAGTTAATGAAGACAACATGAAATTTCTTTCTAATGAATTGTAAAACTCATTAAGTTTTAATTTTTTTTGTGAAATGCGATAGCTTATAGCATTCCTAAGCAAGTTTAAAGACAGTTTTGATAACAATTTGCTGTGACACCCCAATCTAGTTAGAAAACCTGATCTGGCCTATGTAAACTATAGGAACTCTTGCCCGGTGTGTTTTGTCTCAAACCAACAGAGGGCGTCCTAAATGTCAACAAATGTCACCTCATCTATTGGTTTGAAATTACCGAAATAAACGTGTACTTAAAGGTACCAGGTATGCACTTATCTATTTGTGTAGTGCACGTTATTAACTCATGGTTGCTGGTTATATCTAACGTGCACATGTACATTACACACATGCAAGAATAAAGTGCATTAATTGCTTCAACCATGTGAGGTAGCACATCAAAAGGGGTGACCTTGCGGCTGTGTGTTTTTCAAGATATAGATGAAAAGGAACAGAAAAAATAAAATAAAATAATAAGTATTTAGGAGTCATTTTCACTCGTAAAATCTGAGTGCCTTGATCAATTTTGGATGTGCTGCATCACATGATATGCACCTTATTTGGTCAAATACATGTCTGGCTGGGACCCGCAGTGCTCTATATTTTATCAAAACTTTCTGTACTTTTTACATAAGGCACACATGTTTCTATACTCTCTGAATCTGAATCGATCACCAAAAAACGCACAAAAAAGCCCATCCCCAAAACAAACCCTGGCGATATTGGTACGCACATACACTCGTACATATTTATTCATTTTTAACTGACCAGTTTTGACATTTAAGTACTCCAAGTTGCCTTGCATTATCAAATCTAAACATAAAAGCAAAGGCACAGATGCACAGTGTGATATATCGCAGCTGTTCTGTCAAAACCTTGTATGTTTTTCTGGCCCTTCATCATGTATAAAGTAATACTTTCTATGTATAACCTTAGGGCTGTCTGCTCTAAACATGTTCAAGGGCCAAACACACATTTATCAAAACCTTGTAAGTGCTCTTGTCCCTGAACATGTATCAGGTAACCCTTCCTATGCATAACAATTGGACAGTCTTACTTTATACATGCTGAAGGGCCAGAAAAACATACAAGGTTTTGACAGAACAGCAGCGATATATCACTCACATTTACAATACGGTTATGTACACATATTTTATGCAGGCATGAGAATAAATTTGCCTGATAAAAACCTGAACAGCCTGAAAAGGAGCGTGAAATCAGCCTATACAGCCAAAAACTGTCTGAAAATAAAAGAAAGTGCAGAAATGTGGGAAACATAATAGCCTGAATTTAGACCAAAAGCCTAAAAATTCTCATGCCTGTTTTATGAAGGAATACTGCATTGAAAATGCTGAACACAATTTGAATGGTTGGTGTTATAATCAGATTAATTATCGAAGACATGTAAACAAATAACTTTGATAGCTTTGCACTGCAGGGATAGCGCTAAAGGGAGTTATTGCGTGTTTTGCACATATTTTTTCATTTTGGCGCAATAAATTAGCTGAAAATCCAAAATAACCCCTTATTTTTCAAACTTTTATGGGGTTCAGGGTTCTAAAAACCCTTAATTTAAAAACCTAGCGCTACCCCTGCTTTGCAGCTGATTGTGCAGCAATAAAGCATCATGGGTAATTCTCAAAGAAGATTTCTTAAACAATACCAGCATGCCCCACTTTCATCACATGACTGATATAGTGGTTTGTGTCTCCAGTGTCTACTGGTTCACATTGACATTACAATGTAATGAAATTGTAATGAAAATCTTATAACTTTGCTGCTAAGGGTCTTTAGGAAAATCTGTTTATATTTAATACAAGTGATGTGATTTCCACCCAATTCTCTGTTCTTTTTCTTAAACACCCTATACTTTTTGAATAATACAATAGGGTCATTCCGTATTTCTGGGTTATTTGGGTTACAGTCGCCCAAGTACCAATTTCCAGCTTTGCATCTTATTCCAAAGGTCCTCTAATAGACAATTATAAACACAAAATATTCAATGACGCGAATCGTGTCACTTGAAGGGGCGGTAACCTCCCAACTTTGAAGGGCCATAATTCCGAAACGACTTGGATTTGAAATTTTATATTCAGCATGTGTTCATTATATTATACCTATAGATGTATATTAGAAATGAATTTCAGCCAAATCTGAGAGGTGACCCGTACCACCATTGGTTGATTTGATACGGAATGACCCAATATTCAAATATTATGAAAGAACTTGGATACAGGGCTAAAATGTGTCTATCTAGGTATACCTTGTATAGAAAGGTGGGAATCAAATGACCTTCAACCGTGAACTTCAGCACAAGTTTTGTACTATTTATCCTGATAAAAAGCTCTGTGGGCACTACAGTGGTGCTAAGCATGCTTGAATCAGGGAGGTGTCAAATAGATAAAAAATAAATTGACACCTCCCTGCTTGAATGCATAAGAAATCTTCTGCTCCAAACAATTTCATTCAATAATAAATCCGAATATAAGGAATACATACAAATGTCAATTTATTGGATCAAAACTTGGAAATATGACTTATCAAAATAGCTACAGTTAATTTATATCAATTTCATTGAATATTATGGTAATGTTTTGAGTTGCTTCAAATAAAATGATCTCTATAGTACATAGTATGATTTATACAATTGTTCATCTACCTCTGTGCGGTGATGTTAGAGTATAGTTCCAGTTATTATTGAAGCTTGTTATAGCACACATGATTCCAATGTCCTGGCGTATTGCGCATAATTATATGCTCTAACGCAACAGCACACAGGTTGACGAACAAGAGTATCAAATTGTCACGGTGTTATTCCGTCAATATTTATATATATGTATGGAAGGAAAACATTTAGTTTGCCTGACGATCGCGTAAGCGAAAACCTAAGGTAGCGAACTACCAAAGAAAAAGTGTTTTTATTTAAAAATTGTTTTTATTTGATATAAAGCTCTACTCATCATGGTATTGAGCACTATCCGTCTTATATTGATAATCTCGTTTTATATATATATATATTTCTCTGCCAAAAGTTTTAACAGAATCATGCATTCTAATCTACTGAATTTATCAAGACTAAAGTTACAAAATATATTCCCCGATCAACTAGAGAGAAACAAGTGTATACTATAGTTTGATCAGTTCCAAATTGGCAAAGCCACCTTGCAGCAGCGAATGAATACAAAAGGATGCGGGCGCGCATGAAGGCAACTAGCGCATTGTGCATCATATGTGTGACGAGTGCATGCAACCAATACCGAATGTGCCTGGCCATAATCACGGGCGTACGCTTGGATTACTTTTCTGTGCGGAGAGATAAAACCCGAATATTTCTCTCCAATTTGGAATCGATTAAACTATAGCTCACATTTGGTATCTACACTGAATTCGTTCCCTTAACCCTAACTCCAGCGGCTATGTTTTTTTGTGTGTATAGGGGAGGGGAATCACTTGTCTCCTAAATCTCTACATCTAGTTTGATAATTATAAGAATTAAGCACCAAAAGAAAATATAATTTACAATTTTTATAGATTTGTCATGCAGTAATCAAGTAATATCCATGTTATGCTGTAAAAAGTGGAAAAAACCCCCAACAAAGCATGTTTCTGGTTACTAAAGCATTTCATTTTGGAGCGATATTAACTGTATTTAGGTTTTTGTTACTTGAAAATGAAAATGGAAAATAATTTCATATCCAAACAAATATATTTGATCTGCAGGAATTGAATGAAATTGAAATCAATTTCTATGACAATGTTGACCTCACATAATTCATAGCGACAGACCTGGTGTACAAAACCTGTGCATGGCATTTGGAATCATTATTTGATTGATTGTCTTTTCGTTAGTGCAATAACAACACTATGATAAGGCAAAAAAAATAATAAGTTGACTTGCCCTTTCCGACCGACCCAAATTTTTGGAAATCTAGGGTCGCACCAATACAACATTTTTTGTTGGCCTTGTCCGCGACGAATTGAAATATCGTTGGTTCAGTGTGAGAAGACTTACCTTGGCGTTACAAGTTTTGAATAAATGTTTTCTGGTGAACAGTTGTGATACCTATAGTCCGAGTCATACTGCTATGGACATAATTCCAACAATACGTGCGTGCGCACATGCGTACGTATGTAAACCCTGAAGTGCGTACCGAGCGATTTAAAAAATGACAGTGCATCCAGATTGTTCAATTGTAAAATCATCATGCACATGCATGCATAGTTGTTTGCGCCTTTCATGAATCTGGACGCAGCTCAGCGAACAACAAAACATACTTGGGTGAAATGCTTGAATTTCGTCCATAGCAATATGACATTGACTATAAGAGCAAGTTTCATGGTTAATTAGCCAGAAAAAAACTTGTGAAATAATGACTTATTGGTTCTGAATCACACAAGAAGCTTGCGATCGATAGCTTTGGTAATAATAGCTCAACAAGATATTACTTGATAGATAATGCATAAAATAAAAATGACTACTTCACATTTCTTATACCCTTGTATAAGAAGATGTCAATTATTACCAATTAATCCTGATTCTACTGGTAGGAATAATACTATCAACAAAAGGATAAACAAATAAACATTTGGCAAGTACCCTGCTATATATTACAACTGAATTGATAATCAAGTCAATACAGTATTTCAACACACTCAAGTACAAAATAGAATTACTGGATACTTTTACCCAACATTAATGTCCTTGTTGTATCATAATGGTTGTCCACAATGACTTGCAAATGTAATTCTTTTAGTAAGTATAAAATCACATACTTAAAACAGCAAAAGTGTTTAAATATTTTGCAAAACAAGAACATTAATACTGCCAAAGTATCCATTATTACAATATTCACCAGGAACCTATCACAGAACACAAGTTTCAATCACCATATTGTTATTTTACACATACAGGGTGAGTAAAAAACCCTGCAAAAGTGGAGAGAAGGTTGTTTTCAAAACCAAGTTGAAGTTTGAATTTGTTTAACATGATAAGAATAGCATATTTGTTACTAACTCCGTGTGTAAAAATGATGTCAATACCATTTTCTGTTTGCCTTTGGTGAATTTATTAACATGCACCCGTTTCATGTGTTTATCCACAAGACACCCAGAACTATTACAGGGGGGCTGACAGGAGTGATGGCTATGTCACTTAGACCTGATTTTGAAATTAAAAGCAAACCTTACTCCACATCCAGCTATGAGCCTGCCATTTGGTGATAAGGAATAATGATAAATTCTGTAAGAATTGGAATGCTATTGAAGCATGTACTGTTACTAATATTGTGTTGTTGTTTAGCCCTCTCTTAGTTAGGTTTGAATGTCCATATCTATGAAAATACATGATTGTTGATAGAAACACTGAATGAGCTACTCTATTTGTGACCATGTTGTCTGATTGTGATTGGTGGGTATTTCAATGATCAGAATAGGGTCAGGACACAGTCATAGTCCTTTTTATGATCCTTTGCTCAAGGATATCAAACCTGGGTGCAATGGAGGGGAACTAGACCAACAACATTAAAAGTAAACCTTGGCGAATAAACTAGACTTGGTCCAAATAGAATGTTTATTTCGTACTATTGACAGGTTGTTGATTATCCTTAGTTGATTGTACATAAATTCAATCATAACAGAAATGACCTGTGCCCCCTGCATACTTATTGTCCACTTCAACATTAAGTCTGCAGAAACTGTATCTCTCTTCACATATTACATAAGTATTACCTGCATTTGAAACTGACCAAGGCAGCATTAAGGAATGAATATGCAGACTTTGAATGCAGACCTTTTTGATAATTTGCAAATTTGTCAGTAATTTTTCAAATACATACTGAGATTTCAAAACAAACCAATCAGAGTATTGTTTGACTTTGGAAGCATTCCTAGCCTCAGGTTTGGTCCAAGTATATATGACAATTGTGAGAACGTGACACATCCATAGGCTAACACAAGCCTGGATTGGGATTGGTGTAAGTTAAATACACCATAATTGTATATATTTAAAGCTTCCTTTACAAAAATATTTCCTCAAAAAAAGAGGACATGTTTGGTCATTCTGCCTTTCCTCTCTGTTTGACCTCTTCAAATAATGGTTGTTTTAAAGTGTCTTTAACATACGATTTTAAACACTGAAGCATCCTTTCTCGTAATTCACCATCTTCCATAATCAACTTGCTCATAGCTGTGAAATTGTATGTGCTATAATCATCAATGACGGGTTTGCAATGCTCGTTTAGTTCATCTCTCTGGTTGCTTTCCAGTTCTATGAGAAGCTCTGCTATCGGCCGACTCTTGCCTTTGTATTTGTATCTTGCGTATGCTGTGCCAAG
The DNA here is from genome assembly GCA_035610835.1 of Ophiura sarsii. Lineage (NCBI taxonomy): Eukaryota > Metazoa > Echinodermata > Ophiuroidea > Amphilepidida > Ophiuridae > Ophiura > Ophiura sarsii. Next base: position 15,951,260 of record CM069458.1, on the reverse strand, counting down.
TGCGCCCCCTGTTGGTGAAAGTCATAAAGAGATGACAAATGAACATTAACTAATAATACTCAAACTAAATTCACGATATAAGCAACAATATAGATACAGTATGTGTTTGGACTTTGGAATCACTGCAAAGCAGCTTCAGAGTTTGCAATATAATTCCAACATCTTCAGTGTACAGGTTTAAATGCCTCTGTCAGGTGGCCACCTTTTGTGCTATCAATCAAACGTCAGTGTCTGCTAACTACACCTAGCACATAAAGTCCCTGACCAGGTGCTTTGAGGTTGGCTAATTCAAAATATATAATCGGTAACACAAATCTGAGATATACATTAGATGAGCAAATTTCTTCTCCGCAGTTTGATACCTCATTCAACAAAATAGAATGGATACTGTTAAAGTTATGGCGATTTCATTGACCGCGCATAACAACAGCAAAGTTGCACTAGGTATAGGACATCATTGATTTGTGTGACAGTTACGACAGTAATCACACACAATTCAATGAATACCTAGGGCAACTTTGCTGTTGTTATGCGCGGTCATTGAAATCGCCATAACTTTAAAAGTATCCATTCGATGTTGTTGAATGAGGTATCAAACTGCGGAGAAGAAATTTGCTCATTTAATGTATATCTCAGATTTTTGGTACCGATTATATATTTTGAATTAGCCAACCTCAAAGCACCTGGTCAGGGACTTTATGTGCTAGGTGTATACGAACAGGTTGTATCCAACGTCTCGGCCAGCATCCGGGTTTCAGGTATGTTCTTGGTCCTGGCCCCAAATATCTGGTGGTTTTTTTGCGGTTGCACACGATCCTTAGACAAATATAATGATTTTATACACAAACACCACATTTGTTTAATTCCGAGTTTTGTCTTTTAGGTGTACCAAGAATGAGTAGATATTGTCAATCTGTTTGTGATACACTGGCTGTAACCATGATCAAAATATTTGAGTTTTTCCTCAGTCCTCTTAGGCCAAAAAGAAAATTGTTATGTTGTCCTCCACAGCTTTCAGAGAGGGGGGCGGGCGGATTTTTTATTTATTTTAATTTTTCTTTTTCTTTTACCAGCGGAAGCTCGAAGTTCAGCCAACAAGAAGTTGAAATCACTCTGAGAGTCGCACATATATGTTATAAACACTTAATTTCATATTTAATGCCATTTAAACTGTTAAAAAAAAAATGTGAAAAAAATGTGAAACAAAAAAATCTGGAAAAAAACAAAAACAAACAAAAACAAAAAACCCCAAAAACAAAAAATCAAAATCGGAGCGGCCCTAAATCCGGAGCGGGCGGTCGAGGACAATATAACATTTTTTTTTGTTGCCTTATGTTGGTTAGAGGGTTTTTGATGTTTTCTGCTCAGTCATTGTCTTTCGGTTTGGTTTTCTAAGATTTGGGTCTTGTACATCTAGTTACTAGTCCCTACACATACCATTGGCTATGAGGGCAGCTTTGAAGCTCTTTAACATGTTGTTTAAAAATCATAATTAGTTTGTACATGTATCATCTTTAGTAGTCACCATCATATCAAACCTGTCTTTACAGGGACCTCACTACATACAGAATACGGTACTGATTTGAGTTCCAGGCATTTTTATGACCAAGTCACTAAACGTAGAATCACAAGTCAAGTCGCTGACCGAGGTGACTCGAGTCAAGTCTTTGTAATTTGTTTTTGTCAAGTCAAGTCAATCCAATAGGTAAAGTAAAATTAAGTCAAGTCCCTATAGTAGAGCCCTAAGTTTTCTGCTTTGTCGCTGACTGAGGTGACTCGAGTCAAGTCTTTGTAATTTGTTTTTTGTCAAGTCAAGTCAATCCAATAGGTAAAGTAAAATTAAGTCCAGTCCCTATAGTAGAGCCCTAAGTTTTCTGCTTTGTCGCTGACTGAGGTGACTCGAGTCAAGTCTTTGTAATTTGTTTTTGTCAAGTCAAGTCAATCCAATAGGTAAAGTAAAATTAAGTCAAGTCCCTATAGTAGAGCCCTAAGTTTTCTGCTTTGTCGCTAACTGAGGTGACTGGAGTCAAGTCTTTGTAATTTGTTTTTTGTCAAGTCAAGTCAATCCAATAGGTAAAGTAAAATTAAGTCAAGTCCCTATAGTAGAGCCCTAAGTTTTCTGCTTTGTCGCTGACTGAGGTGACTCGAGTCAAGTCTTTGTAATTTGTTTTTTGTCAAGTCAAGTCAATCCAATAGGTAAAGTAAAATTAAGTCAAGTCCCTATAGTAGAGCCCTAAGTTTTCTGCTTTGTCGCTGACTGAGGTGACTCGAGTCAAGTCTTTGTAATTTGTTTTTGTCAAGTCAAGTCAATCCAATAGGTAAAGTAAAATTAAGTCAAGTCCCTATAGTAGAGCCCTAAGTTTTCTGCTTTGTCGCTAACTGAGGTGACTGGAGTCAAGTCTTTGTAATTTGTTTTTTGTCAAGTCAAGTCAATCCAATAGGTAAAGTAAAATTAAGTCAAGTCCCTATAGTAGAGCCCTAAGTTTTCTGCTTTGTCGCTGACTGAGGTGACTCGAGTCAAGTCTTTGTAATTTGTTTTTGTCAAGTCAAGTCAATCCAATAGGTTAAGTAAAATTAAGTCAAGTCCCTATAATAGAGCCCTAAGTTTTCTGCTTTGTCTTTTAGAAAGCGGAATTTTATGTTGTTTCGAATATTTTGAATCTAAAAAATACACAAGCAAATAGTTTTGACTAATATTTCATGTAAATTAATGTTTGACTTGGTCTAAATACTTGAAAAATGTTTATCCTGGGTGCAGACTGTGTTTAGCTCAAATTGAAAACTGAAGAAGGCACAAGTTGAATTTACAAAGCAGAATTTGAGTTTTACAAAGCAGAAAACTTTGGGCTATACACTATAGTCTATTTGGCCATCAAGGGACAGTGATGTAACTGCGTATTCTACTAAAAGCAGCACATAACACATGTGCCTACTTGAGGCGCTGGGGTATACACAAAACGGAAAATACATACACATGCGTAAAAGCTGTGTCTGTTAAGTTACGTAACTGTCCCGGAGGAAGCTAAATAGAGTATAGTTGGCTAAAGTAAAGTGTCTATTATTTTGTTCATGTCATACCAAGTTGTACTGAATATGAAACTATTTGCTTCATGTATTGATAATTAATAATCAAGTTTTGTTCACATCACTTCTTACAAGTAGCTTAGCCTTAGTACAATCATTTTGACGGTTAAATTTTGTTTAGACTCAATTTCATCAAGCCAGTTTACCATAAGACTCAAGTCAAGTCAAACCAAACCAAGTCTTTTGGGAAAATGACTTTGTGTCACGTAAAGTAAACATAGTAAATCACTAGGCGGACAACCAATGCTATGTATGTGATCAACCGTTGCGAAGAACGCGCAACGCATCTACTCCACATGACCTGTTTTTCTGAAGATTTCCGATCTCAATTTGAAATGGTCTATTGACTCGAGTTGTCACATCACTGGTTCCAGGTGGTAGTAGGAGTCAACGTTTAAATGTTACTGCGATGTCTGGATGACATCTTATGCTCTGTATAGTAGCTTTTTGAAAATGATTCCAAAAAAGGTATCTACATTTGTGCTTGTAAACACATTGAATCCGTTTTCACAGAGGGAAGTCATTAGGCTTCAAAGTTCACAATAGCAATCGACTTACCTGTTTGTATCAGGTTTTCACACTTTTACTGATTTGAGCATGATTATTGAAGGATTTGTTTCCCTCTGATCATCTATTCAAAGATTTACCCATTCTTTTGGTTAAGACGCAGGATACATGAGCTAACATTGGAATAACATGCATGAAAACTGGTTGCATATAGCAGTAGATTATTTTCAGATGTCCAATATGCAATGCTCTATATGATCCATATACCCACCGGGGTGCACTCAACCACAGGGATGTACTTTCGCGACATCCTGCGAGAATCCAAATGGATTCTCGCAGAGGAATTTTGCGAGAATCCATGGATTCTCGCAGAATATTTTTGCGAGAATCCTTTTTACTGAATTTAAATTCCGCATTTTAAACATTTATTGTACTATTGTTAGGAACAATCATCATTTTAATTTCAACTTGAACAGTTTAGAGTCAAATACCAGTCATCTAAGGTCCTGTTTTGAACTTAGAAAAAAGAAGAAGGAAAAAAAATTGTTTTTTTGTTGTTGCGAGAATCCATCTGGATTCACGCGGAAGTGATTTTATGCGAATCTTCACGCGAATCGATTCGCGCCAAAAGTACATCCCTGAACCAAATACATCAATGACATCATATTATCACATAGAACACATAAGTTAGTAGGGGATAGCTTCACACAATGGGTACATTTACTGACATACAGATGTATCTAGAGCTCACTTTTGGATAGACAAATAAATAATTTAAATCAGTAAGAACATGATCAAACTAAAGAGGCTATACATGAAATCATAACTCCTGGATTGTTACCAAATAAACTCATCAAATAAAGTTTGGGCATTTTTTCCAATCACCTAAATTTTGTATATTTCGTTATATGTTCATAATGTGTTTTACATGGATGGAAAGCATGTGTGTTTATAAATCTTTTCAATGATACCATATTTGTAGCTCATCCAATTGCTTGAGAATATATGGACGTCTCAATCTCAATGTGCCAAAATCATGACTATTTTGTGCTCAAAAGTCAATTGAGCATCACTATTCACTCTACACTGATGATGTATGTCAACGTAACACTGACAACAGACTGTTCATTTGAGGGGAATATAATGGTGAATTTGGCACATTTTTGATTGAGCAAGCATGTGGCTGAGAACAGAACAGTGTATAAAATTCTTTTTTATTTTATCTTTTTTTATTCAGTTTTTTAGATATTCAGATATTTCATACAATTATCAATACAGCAATGCATTACACATACACGTATTACAATGTCATTTGTTTTACTACATATCACATAGTGGTGTTAAAGGTAGATGACCCGATTTTCAACTTGATGTTTTCTATTTTACATGAAAGGTCATCCTTAAAATTGTTGCATTCCAAAGTTTGAGTTGCATAACTCCAATGGTTCTATTTTTAGAAGCGCAAGGTCAAAATACATGTGCCCATTGAGTAGTACACAGACTGGCTGGTGGTTAACCACTTTTGGCAGTAATTCACCACATTTTAGCCTATAATTTCCAAATGAAACATTTCTGGCCCCTAATATTTTACAGACATAATGAGAAAAATATGGGGATTCTTCTGATACCAAACTATCTTGAAAAAAATCATAGCCCCCAAAAAGTGATCGGGTCATATACCTTTAATGAATCCCATATTTTGTTAAATCTTTTACAGTTCCCATTTTTCATGAAAATATAGTGTTCGATATCATAATATATCTTTACCTTTTTCCTGAATAAGTGGAATGATGGTTGACCTTCCTACATGTTTGTCTTATAAATATAGAAACAGCATAATAAAAGTATTAGGCTTAGAGCACTCATCTTGAGGTTAAGAATACCAAAAAGTTGAACCTGCTTATCTAAAGTGATAGTACGGTTCACCTTTCCATTAAATAACATTTCCCCAAAGGTTCAAAGTATTTGGGCACTCACAGAATAGATGCACTATCGTTTCCCTTTTTATCTTTACAAAAGGTACATAAATTTGAATCTTTCTTCCCTATTTTCTCTAAAAAGGAGTCTACTCCTAAATTTCAATGAGATACCAAATGGAAACCATCTGTACTTTACATCAAAAGTACACTTAAAGGATATAAGAATAATAGTGGACCACTGATCAAATCTAAAACTTGTTTAGTTTTCCATTTGTCTAAGAGTCATCTTTTTGCCTCCTTAAATGAAATTAGTGAGTTGTAAAATTTTCTTGAGCCCTTATTATCCAGCGTTACATACTCAAAAGTTTTACGGCTGAAATATGTTTCTTATTATCCTTAAGATGTGTTTGCACGCTTTTTTGAGTTAGTTTAGCACAGCCCTATATTCTAGAAAATTAGTTTTAACATTAAATGTATTTTTGGATTCCACTAACGAAAGAAATTTTCTTTGATTTATAAGGTCATTAACAAAGTGAACACCATTTTTGACCCAATGTCGATAGTAAATTGTGTTTTACCGACCCTTATTTATACCGAGGCACTTTTCTTGAATTCAATATTGTTTGTGGGAGGTTCAGTCTTGCTCCATGCCCCGAAAACATCTTTCCAACATTGATTTGGGTATTCCGATAGTTTTAAAAGATTAATTATATCTGCTGAACCTAGTTTTAAAAGATTAATTATATCTGCTGAACCTCCTTCATAAAATTCTTGGGTAGTTATCAGGGCTGGAACTTCAGATTTTTTTCAATCAGCCAGTCAGGCAGGTAACTCACAAAAATACCTGCCCGACAGAAATTCCACCAGCCAGTGTAACTCCCTTACACTGTGAGTTTGAACAAATTTACCAGCCAGTTGATCAGGCACTTATGCATCTTCACTCGCCCGACACAAAATTTACCCGCTTTGGGCAGGTGAGCATGTGCTATTCCCAGGCCCGGTGGTTAACCCCTTTTGCAGGTACTTTATTACTTTTTTGATTGTAGCATCTACAATCAAGGAAAATAATAGTTGGCACACTTGACGCAACTTATCACAAATATCCCTGTGCTCGCAATTGAGATCAGACTTGGGACATAGCACTGTTTAATAGAAAGCAAAAGTCTCCCCCTTTCTTATATATCCTTCCCCATCCCCCATCAATCAATGTTGGGGGACCTACCATGGCTTCTGATAATATGACTCGGATCAACATTGCCTCCGGGGAGAGGGGCGGGTTTTTCCCGTAATTAAGACAAAGTGTGCCAACCTTTTTTTCCTTGATTGTAGGTCGACATGTTAATGAAACATCTCCTAAGCCAACAGCCTAAAATGTTGCCCATGTGATGAGAAAAATATGGGCTTTCTTCTATTTTACATGGGAAAAAGTGTATTCCATCAGTCACACACCGATTTATGTCAATGTCAAATTGATGTCACTTACAACTGAGGGCTAGTAATACTAGTGGTAATCACTTAAAAATATTGGTTTTCTGTGTGTATTCAAACCAACAAAACCGTAGTCTCTCGTGAGTTTACATTGTAAATATTCAACTTTGATTTCAGTATTTTGAAACACTATACACACAAATATCAACCATAAAACCATCCTGAATACAAATTTAATATGAAATTAAAGCACTTCATTGTGCAGAAGAGCCACACTATCGAGATGAAGACAAAATGTTAGTGGTGTGCGACTCAAATCGCAGATCTGGGCCGCTGGGCGCTTAAACTTTTGTGTGTGAGCATAGTCTTGGTGGCACTGTAGCACTGTCTGTCATCTGCTGGTTTTTTTTTAACAATTCTGTGTAAACTTCAGTTAAGTCTATACCTAAGCAGCCAATAGATAAGCTGTAGGATTTCTATAAAGCAGACGACAAACAGCGTCATCAAGATTATGCTCAAGATTAATGAGCTCAATAGCCTAGAAAATGTGACCTGTTGTTTCCATATGCCGTATTTTCTTATCCCAAAATTAATAGAATCCCTGATTATACAATGAACCCCTCAAAGTTCAATTTGCTTTTCATTTGCCTTATAATTCGTGATATGTTCATAATTGTGTTGCATATCAATGGAAAGCTGATTTCCATCTTTCTAATGATACCAAATGTGTACCAGTGCTTACATTTACGGCTGTTTGACTGTCCGATTTATAATTAAAATTATGGAATAAAAAAAGATTACACAGTGACCCAGTTGTGGTTTGACCTGATTTAGATAGCGCTAATGAATACGAGTATACGGTGAAAATTTCACGAACAATTTTCGAGCCCTTTTTAAATTATCGGCATTTTCTACTTTACACACATTTTACATGTAACTCTATGGGAAATGTGGCCGATGAGGGCGCTATTATAGTAAATTATAATATTCAAAGCTCTTTTTCTCAGAAATGGCACCAACAAATGTTCTGAAATTTCTACAAAAGATGGCCAGTATATTCAGGTACTTGAACCAGTTAAAACCAGAACCGGGACAGCAAGTTACGGTGTTCTCAGAATAAAACGGACAAATTATGTGGGATCAAACAGCCGTGCATTAGGTACTTGCTTTGCTTGAGAATGTGCAGAGGTCTAAAAACTGAACTACCAAAAGCACCACTACAATCATGTTGGCGTATATCATGTGATCAAATTTCAAATAGTGCATCTCTCTGTGGGCTCTACATGCTCTACAGTCATCAAAAAAAGTAACTATACAGGTAATAAATGGGCTTCTAACTCTAAAAATATATATCCTACCCAAAAATATTAAATTATAAAGTTGTTAGGAAATTCATCTTCTTTAATATGAGATATTGCACGCTAGGATTGGGTGATTATTGAGGAAATGACACTCCCAAATGTAAGGTGAAGTCCGATTTTCATTTTCACATTTTTATTTTCTACACGCGGACCCATCTACGGGTACCTTATCGATTACCGGTAGTGCAATTGGGGAATGCATGCGCAGGTTGGACAGTTGGGCCTATTCCGATGGATCAATTTACGCCACACACACGCTACCTGTCATACTCTCCCCCGTGTTGAAATGTAAAATGTGAAAATGAAATTGTGACTTTCTTATATTCTGGATTGTCACTTCTTCAATATTCAACCGATCCTATGAGCAATATCTCACTCATATTAAAGAAGATAAATTTCTCAACAACTTTATGATTTAATATTTTTAGGTAGGATATATATTTCTAGAGTTAAAAGTCCATTTATTACCTGTATAGTTACTTTTTTTGATGACTGTAGTTGTCAATGTAATACTTCATTGAACAAATGACACAGTTGTTCTTGAGGCACAAAATAATGGTGAAGTTGGCAAATTGTGATTGAGACATCCCAACATTCAGCAAGTGGCCAGGCACTAAAACATGGTTACTATAAATTTCATTGGAAAGATTGGACAAATTACACTGTTTTTCCTGCTTTATGTTGAGCAATTGGCCTCTCTTAACCCTAAGATTTAGAGTCATTGCTAATCTGGCACGTTAAGCTTATTGACATCTCAAGAAGTAGAAATGGGTCTATACCATTTTTACCAAACAATTTGAAATAAAAACCTTTTATACATTGCATTCGTTAAGTTTGCTTACAAATAGCATACATAATTATTTACAAAATCGTAACAATTTCAAATTATACATAAAAATATTTAAAAAAACATAATAGCATATAAAACATAATTTTAAATTTAAATAATTTATTTCCTGTGTGTCTTTGACACCTAATTGCACAAATAAATACAAATTTAAAGACACACTCATGCATGGCAGTTGCACACACAGCATTGTGAGTCTCTATTATCTTTATCCACAACATTTGATACCTTTTCAATTGGTGGCAAAAAGAAAAGAAAAATCTACATTTTATATTATAATCTTATAGGGTTACATCACATCTCCCATTCGCTATGATATAGAGTTGCAAATAGTGGATTTCAGTGGGTAACTAAACTAATGACTTGCAAGGAATTTAAAAAGATTTTAAACATGCATATTAAAACATTTGGTGGATAATAAATAGCCTATTGGATAATAATGCAAATTCATCAGGAAAATATAAGGCATGCTGCATGGAAAACCGAATGTATTTTGAAAAAATGCAACAGCCTCCTCAACTAGCTGACTTTTTAACCCTTGATTGTGAGTGGATAAAAAGACAATCAAGTTGTTAGGCTCATCTTCTTCTCATTAAAAAATAAAATACACTGTGTGTAGTTTGATTTGATGCAAGTCACTGTCAATGCTTTTCAGGTCTGGGGGAATTATGGGACTTCAAGAAAATTCTTTTCAGAGAAAGGCGGTTATTGCTTTTTACTGGGGATTTTTATTTCCCCCTGACCTGTCTAAGATTTGACCTTTACATGAAACAACCTGACTGATGTAGCATACAAGCTTCAAGATGATAAATTGTTCAATACTGATTCGGCATTCTTCATGACTAATTTTAAGTTATTAAAGTCTACCTTCAATGGAGAAAGATCAGTAATACTTCAAACCTCATACGTGTAGGCTCTTCTCATACAAAAGTGTCAAGAGTTCATGAATTCAGTAAGTTTTTGACAGTCAGCTACACATCCTCATCAGTCTATAATCTGCATCTTCATTTGTCCTCCAACAAAGTCTTTGAGTCCCATAAGAGCGTGTCCCCTAATTAAGGGGTCCCCAGCTATTAATCGGCCCAGTGATACCACATCATGTGCTTCGATTCCGGTGATGATGGTTTTGAAGTGATCGTAAAGTAGCTGGCGTTTGTCTTTATCCATCTCCAATAGAATTTCTGGTACGGATTTGAATTTGCCATATGACACATATGCTGCAAGTGAACCACCTGCTGCCGCACCTGTTGGGAGAGAGAGTTACGTCAAAACACTAGGACCAATGTGCCCCATTTTGATTGGTTGAAATGGTTTTAAAAATCACTGAGCCATTTTGCATGTTAAAATACATTTAAATTTTAAAATCAACTAAGTTGCAGTTGCAGATATGCTAGAGGATTGTTTAGTTATTCATGTTATTAAAAACCATGGCAACCTACCATGTATAAAAGCATTTATCAGTACTCAAGCTGACGTTATCACATTGAAAATTAATATAGTCAACTCTTTTATATATATCATATTTCTGTCTCACCAATCTTACACAGGCTTGCATCCTCACCATGTAGATGTGCCAAATGCATGAAACTTATAGTATGTGAATATCACAAATTAAAAATGCTTTAATAGTATAGTACTTAGGATATATCAGGAAAGTTATTGAAAGGCCAAACAAAAAAACAAGTTTGTTTCCAATAGTGCGCACACATTTCACTGAGACACTTGATCTCCTGCATTTAATTTTGTCGAAATTGTGTCCAACATGTATCAAGATGGTGATTGGCTACAATACGGCAAGCACAAAAGTGAAAATCCGTGACAAATATCACATTTTAGCAAGCATAAGAGTAACAAAAATGCACTGAATTTACTAAATAAAACCATTTCAAGTGAATCTCCACTATGAATTTGAGCAAAAACAAAACAAAATCAATTTTGCATTTGACTTTTTAGGCTTGCTACTGGAAATTAAGTATTTTGTTGTTGGCCTAATAGATCATAATTGAGCCAACAACTTCCTGAATATTGATAGTTAAGGAAGTTATACGGCATACATGATATGATGTCTATAACAAAATAGGATCCAAAAATAGGAGAGCTCATAACTTTTGAATTGAAGCAAACCACCTCTCTGTAGTTTAGAATCGGATATCTATAGCAGATTTAAATTTTAAACATTTCAGACAAAAATACATTGACAACTTTTTGATATACATGATGTGTGAGCATGCTGTCTGTATGCGGGCTTGCCATTTTCACAACGCTGATTAGAAATCGGTCATCTATCGCATCATTGTATAAATCTTCCATAAGGCTATATTAAAAAAATTGTCTTTTGTCTCAAAGCTCTTAAGTTTTTCAAAACCTATGCGGAATGCGTTTTTTTACAGTTTTTTATATTTTTAACCAGATTTATTATTTTTTCATTTTTAAATATAAATATTGAAATCCTTGTAAAAGTGTGAAAATCTGAAAAATATGTGACATTTTAGGATATATATATTTTTGTTGATGAATTTAAAAAAAAAAATTAAAAAAAAATCTTTTTTTTTCTAACGCGCATCAATTAATTACAGCGGGAGCTTTGAGACAAATGATTTTTTTTTTTAAATATAGCCTAAGGTTCAAATTCAAACAAAGCTTGAAGCATGTACAGATGTAACATACATTAGCCAACCTAAACTGTTTAATAAGCATTGATTTTTAGAATTTTCAAATAAAATATGTCCCTGGTTCAGAACCTGCAAGTGGAATGCACGGATGGTTCTTCCAATAAATCAAGGGGAACAGTTTCTGACATGTTCTACTTCACACTGTGTATCTCAAGAAGTTGGCATGGAATCGTGAATGAAATTAATACAATGGAAGGGAGGATATACCTTTAATTGGAATAAGGCCTAAAAAAAGAAGAAGTTTGATTGGCGTAACATGACCAAAACAAATAGGGTAGGTCGGTCGGGATTTTTTTTCTTCTTTTTTCCCCCCTTTTTTAAATCATCTACTTTTGAACACTTAAAAGACAGCAGTACACACAAATGAAGAGACGGCAAAAATTCCCTTTTCTTTAAACATTTTTCTTTTTAGTATAGAAACCAACAGACTCTATGAGTACAAGTTTCTGAAGTTTTAAACAATAACAAACTTCAGATTTCATTTTTTTTTTGTGTGTGTGTGTTTTTTCCCCCCTCAAAATAATAAAAAATATTCAGGGTCGGCGATGTATTTAGGGTCGGTCGGGTTACGCCAATCAAACCAAAAAAATGTTAGGCCTAACTATAATAAACCTCACACCTATCTCTCAGTCTCACACCATGCACTTAAAGTGTGTGAGACTGAGAGATAGGTTGTGAGTTTTAATCAATTAAGATCACAAAGTACATGTAATTCACATTATTTACAAAGTTATTGGAAATACATAACTGGCATTAATTCAAACCTATAAAAAGCTCTTTTCATCATGAAATTAGTATAAACACAACACAATCAGCTTTACACATACATAAAATGATGCACATAATAGGAACACAGATGGGTAATGTATGACATTAGACAAAGACAATAACAGAAATAACATTTAAACGGTACAAATTATTGAAAACAAAATTTCAAACAAATGTTAATGTCATTGTTGTATTCAGTATTCCAACATATCACTGCGTTAAAGACTTTACATTTACATCTCTGGCTCAACCTTATTTTTACCCCATGACCATATTTTGCAATTGACTGCAATTCCATCACTCTGTTAGTGTTACATATTTGAACACATTGTTCTCCCCCTCAAGAGGGCAGGCTAACCTAAAATATTGCACAATTTCACAACTGTGATTGAAATCCAAATAAACAACTATGTTTAGTAATAATTGCACAATCTGCAGAAATAAATTTTGGGTATATTAAAATATTGATCTTACTGGTTTACCACACTACAAGTAAATCTGGGTGTCTTTGGATAACATTGTAGGTAGGTAAGCATTATTATAACTCAGTTATTGATGATTACAATTATGAAAGTGTATAATTTTCTAGGCATGTGAATGAGATTTGTAAAAATATTACTTTTTTTGGGGAAAAAGGGCCTATTCTTATTTTCAATAACTACTTTTTAAATGCACTCTAAAGATAAATAGATCTTCATACACATAGTTACTTCACAATTTTACATAGGTACTCTAGCAGTAGAATTTTGCTGTAGAGTGCGTTTCATTCTCACAATGTATCATTGTGTGGACCATTGATTATGTTTTATGTGCAAATCTTTTTGAGCCGAAATTCTAATCCTGTACTAATTGTTAGAAACTGGTGAACCTATTAATCACTCCTGTCTTATGGAGGTGCTAATTAATATAGGAGCTCTTTTCACCATGCCCAGTGTTTTGAACATGATATTTGTTAAGAAAGCTTGATCACATCTGTAAGTGATGTCAGGAGGCCGTCTTAAAAAAAGAAAAATATTGTGGACACGTAAAGTTTTATAAAGTGGCTCAAACTAATTTTCACTCTTGTATCCTTTTATGAGAAGATTTTCTATTCATAATTTTATAAAAAGGTGATCTTTTTACCTGTTATGCTCATGTTTCCATAGCATTGCTCTACTATTTTTCGTATCTGATGTAATTATGACATTATCCAAATACATTTACTTTGATATTAAAATTCAAAAGGTCATAAATTCAAACATTCAAATCTGAAAATGATACCAATTCAAAGAAATCAAATCTCACGATACTAGATTTGTGGGAGCATGACTCTTATGATATCTGGTTTTGTGTTTTTATCGTGTTCTTTTTTGGTTGTTTTATTATAGGGTGGGGCATAAGTATTTAGGGACTATTTTACTCGTCCCCCATATTGATCACTATTTTTATTTTTATGTGTAATGATTGGAAATAAAGTTTGATTGGATATAATTAAAAACATTTGCCACATTGTACATCGTTTTTTATCGATGTAAATTAATCAAGGAGAGGACAGAAAAATGTAAAATCCACTTACCAAGCGCAAGACCGACTGGTCCACCGCACATTCCTCCTAAAACGGCTCCAGCACCAGCCATAGCGCCCCCTTTGAGCGACTCTTTGACAGTTACTTTGAGATTCTCTTCCTCTGCTAGAATGGCGAGTAATCTGACCAGCTCTTCTGCTGAGACCGGCATGATGTTATACTGATGGATTTACCCCTGCGATTGATGATGGCAACTACTACTACCACAAACCTGCCTAAAAGAGAACACACACAAATATAATGGATTCAAAACATTGATTAAGCTTCAATTCAATACGGCTAATTTACCCACCCGTTCCTTGATTTGTTTGTGTCCTTGGTCTTTAAAAACAATCTAACTTGTTGTGAAGTAGAATTTATCAATGTAACTTAAAAATAAAACCATATTTGCATAAATGCAAGTATACCGTAGCGTGATAATCTTGGCTTAAAATAAAAGTGACGATACCTTTCAAACATAGGGGGAGATATAGTGGATAGTCAATAGCTAGGCAACCAATGAAGGGTGATGCAAGAAATTAGCTCATTATTAGGCAAAAAAAGAAACTACCTTGTTTCCGGTAGTTGGTCTGAAACCAAGATGCGAGATACATTTTTTTTTCTTTTTCGGGGGGACAAGTTTTTGCAATTTACCATACGCTGGAAAACCCTGAAGACACAAATAATCACAGCCAGACTGTTCCCATATCATAGTTACTGGGCTTCCCAGAGCAGTCAGATTCAATTATTTGTGCACAATTTTAATCTTGTCTACCAAGGCTTAAGATAACAGTTTTTTACCGGGAGCTCGGATCATGTGATTTATTGAGAACCGGGAGCTACTTTCAGTCTACCGGGAGCTATTTTTTAAAATTAAATCCAGCGTGGCAGCATCGTAAACTCAAAATTTGATGTCTTGGGCAAGCTTCCCGATAGTCAACGGGCACTGGTGTGGACAAAATATCAGCGCTCGGTTATTTATTTTTCAGCATTACCGGGCGCTGTGGCAGAAGAACAGAGGGGTGAAAATCGCCCAGCGCCCGCTTATCTTGAGCCTTGTTGTCTACAGTAATTTGTATTTAAATCGCTTTAGCAATTTTATTTTTCAAAAAATGGGAATAAAAAAATGAAATGAGGTTATTATCATCGCCAAAAACGAAATGTGTGCGGCCTACTGGAAACAAACTTTTTTTAAGGCCTTAGTGTCAGTATGATCACTTCAATTAAGCAACCAAAAACCCCACAACCAACTCCTCTGTTCTGTGAGTGAATGGACGTCACACTCGGGCTTTACCCCATTCAAAATGACACCCAAAATAACAAAAATCTCTACAAATTTAAAATTTAAAATTTAAAATAATTATTAAATTTAAAATTAAAAAATCCACATGGTCCCATAAAGCAGGTCATCCATGACCTAAAAATAAATGTACCTGGTAATCCTGGTATACATAATGTACAATATTAGCTAAGGAACATTTACACATTTTGGTTACACAGTATATAATAATATAATTTATATAGCGCCTAATATCCATTTACAAAGAAATGTTCAATGGCGCTGTAGAGTCAAGTGCTATGCACTGTATGCTTTCGAGAAGAGATGAGTTTTTAGTTTCTTCTTAAAAATGTTGACATTCGGGGATGACTTAATGTCCAGTGGTAATGAGTTCCATAGAACAGGTGCAGCTGATGAAAAGCAACGGCGACCGTACGTAGCGAGTTTCCATCGCGGTACTTCAAGGAGTAGTTTGTTGTTGGAGCGAAGGTTGCGGCATGTACGTCGATAATGGACAAGATCTGCAAGATATTGTGGAGCAAGTCCATTTAAGGCTTTATAAGTTAGGAGCAAGATCTTGAACTCAATTCTGGATGATATTGGCAGCCAATGAAGCTGCTTGAGTGCAGGAGTGATATGGTCGAACTTTTTTGTGCGGGTAATGATTCTAGCGGCCGTATTCTGTGCACGTTGAAGAAGATGAAGATGTGTATCTGGGATACCATACAACAAGGAATTACCATAGTCAAGTTTTGATGAAACAATAGCATGAACAATAGTAAAACATGACTCGTTAGTGAGGTACTTTCTAATATGACCAATTTTCCTGAGAAAGAAGTAAATTGAACGGCACGTAGACGAGACATGTTGATGGAAAGAGAAAGTATCATCAAAAGTAACACCAATATTCCTGGCCTGTTTGGCAGGCGTAACTGAACAGGAGCCGATGTTGATAGAGTTGAAAGGCATTGGAGAGCAGTCAAACTTAGAGTGAATGTAAAGAACTTCTGTCTTAGAATCATTGAATTTCAGTTTGTTCTGCGTCATCCATTCCTTGATTTGAAGAACACCGCTCTGGATTGAGCTGATGGCTGATGCAGTATTAGACTTAGTGAATGAAAGATATAATTGGTTATCATCAGCATATTGGTGAAAGTTGAGGTTAAGGTGACGAATCAGATTTCCAAGAGGAGAAATGTAGATGGAAAACAGCAGTGGTCCTAAAACTGAGCCTTGAGGCACTCCGAAGTTTAGCAATTTTGATGATGAAGTGCTACCTTTAACAGAAACGGACTGAAATCTACCAATGAGGTAGGAGCGAATCCATTGTAGAGCAACTCCTTTGATACCAAGGTTGGAAAGACGCTGGAGTAAAATACTGTGATCGATGGTATCGAAGGCTGCCGATAAATCTAGGAGGACTAACAAGACAACATTGCCGGAATCAAGGGATCTAGTAATGCTATTATGCACTGATAACAATGCTGTTTCCGTGCTGTGAAGTTTGCGGTAAGCTGATTGAAGAGGTTCCAACAAAGCATTCTGATTGAAATATTCGTTAAGCTGAGAGGCCACAACTTTCTCAAGAATCTTGGACGCAAAAGGAAGGTTGGAAATAGGGCGGAAATTTTTCAGGATTTCCGTGTCAAGCGAAGCTTTCTTGAGAAGTGGAGTAACAACAGCGGATTTGAGCGACTGAGTGACAACGCCAGATTTCAGCGAAAGGTTGATAATCCGTGTTAGAATGGTCAGTAACTTGTCCAGACATAGCTTGATAACAGATGTTGGCATCGGATCGACACAGCTAGACTTAGTCGGAGACTTTTTAACAAAAGATTCATTCATTTGATGTCATGGGTATTATCTTAAGCTTGCTTGCATAATTTTTCCTGTTCACTTCACTCCACCTGACAATCGTATTCCTACAAATCCTTAGCATTTAGGATTACCACACAAGATAACAGGAAGGGGTAAGGCTTACAATAGGTGTCAAATGTGTGATGTGATGTGATGTGTAAATTTGTTAATTCTCTCCCATAAGCTTTACATAGGAATTAACAACTCCCCCCTAGCAAAGCGTTATATTAATGTTGATTTGAGATCAACCATGCCGCACAAACCGCAATGAGATCGCAGCGTGTGATTTTTTGAATGATCTCTGTTTACATTAGGAGTGGGCTAATACCGGGGTCAAAAATGCTTTTTTGGTTGTTTTACACAGGTAACAATTTTTTTATATTCCATTTGACCAATCTCAACATGAAACTACAACATTTTCAGTCAGGTGTCCAAGAACAAAGTGTGCAGCGCCCTCTTGTGTCACCATGTCTGATCCATGTGTGGAGGAGTGGGTTTGAGTATACAATCTTTCATATTACTCATTGTGTGGCTTGTTGCTGTAATTTTGGTGTCTAAATAAATGTAAATGAGCTTAAAGTATCTAATTTTGAAATTTACATACAAATCGGACATTGTGTTTTCTTAAAAATTGATGTTTTGGGTCAACTGACTACGAGGGCGCTTTTCAAGATTGTGCGCAAGTTTTCGACCATTCGCTATTTTAAAGTTTACAGCTACGAAGGTGTTCATAAGTTTGACCTATTCAAGAAATTTGAGCGATCTATCACACTTTAGTTTGTTCGTAGCACCCATTTGAATGTTGTTTGCACCACTCCTCTCCGCTCCTATTCAAATGCATGGGGGTCAACACACTTTTCCTGGCACGAAAAGGTGTTTGAAAAGGAAGGTATTTTATAAATACATTGATAAGTGTTGGATGCAGAATTTGACATTCATGACAATATGTACAGTATTGATACTGTGTGTATTGTTTTTGTTTGTTTGTTTGTTTTGTGAACAACTGGCTGGGATTTCATTGTCTAAATCTAAAGCCAATATTAATCATTCGGCCCCGGGGTGGTGGGATGGGGTTGGGCTGGAATGGGAGACAGTATGATGAATGTCGAACAGAAAAAGCCTCCCGCCCGCCTCACTTTTCAAAGACCTGTGCTAATAGAATTTTTTTTTATATGGCCTAACGGATATTTTATTTAACAATGAGTTCTACCTTTCTAGATTAAAGGTAGGTGTTCCGATTGCTGGCCTGATTTACAACTTGATGTTTTCTATTCTACATGTACATGAAGTAAGGGTCATCCTTAAAATAGTTGTATTCCAAAGTTTGAGAATTGCATAACTCCAATGGGTTCTTATTTTAGAAGCACAAGGTGACATGGATTTTGCCATAGAGAGTAGCACACAAACTGGTCGGGTGGTTAACCACCTTTGGCAGAAATTCACTGCATTTCGGCCTATAACGACTTGCGCCAAACATTTTAAAGAAATAATGAGAAAAATATGGGGTTTTTTTTCGATCAAAATATGTTGATGGGCAAAAAAAAAAGCTCAAGTGATCTAAACATCCACCTTTAAATTTAATTTTTAATTTGCCAACTATGGCCTTGGTGTGTTCACTATTTTATGACACTTTTCAGGATTAGTCCATGGACATATTTTGTTTGCTGTTTAAAATATATAGAAATTAAAAGAGATAAATAGAATCCCAAATACCCATTAAAACAATGGATTCATGACCTTTGAACCAACACTAACACATGCAAGCAAAATATAAAGAGGTTGACGTTGTAGCCTTGTAGGTGCTGTTGTAAAGGTAAAATATAAAGTGGTGGACGTTGTAGCCTTGTAGGTGCTGTTTTAAAGGTAAATATAAAGTGGTGGACATTGTAGCCTTGTAGGTGCTGTTTTAAAGGTAAAATATAAAGTGGTGTACGTTGTAGGGGCTGTTTCAAAGGTAGACTGACTGTGTTGCTCTCTCAAATCACTTTATCTTCAGTACAGCACATGTGGCCATACATTTATTTGATGAACATACTTCATTTTCACAGCAATCTACTTCCGGAACATCTCATTCTTGTCCCCAGTATCAACAATTTATGCAAAGAATTAGGAAAATTGTGATATTTTTGCAAACTGGTAAGTTGACACTTGAAAATATTACAGTTTCACCAAATTCAGTGCATATTTTGTGAATATGGTACTAAGTAATTGAGGCCTGTAAATGTAATCTGTTGTACTATTATATTTGCAAACACATACAGTAGACTGTTCACTGTGTAAAGTGTTGCAAAAAAATGGCATTCAAATTTGATAGGTTTTTGAAACCCTGGTCATGAGGTATGATCACCAAATTTGAGACCGATAATTTTTTTTAAATCTAAGCCTGCCCTACTACTATTACTAGGTTCTTTTTTATTCAATCACACACAAGGCACATGGAAGTCAATGTTATGTTTCCCGTAACATTTTTTCAAACCACAATGAGCAGTGTGCAATATATACTATTGTAGGCCTATTTGTGTAGCAATTCCAAATATTGCGTAGCATTTCACACATACATCTGTATGCGATACAATTGGGAAATTGATTAGCAATTCTTCAAAACTGTGTAGCATTTCGCTATGTACTGGATATATTGCACCCTGATAATGAGACATGACCTTTTCATTTCATTATTTTGCAGGATTTCATATAACAGCAATTTTATCAATTTAAATTAAAGCCTCACACTTCACATGGTGGCATATATACGAGAGCGTCCGGGGATCACCGATCAAAGAAACAAATACGATGATTTTAGGTTTTGCAACGCTATTCGATGGTTTGAAAACTTATAAAATCACACGAAAATGATTGAGAAAAAACGAAAACTTTATATTTTTGTACATTGTACAAAAATATAAAATGTTCGTTTTATTTTTTAAAACCGTAATTGATTAACTTTTTGGGCATTTCGAATCTCAATCGCAGGTGAAAAATCTTAACGCTGCCGGCTTACGGGAAACATAACATTGACTTTCATGTGCCTAAAACATGTTAGAAAGAAGTGAACATAAATTAAAAGGCAAGACACCTGGTCCTTTCACTTTCAGGCTTTTGGGCCCATTCTCCGATCACGAGGCAGGGCGTTACAAAAATTACACAACATTGAATAATTATTCATTTAATAATTATAATACTGATTAGTTATACCATGGACTTTTGGGCAGTTATACATTAAATATTAAAAAACCTGGTCTTTTTTTAAACGAAAATTTAACAAATCATTCAATTGCAAATTGGAAAAATTATAATTACAAAATTAAACAATAAATGAATGAATATTATTGATATTCCTCTGCACACACGGCACATGTCATACTCAGTCATGCGCTTGGGTATTTTAGGGCAATATCCTCATATGATATAGGTCTTACAGTTACATACGGATACGGAATAAAGCATGAGGCAGCAATTGTTTTGCAGTTGTTTTACATTGTAAAAATGATAGCTGCCTTGTGCTTTATTCAGTATGTAAGACCTATTTGAGGATATTGCCGGTATTTTGATATTCATATCTTACTGGACTGGAATAATAGGTAAGCGTTGGATGTCAGCCGCCGGGAGAGGTTTCAACGTACTTCAACGGAATAAACCAAATACTCCATCCATACACGGTTTATTTCGTGAAACGACTCCCGGCGGCTGACATCCCACGCTTACCGGAATAATATGGCAGTATTGCTGACATGATATACGTTAAAATGATACATGTAATTATTATTGTAAATATGTACATGATGTAAGCTTATTCATCATGTTATTGTTGTTAACTCGATGTGTTTTTTAATAAATTATTTGACATGCTCCATGCACGCTTTGGCTTTCAACTTCAAGAGAAACACGTCACATCACACAAACTGGTTAAAACTATTCAAATTACCTGTTCTAAAACCACCACTTGTCAACAAAATCTTGTCCCGTTTTTTCAGGGAAAACTCGATTGTACACCAGCGTTTTGCAAGGTAAGCGCCAAAGAACTTGCCACTTGCCAACGACAACGACTACGTGGATCTTTGGGGGTCAAAGGGTGAAAATGTTGCAACATGTCACACTTCACTGCTCATCACTTCCGGGTTACAGATATTTTTGGCCTTGAAATTTGTTCAGCAACAAAGACAAAGGCGAAAGCCCTTCATGAATATTCATTTTACAACAAATCTTGCATTTTTCAATACTTTCTGTACCTATTTTATTTAGTATGCAGTAAGATCGGAGCAAATTATACCGCTAAGAATACAACCCCATTCCAATTTTGAAGCAAACATTCAAAATTAGTGAAATAAAGACATGTATTTGTGCGTGAAAATTATAATTTTAACCCATTTGACAGCCGACAGCTGATCACGCGCTATCGCATGCATTTGTTTACGTGAGCATTTCGATGCGGGTAAGATATGTGCACGATCATGAAAATGTATGTTGTAAATATCTAAAATAGACGTATTCAGCTTTGATTAGAAATACCACAGTAAGCAAATAATACTCATATATTTGATTTATTCCAATTTTCAAAAGGAAAAGATCAAAAATAAAAGGAATACATGTATATCTTAGGTCTCTGATTTTAGGTATACGTAAACCTCACCCCCCAAATGAAATATGGTATCAACCACTGTTTACATTTTCATACGCCAAATTTAGAATTGACAGCTACGTCATCAGCGATCAGCTGGCTTGGGCGGTTGTCAACAAACCGTTTTCTTCAACAACAGACATTGAACGGCAAACATTGCATCATTTATTTGCAGAAATAGCTTGTTTTTACCAGTTCAACTTTATTTTTTTGTCCGAAAGGTGGACAGAATATATTCCTAGCTTCAATTAAGGTAAGCGATTTGAATATCTGTTGATTATTTTCGTCAATTTAGAGATTTTTGTTCTTGTTTTGGGTGGAGGCCGTTACGCGCAAGCGGAAACTTTTGTTACAAAAAATAACAAACCGGCTTTTGTTAATTAACGGTTCGCAGTAAACCGCGTACAGCAACGAACCCTTCAATGAATGACATTATGTTTCCAGCTTTGTGTATGCGATTGAGTATGTTGCTCGAAACTGAAATATTATAAGTGATTCGGCTATGTTTCGGATCGTATACTACAACAGTCGGTCACTCATCCAACCAAGAGTAAAATACTGAGAAAAATTACATTTGCGCCAAAAATATTTCAAGAACCCAGGCAATTTTTGTCCCATAAAAAATAAATGCGCTTCTCTGAATTAATCAACATTCAACACCCGGTATTTGTGGACAATTTGGCCTTGTTTTAAATTGGATTTTACTGGGCAATTTGCCAGAATAATGCGATCTCGATTTACCATTTTACAATGTTTGTACCGGGGTTGTTCAAGGTAAACAGACGACCGAACTCAGCTGTCAGTCCTGCGTGGGCGTGGCAGCCGCAATGCCATGTACAATGTACACCCCAACCGATATCGACCGATCGCCGGTTAAACACGTACGGCGAGAGTGTTTTATTTTGGCTATTGAATAGAGTTTATTTGGTCCTGGAATGGAAGGAAATGTTTGTTACAGAATCATTTGAAAATGAGAGTTACAATATAACAGCACCTACAGGGTGTCCCAGAATGATCTAGCCTAGGCCTAATGTTTGAAAAAGAAGAAGAAAAAAGTGTAAAAGCAGCGTTCAATATTAAAGTCCATGGTTCAATCAAGGAGTTTATATCAAAACTACTTGGCAAAGGAACCCCTCGGCCTCTGTTCTATACCAAATACCATGGACTTTAATATCAGACGTCGACGGTGGAACAAATGTTTACATAAAATACATATAAATGCAAATTAATATCACACCCCCACCCCCATTCATTTTCTGTGTGTCAAAAAGTAACAACATTTTTACAGATTTTTTTCGGTCATTTTGAGGGAAAAAATAAAGGAAAGCTCAACCAACCGACCCAAAAAGGTCCGTTTGCGCATCATCATAGATCAAGTTTTTCCCATCCTCTGACATTTTCTTTTATTCCTAGCCTTGGTATTGTAGAAAGAAATGTTAGTGTATTATAAATGAATCATACAACACCATGTTTAGCTAAATTTAATATATTGTTAAAATAATAACATAATCCTTGTA
Source organism: Ophiura sarsii (assembly GCA_035610835.1). Lineage (NCBI taxonomy): Eukaryota > Metazoa > Echinodermata > Ophiuroidea > Amphilepidida > Ophiuridae > Ophiura > Ophiura sarsii. Next base: position 15,927,863 of record CM069458.1, on the reverse strand, counting down.
ATTATTGGACATTTGGTAAACTGGATAACCCCATGAATGATGGTCACAGGGTTGATTATTGTATGTAGGCTATAACTAGTTGTGTACATTTTGATCTACCATTTATTTCCTGCCCAATTTAAATAGGGTCAAGGTTGAAGTCTTGTTTGAAAACCAGAATCCCCCATGTGATAGATAAATAATTAGTTACAAAGTGTGAAAACACCATTGGTTGCTTTCCTTGCCAGACCTCAGCATCCTAATTATTGATTATTGATTATAGTCAGATGACTTTGCAAGATCCTGATTGTTAGTGGGAGGGATTAGTCTGTCCAGTCCAAGGCTGATTATAAAGTACAAACACAAATCTCCTTGAAAGTTATGATCTGCTCTTTGGATTGGCCATAACAAGGCCATAGATTGAATTGTTAGATACAAACAACTTGGGGATAAAATGTCATTTCCTTGTTTGTAATTGAGGGCAGGTTTGAAGTGGAGTGGTTAAATCCTCATTTTAAGGGGAATTTGTGAGGGGAGGACACTCACAGTCTGAGACTAGTATTTTGGTATACATTTGGGGGTGTTTGTATATTTGGTAATGGATCCAAACGGGTCCAAATGGGTCCAAATGGATCCAAATGTATCCAAATGGGTACAAACGGGTCCAAAATAGATCCAAATGGGTCCAAATAGATCGAAACGGGTCTAAATGTAACACAGTTTGTCCAGGAAATGCAAAAAAAAAGGAAGGTAAATATACAACCACGTGCGATATATTATATTATTTGCAGCTCGTCCACCACGGGCATTTCTTGTTTTAGGGTTGGGCGTATTGATAAAATGCGTCCCAATCAGAGGTTGAGTATGTACAGGGTATATAAAGGGTCATGACTTCATAAAAATTCCAGTTACCATGTTTGGGTGGGGTGGGGGATATAGTATAGTATAGTATAGTATAGTATAGTATAGTATAGTATAGTATAGTATAGTATAGTATAGTATAGTATAGTATAGTATAGTATGAGTGGCGGATACAGGGGGGCGGAGGGGGCGGGCGCCCCCCTTAAAATTTGACAATATACCTTTTTTGTGTACCACTTTTACCTTCCCCCCCCCCCCCCCCCCCACTTAGCAGAATTTCACTAGCTGACGGCAAAAAAATTAATTGGGGACCTTTCACGATTTTTGGGGGGTACCAATTAAAAAAACCTTGGTCAGCCCCCCGTAAATTTTAATCCTGGATCCGCCACTGGTATGACCAAGGATGTGGGAGCAGTGGCGTAGCCGTGGGGTGGGTCAGTGCCCCTTTAAACCTATTCAATCCCAATACAAAAATGCTACTTTGCCGATAACAGGGTGAAGGGCAATCGTACTATATAGTGTAAGTTGTATCTAATGAGTAAACCTTTGTAATGTGGCAACAAATCGATTTTGGGTAGCTCCAGTTCAAGGTGTATGATTCGATTACCTTTTTTTATGTGATTTTTTTTCACATTATGTCTGTATAATCTTAGGGGCCAGAAATGTTCAATTTAGAATTGATAGGCTAAAATGTGGTCAGTAGATTTGCGATTTCTACCATGCGATTTTTTCAGCCGTTTTTTGAAGACAACGTCATCGCTACCGCCCCCCCCCCCCCCCCCCACCCTCCACTTTTTAATATTTCAGCTGCTGACGGAGAAAAATTGGGTAACTTTTACGATTTTCTCGGCGGTACATCATGCCTTTCGTCGGTTCCAACTATACCGTGCCCCCCCACCCCCCCCCCCCCCCCAAAGCTGGGTACACCACTGTGAATTACAGCCAAAGGTGGTTAACCACCAGCCAGTTTGTGTACTACTAATGGGCACATTTCTTGAGACCTGCTTCTAAAAGAGGTAACAACTGAAGTTATGAAACTCAAACTTTTGGAATGTGGCAATTTTAAGGATGACTTCTCATGTAAATAGGAAACATCGAGTTGAAAATCGGGCCAGCAATCAGAAAATCTACCTTTAAAGGCATATTATGTGATTGTCCAGGGGGCGCCCTCTATTCATGATTTTTTTAAAGTAGATGTTCTTGCAGATTTACATTCTGATAAGGAACCATAAATACTTTCTTAGTTACAAAGCGATACGATTCCTAATTACTTCAGAATCATGGTTTAAAGAGTGAAAATAACCCGCCTGATAGTCAGTGGTGGTGTTATGTTATTAAATTAGCAAAGCGTGCCCCGTAGGTTATATGGTGTTCACACGGGTGTGTGTTGGGGGGGGGGGGGGGGGGCTTGTTGCCTCCTGGATCATTTGATAGCGGGAGGGGGGGGGGGGGGGGATGTGGCACACTTTTCCCCACACCCACTATCCTCTCACTAATCTAATCTTAGATAGAATACAGATAATACTGTAAAACCAATTAATTTTGCGAGGTATTTAATTTCGCGAAACTGAACATTTTGTATTGGAAGTAACATGCCAGATCCGCGAAACTTAATACCCGCTAAGATGGCAGTCATTTTAATTTCGAAAAAATTAAGTATCCGCGAAATTATAGTGTTATACAGAAATTTAGAAATAGTGAATAAAAGAATAATGTTGCAGAAAAACCCCGTAAACATTCTTACAAACAATATTGTTGCAAAATTAGAAAATATTGTTGCAAAATTAGAAAACATTCTTGCATAATTAGTTAGAAATATTGAAAAATATTGGAAAATGTTGCATAAAAAATCTAAACATTCTTGCAAACAATATTGTTGCAATATTAGAAAACATTTTCGCAAAATTATAGAAATATTTGCAAAAATACAAAAAGTTTTCGAAAAATGCAGATATTTCTAATATTGGCGCTCCTAAGACACCGTACTTCAATCAAGGCTCATTGCACTCCGGGATGGCGACGTGCTCCTCTTAGTTGCTGATTATTTATTACCGAACATTCTGACCTAATTATCGCCGATTTGAAGCTTACCCAACCCGTTTCGATCTATTTGGACCCATTTGGATCTATTTTGGACCCGTTTGGATCTATTTTGGACCCGTTTGTACCCATTTGGATACATTTGGATCCATTTGGACCCGTTTGGATCCGTTTGGATCCATTACCAAATATACAAACACCCATACATTTGGACTAGTCTCAGCTCACAGTCTCCCATTTTTGTGTGTGTGATGGGGTATGGGGAGCACAGCACAAAGACGCTCTCCATAGACTTTACTGTTAGGAAAGGCTTTCTTAAATGGCTCTAGTTTCTATATTAGTGCGTTTGGTTCAATGAAATTTTGATATGTTTTACTCACAAGGGTATTCTACAACATATCTGAATATGAAGTAGACATCACCATGCACTTTTTTTGATATAAGCCGCCGCATAACAACGTAGTGATATGCCTACCTAAATTCGGTCTCCGGTCTGGATATTACCGCATGTGTAAATCGGTCCGTGAAATTGAAATTGACCTCAAATCACCTAGATGAAATGTCAGAACATCAACTACACATTTCAAACACAACATATTAGTGAAAAATTATATCATAAACCGTCAAAAAATAACTCTCTTTCCCGCCAAATAGGAACTATTGTCGTACTCAACTTTGATTGATCGCGACGATAGCGTGTCGCGATACCTATTTAGGTATGTGCTCCCTTATAGAGCACAAATTTGCTCAAAATCATTCAAAATTGATATCAACTTTTTCAGCGTGAAATTTTGAACAAACTAGCCAAATAAAATTACAATTGAACAATCCGTTTTTGAAATATGATCTGATCACGGAGGCCGCATCTTCCGTAAAATCACTATTATTTTCCGTTTTTTGACTCTAGACGCGGCACGCTTTGACTTGTTAGGCCTACACTCACGAAATTCAAACTTTTTGACTCAAATCCAACTGATTTTGATTTCGATCAGTCTCTGATTATGTCGACCTAACCCACCTATAACACATCAACTGAAATAACGCCGTGTTTTTGTTTAAAAAAGAGCAACCACACGCCCCCCCCTGTTTTTTAAGCGGACAAAGTTGGCCTATGCCATAAATACACTGCCCAGTAGATATCAAAACGCATAGATTTGGGTGAAACCCAACTTTTATTTATTGCATTGTGTAATACACCTACACTGGATCGGAGCACGCAGGAGATCGGGAACCTGGTGCTATAAGGGAGCACAGCACAAAGACGCTCTCCATAGACTTTACTGTTAGGAAAGGCTTTCTTAAATGGCTCTAGTTTCTATATTAGTGCGTTTGGTTCAATGAAATTTTGATATGTTTTACTCACAAGGGTATTCTACAACATATCTGAATATGAAGTAGACATCACCGTGCACTTTTTTTGATATAAGCCGCCGCATAACAACGTAGTGATATGCCTACCTAAATTCGGTCTCCGGTCTGGATATTACCGCATGTGTAAATCGGTCCGTGAAATTGAAATTGACCTCAAATCACCTAGATGAAATGTCAGAACATCAACTACACATTTCAAACACAACATATTAGTGAAAAATTATATCATAAACCGTCAAAAAATAACTCTCTTTCCCGCCAAATAGGAACTATTGTCGTACTCAACTTTGATTGATCGCGACGATAGCGTGTCGCGATACCTATTTAGGTATGTGCTCCCTATGCATGGAAGGCTGTTGTTAAATCGCCCTTTTCCCCTGAGAATATGGCTCTCGTCTAATGACCCCATTTTTGTTGTTGAAAACTATGTAGGCCTATTAGTGCTGTCACTCCATGAAAGTACAGGGTAAGCTTTAGAATACCCTACCATTTTTAGAACAAAAAAACACACAATTTTGTTTCCAGTATTTTTAGCAAGCCTTTAAATGCAAAATGCAGTTTTTTATTTTTTTGCTCAAATATATAGTGGAGATTCACGGTTTTATTTAATCAAATCTGTGCATTTTTGTTACTCTTATGCGCGCTAAAATGTGATATTCACCACAGATTTTCACTTTCATGTTTGCCGTATGTGGCCAATCGCCATCTCGAAACATGTTGGACACAATTTCGACAAAAGATGGCGCCCTAACAAAATTTCCCCCGTTTATTCTATAAAAAAGTAAACGTGCAAAAATCAAGCATCTCAGTGAAATGTGTGCGCACTATTTGAAAACAAACTTGTTTTTTTGTTTTATTTGACTGTGTAAGTTTATGGGTCGTTCTTTATAAGTCCCCATTGTGATAGGGTTTAAAAGGAGCTCTGGCAGCGCTACTACTACTGTATAAGTGGTTATTTTCGCGTACATATATTTTCACGATTTTGTAGTTTTTGGAAGATGTGCAAGACGTTAATTTTGCTGCATGTACATTAATTATAATTTATTAGGCAGGCTATGGCCAACTTCACGGCATGCACCAACTTTATATCGTGTGGAACTTTTGATACATTTATTATTCATGCCGACGTAGCCATTTCTGTTTTCGACTGTTAATTATAATGTAACTCTATTGCAAATGATATTTTCGTTTTCATGTCCATTCGCTAAATTACCACTATACGGTACAGTATTTGTTTGGAAAATGTTGCACATTTCTCAAACAACTCAAGTATCTTTTTGGAATGTTTTGCAAATTTGGCACACCAAGACTGACCTCCATTTTTGATCAAAATCAGCATTCTCCCATCCAAATAACCATTTATAAGGCCTAAAAAAAAGAAGTTTGATTGGCGTAACATAGAAGAAAAAAATAGGGTAGGTAGGTCAGATTTTTATTTTTTTAAAATCTATAAAACGTCTATGAAATTTTATATACCAGCACACATATACCATACAGACATAAAAAAAATGGCACAAATACACATTTTCCCCTTTTTTTTCTTCTTCTTTTTCTCACACATAAAAAAAAACAAAAAAACAAAAAAAAAACAAGAAAGAAAAAAAGTTTATGGTCGGCGGTAAAAATAGGGTCGGTCGGGTTACGCCAATCAAACCTTTTTTTTAGGCCTAATTTGTGCACATTCTCTCTCACTGAATGCCAGAGAGAGTGCTCCTAGCCTTTATACCCATCCATTTCATATTTGACTCCCCCCCCCCCCTCACCCATAGATTTTTATTTTGTTTAGGACTTGAGTTTATAGAGAGACTTTATTACAGAGAGAACTATCAGACAACACAGGGACAACTCGTTAGTGTGACATATCAGTGTTTATTTCCGTGGATTTAAATACCGAGTGAATAATGTTTGAGTTTCCTTCGCAAGAAATCCCAGGAAATAATATTTTGCTTAGTGACAGCAGAAAGAGGAAATTTGAGGAAGTTTTCAATCTGATAAGAGATATTTTCTTTTTAACATTTAAAAAACAACTCAATTCATTTTACTCCCAGGGACCATTCTATTCATTTAGTTGTGCCTCACAGTTATTATCAGATTAATTCATATGGCCACTAGATTAATCTGTAGTGTTTCAAATGTCATAATCATTCACCTGTATCTACATGTTGCTGTCTAGCAAGACAGATGTTTAGTTTGGTCACTGTTTAAATCAGGAGAAGGATGGTCCCTGACTTCATGAATGATAGAATATTCCACCCACAATATTGCAAAAGTGCAGGGGTCCAGTTGGGTGGGGGGGGGGGGGGGGGATGCTATCACCAGTCTCAACCTTTCCCCCATTTAAACACACAACCACCAACCCACCACCACACAGACCAAATTGATCACATTCACAAGTCTCATTCTTTTACAAAGTTCAGGCGAGAGGCTGTGATTGTTTTCATTCTGAATGGCTCCATATTTAGCTTGGTAAACTCTGAAATCTTCAATGACCTTGACCTTATAAACAAAAACAGAGCCATCACAAGTGTGGCTATATTTAGTTTAAGTTTGCCCATAGGATCCTATTGTTGGCATTGACTATCACATGCACTTGACCTGCACTAGTGCAATTTGAATAACATTTTGCTTTGATTGATTGAAAATAACAGGGAATGAAATAACAGACTCAATAGACTCATATTAGGCTATATTAAAAAAAATCATTTGTCTCAAAGCTCCCGAGCGTGTTAGTTAGTTAATTGATGCATGTTAGAATAAGAAGCGATCTTTATTTTTTCTTTTTTTTCTTCTATTTTTTTAAAAAGAAATCCCAAAATGTCACAGATTTTTCAGATTTTCATTGATCACATCATTTTAAAACAAAAGGACACTTTTACAAGGATTTCAATATTATTTTTTAAAAAAAACTTTAAAAAAAATGTATTCCGCATTAGGTTTTGAAAAACTGAAGAGCTTTGAGACAAAAGATTTTGTTAATATAGCCTTATAAAAGGGTAATTGTTCGATACAGTAAACACGCAAATTGTCAAAAATGCCTTCCAAATTCCAAAAAAAGTTCGAACACAATCACAAATTGTAGTGTAGTTCTTGTTTGTCCATCATTTACAACTATTTTTCAATGACAAATATGTCATTTTGAAAGCTGATTCCTTCTTTGTTTACATTGGCATAGATAGTGATACGAATATCGAAACAATTCTTGCAAAAAGCTTGTATTTTGGCTTCTGAAAATCAAAAAAAAATCAAAAAATAACAAATAATAAGGGCCGCCCTCACTGATTTATTAAAAAGTCCGGATGCCGCCCTCACTGATTTTTTAAAAAGTCCGGATGAATTTAAATAAAAAAGATTTGTTTTTGGAAATGTTTGAACACTTTCCAACATTTTTATAAAACAAAATGAGAACCCCCCCACCCAACCTGAAAGGTCAGTGTTTTTCGTCGACTCAAATAGATATGTATAAAAATGATTTGAATGCGGTTTTAAAAAAGTGGTTAAATAACCACACTTATGGGAGGCTACCTATGTGTTGGATTTATTAATTGAGTCCTGATATCATCACATTATCATTTTGCCTCCAAGTAGTCAAATAAAAGATCAGATTTCAAGCTCCAGAGAAATGATGCTGTAAAATTGCTACGTGTTTGCAAGCATTAAACATGATTTTGCAGTGCTGGCCAATATTTTTAACTTTCCAAACATGCTCCTTAAAAAATCAATTTGAAGGACTGGAACGTCTCAACAAGATGCATTGGAAAGTATTCCCTTCCTGCTGCTACATTCCCGCGGCTAAAATACAGACTGGCACTTAATATTTGATACAACAAATTTTTGTTTAATATTAAAAAATGCCATGTTTTTTTTTTCACTGATAAGTTTGTGCAAAAATAAAATACCACAGATTCTCGAACATTATGTGAAAAGAATACAGAATTGCACAATCAGCTTAAATGCAAAACTGTCGAAAATTAGCAAATAGTGAAATTTCAGCTCTGCAAAAAAATAACCAAGGTGCTACTGCTATCTACTGAAGCTAGCTAGCTCAAAGAGCGAGTACATTACAGCTAGTTATGCTGATTGAAGGGTAGGAGGAGCATGAAAGCATTCCTCAACACTCCGCTGACGTTGTCGACGACGATGATGAGATTATTATCAATAATATGCCTGCATAATTCACCATTAGTTTTTTACAGCAAACTGCAAATTTGTGCATTAAAATGATTGTGTGCCAAGTTGAGATCATTATCATGCCGTGTAAATCAATGTTATTTTTTAAAGCAAGCATTAAGCAAAAAATAATTGTGTGCCATATAAGTACATGAAATTACAGGGTAAATATTTTTAATAGAGTGGAAGAAATAATATAAAAAATGGTTAATACAGGAAAAAGGGGTTGAGTCAACATTCCATTTGAGTGGCAAATTATTTTTAATTGTAATATATTGCAGGTTGTTAAAGCGTTTAACTTATTACTGAATTAAAATTATACTTAAAAAAAACCTTCAAAATGTGAAAATCCATAATCTTAATATTTGATACATAAAAAGTATATTTTTCATTTTCATTTCTTGTTGCTATCTCTGTTCAAAGTATCTATCTAGACCATCTCACTTAGAAATAAGAGTGGAAGACTGCTGGCTGGCTGCCTGCCTTATCAGTCAATGGTCAGTTATATATAATATCTAAGATGTATTAGCATAATTTATTTGACCCCAATTGCTTTGAGTAATAAGAGTTAATAAGGTTTCCTTGGCTTAACGTACTGGGCATCAGCAGCGAGTTGCAATGTACATGTAGTCTACATTGATACCTATGTATTGCTATACAATAAATACTTGCTACTTTGTATACTTAAAGATTTCTTTATATGAAAGCTGACAATACAATATGCAAGGCAAATGTTTTTATCCGGGGGGGGGGGGGGGGCACTCAACCTTTTTTTGGGTGGGTAGGGGTGTGCCGCACAGGGTTTCATAAAGGGGGGCTACAGAACTGAACTGATTGGATTTTATGATGAAAAATAGGGTCTTAGGAACTGATTTTTTCAAAAAAGTAGGTCTTGAGAACTGGCCTTTAGTTCAATTTTGATTAGCAAGAACGCAAATTTCCATTTTTTTTGGTTTTAGAACGCAACATTTTCGAAGAATTGGGGCTTTGGAACGCAAAATTTCGCGATTTTTGAATTTTCAATAAAATAAGGGTCATAAGAACTGATGCAGGCTCAAAAGGGGGTCATAAGAGCTAGCAGCAGAGGGTGAAAAAGGGGGTCTTCAGCGCGGCACATACCTATACCCTTTTCCAATGTCAGTGCCCCCCCCCCCCCCCCCCCCCCCCCCCCGGGTTTTTATCTGTTGTTTGAAAGGACAAATTTTACACCAACAACATTTATAAACTTGTCTGTTACAGGTTTTATGTCTTAGCAAAATCATGGAGTCTGGGATTGCGTTTTTTTCATATTGATTAATATGAATTCAGGAATTACACGGTTGTCTACAGTTGTGGTTGAATTATTTTTACAGAAAATCAGTAAATTACCATTCCAAGGTTGCAAGCTTAAATTCTCAAACAAAATATATTTGTGTGTGCTGTGAATACAGGAAAATGTGAATTATAGTGAAACATAAGCATTTAAGTGAAAACAAAGGTGGAGGGAATGGTTATACCAGAATAAACATATTTCATTTTGAAAATTACACATCTTTCTGTGAGTCTTTTTCCAAATATTCATCAAAAATATCAATCAAGCATCCAGTTATGGGTTTTCTTCATCATATAAGCAACATGTCATTTAAGGTAAAAACCCTGTGCTTGGCAATTAGGCCAAAAAAAAATTGTTATGTTGTCCTCGACAGCTTTCAGAGAGGAGGGGCGGGCGGATTTTTTTAATTTTTTTTTTAAAATTGTTCTTTTACCAGCAGAAGCTCAAAGTTCAGCCAACAAGAAGTTAAAATCACTCTTAAGAGCCGCACATATATGTTATAAGCACTTAATTTAATATTAATGCCATTTAAACTGTTTAAAAAAAAATCTGAAAAAAATCTGAAAAAAAAATCTGTACCAAAAAAAAAAATCTGAAAAAAAAAAATCTGGATTTTTTTTTTACAAAAATACGATTTTTAAAAAAACAACGATTTAAAAAAAAAAAAATCTTAAAAAAAAATTGGAGCGTCCCTAAAATGACGAGCGGGCGGTCGAGGACAACATAACAATTTTTTTTTGGCCTTAGCATTGTATTGAATTTATATATGGCTTTCATTCAGACTTGACAAACTGATGTTGTAAATTAAAAAGAGTGCCCTTGTTTTTAGGTTGAGAGAAAAACAAAACAAGCCAAAACAACAACATTGGGTTTGTGTATATTTCCTGAACTGGATTACAATTTTCTAGGAATTATATCACTTTCGTTTTTGTTTCTGGCCTAGGAATTAACATTTTCAGCAAATTGGCAATTTTTACAGTCTTTTCTGTAACCATTTCCTTAATGTGATTCAGGAGGGAGGGGTAAACAACTTTATATTCCTATGCAACAGGACCTGATTACTAAGACTACTAGTACTTAAAGTAAACACATGTATTATAATTGATTTAATTAAATCATTTTCTCACATTTCAGGTTTTGATTTGTTTTGTGGAGTTGCCATTTTTAAGTTACTGCAACCATGTTTAGTGGGATCACCGACTATCTTTTTGGCACCAGTGATGCTGCCACGGAGACAGCCGAGGGCGCCAATATGCAAACCACCGATGCCGATGATGACTGGGTACTGGTAGATGTTACCAGTAAGTATAAAACTTAGAATTTTGCGTTTCAATAAAATTCTGTACGGGGACAGGGAAAAATCCTGTTCTACGAGCCTGACCGACATATTTTGAAAAAAATGGGAATTTTTGATTTTTTTTTTGTTGTTAAAAATTTCTAAAATTGTTTAAAATTCACTGAAAATTCCCAACATTTTTGAAGAAAAAACCCCACACCTGACTGACTGACCGACCTGACCTGAGAGCTCGTTTGCCTGTAGAACAGGAGTTTTTCGTCACATAATCTTAATAATAATAGGCCTATTATTTTATACTATTTCCATAAGATATATTTTCACTGTTGAGATGAGAAGTTAAGAAAACTCAAAACAAAGAAAAACCTCAAAAATGTATAACAACTGAAAACAACACATCAGCCTAAATTCCACCCAACTACAATTATTTAGTAATTAATTGTTGCCCAGGCTCAAGTCAAATTATTAATTGTTGCGAAGTATTTATCATTGTACTATGCTGTAATGATACATGTACAATACACTATTTTGAAGTGAAAAAGAAAGAAATATATTTAACGTTAATATTGCATAAATTGTAAACTGCCAGTTCATTCATATCTTAATCCTTTGTGTGCTCTTTGTGTTTTATGGCCTCCTTCATATTTCGGTTGACCAGTGATTCTGTCCTTGCAATTAGCCAAATTTAATATGCATGAATATATTATGGACAGTTCTTGATAAAAGGTCTAATCAACCATGAATTTTGTTAAAGATCCAAGGGAAGGTGATACGGCTGTAAACGTGGAAATGTTCTCGCTACATTAATTTTTGCGCTTTTCGCGCTCCAAGTAGCTACCGCAAAAATAAAAACAAGCAAATATAAAATAACTTAAAAACAAGCAAATATAAAAATAACTTTTAGGGTTATTAAAATGTTTATTTTATATCATAACCATTTTTTTTTTTTGGGTGGGGGGGGGGGTGCAAGGCACAATTTTTGTTATTGAGCAAAATGCTCATGAATCTCTCACTTTTTTGGCTTTTTATGTAGACATTGTCTGTACCAATTGTTTTGGGGACAAAACGGGATGGGGCTTGAGCTGTCTGGGGGAAAGTGCCCCCCCCCCCCCCTTGCCATACTACACACACTTTTGACCATGTCTGTTAGTAGAGCTTTAATTTTTGTAAAGGGCAATTAACAGCAAAGCAGCTAACAGGATATTACGGGTTAGAGTAGGTTAACATACATGTGATTATGACTTGAGTTGTTTTGATATAGGACACAGGAATATAATTGTTATCAACTTTTGCAATAGTTATGAAACAAGTGTAAATCTGAAGATTTAATAGATGAATTCATCGGAATCCTTTGCCTTTGCGAGTGGACAATATTGAGACCATCGGTGATCTCAACCTGGATCCTGCTCTCCCATAGTTTGGTTTTTGGCATACTATTTCCCCCCTCCTTAGGTACACCAGTAAAAAGCATTCGAACGACGAGTATAAATCTTTCCAAATTAATACAAGAAATTGCGATGTAAATAATATCGTTACTTTTCAGTATAACTATTTTCAAAAAGATCCAAGTTCCCATGTTGACCATTTCGAGGGTTTAGTGCAACAAAGGGCTATCTGCATAGGTCATTTTGAGAAAAAGTGAATTAAAGATTTGTACCCATCATTGTCACCTAGGCTATAGATTGGTTTTGACAAGTTAAAAATGCTATTCAAACCTTTTTGATTAGGTAAATTTACTATTTTCTCATAATTAGGTTCCTGATCTTGTGCACATCATTTTGGCCAAAAATGCAGATAGCCCTTTGTTGCACTAAACCCTACAATTATAGAACAAATTCATCCACACAAATTTTATATTTCATTTTGTTTGATCTCTTCCATAGATGGTCAATCGTCATCTCCCCGTCGTATTCATCCTGCTGCAAGGGGTCAAGGCAGCGCCGTGTCCATACCCGCCAACCATCGTATAGAGGAGAGTTGGATGGTTACACCGCCACCATGCTTTACGGCTGGTGGAAACTCTCCCCAACAACTAGCAACAAGTCCCATGGAGGACTTGCTTATAGAACATCCTAGTATGTCTGTGTACCATTCACAACAACACAAACCTAGTAACACCACCCCACCATCACCGATGGTGACGAGAGCACGGGCTCGTCAGCAACAACAGCAGCAGCAACAGGGGAAGCAAGTTGCCACCAAGAAATCTCGCAATCTGCGAGTACGAAACAATGCGCCGCCGCGTAGAGCTGCTGCCGTTGCCGCCCGTCTAGGGATGGTTCAAGAGCCGAGTGATTCGGCTATACAAGAGGTGCAAACTGCCAAGCGTCTCCAATGTAAGATGATGAGTCGGTCCAAGATGTCGCGACAAAACAAGTCCTATCATCAGAAAAGCAGGGGAGGACACCACCACTACCGTAATGACATCATGGGACGTCACTCTGGTGCTATCTACAAGCAAAAGTGTTAAGAAATAATTAATTTGGCCAAAATGATTAGATCATAATTTTTCACCAGTTTTCAAGTCAAATTCACAGGGTATCTCTTATCAAATTCAAAATTTAAATGAATATCAATTTAAAACTGTAAAATATTAAATAAAGCTAGTGTACAAAGCAGAAAAGACGTTTGCAGAAAATTTGAAAACAAATATGGTTCGATCTAATTATGGTGTTAGAAGTAGTAAAGAATGAAAAGTTGTTTTAGAAATAAATTTTAAACTTAATATATTGATGTTTTGGTGTATTTTTAAAAGTTTGTAGATACCTTGGGAAAATAAGATTCACAAAATACTAATCAAGAATTAGCAGTATGGTTTCGTAATGACTTCAAAACTGGATTTAATTACACAAAATGCTGTAACCATCTGTGCCTATGGTACAATTATAAAACGAAAACCTAAAATGTTACAGAGTGATATGCTGAGATTTATTAGCACTTGCTGGCAGTGTTTTTCAAATAAACCCCGATCACACAGTGCATGTAAGTCTAATAGTAATAACATATTGATATTCGGACATGGTTTGAAACAAATGGTAAATTATCATATTAAAATATTAACATATGGTTCTATTCATGCGTTATTATAACAAGCTACATTCAACAGTTGGCACTGTGCCAAAAGTGCTGTATAATTCTACAGCATGTTACGATTATCGTTAAAATGAATGATGCAATGCATGTGAATGCAATCAAAACTAAATAAAATAAAGAGTTAATTGATATGAAAACATTTACTGTAAGGCAAATTTCATATTTTAACTCCAATGTGAAAACTATTATTGGCTACACACTTGGACAAGATTACCTAAAGCTTATTAGAAATCAATGTTTGGCTCATCACAGGTAACTAATGAGGGACTTGGGGTATTACATGTGGCTTCATAAAATTACAAACAGTAAGAAATACTTTGAACTTGAGTACATGTTGCAAGAATCCAGTGGATTTGTGTTGGATGAATTGGACAAAAATTCACTTTGATTTTGTGCTACATAAATTAATGAGCAACCTTTATGAAGATCCCAAATCCAAATTTAGATTATCATACTTTTTGTTAAAATGTGAAATAGATTCTTGCCAACTTCGAAGTCTCCTTAAACCTTTTGATCTACCGTCATGCTGGAAGTCGAATAGGCATATTTAACCATACCTTTTTATAACACATTGAAAATATAACAATGATGAAAAACACCCTGCAAAATAGCTGAAAAAACTTGCACCCTTGCCTTTGTAAATGTAAATGAATTATCTGATGCAGTTGGTTCAATTTAACAAAAAAGCTTCGAAAACTTGTCCAAGTGTGTACTAATCAATCTCTATAAATTGTGTAGCACATTGATATACCATGCATTTGCATGTAATGCATTATTCAATCATATGAGATGCAATATGTTCATAGAAAATGTCTAAGGGTCTTTCCAATGATATACCCATCAACAAATGCTGCAAACCATTGACATCATAGTAATATTAAGCGAGCCCACTATTTTCACACTACTAGTGACTTAATAACGATAGCTCAGTCACCCAATCCATTGTGCAAAGTAAAGATTGTGCTTGCTTATTCACTACGTACAAAGGTATTATTGTCTTCACATATTATTTGATACCCATAGTCTTAAGGACGCACCTTGGCACTAAGGGTGGCATGGAAGCTATTGATTTTTAACTGAAGCCTTAATCGAATAAGAGTAATTAACCAATTTCATATTTTTGTGGCTAAAATAAGGACTGTCTTTTGGCATGTAAATTGTACAAAATCAAACTGACCATGGGATAAAAACCCAAAGAATCTTTCCTCCTACTAAAAAAGAGAGAACAAACCTTCAACCCAAAGTTCCATACCCCCTTAAATCTAAAGTGCATCCATATCTAGCAGACTATATCTTTTATAGCTACCATTATGTGTACTTGTAGTGGGACAGTATTCCATTGGTGGATTGCCAGGTTTGTTTGGATTGTGCTAAAACATACACACAGCTGAATGTTCAGTTTATTTATTTCACTGTTTTATCCTAGAAAAATACCAGAATATTAGCCTCTATATCAGATTGTATTTATTGTCTCATAATATGTATTATAATTAAAGTAAATAAAAATATGTTTGTACAAAATGTACACAAGTATAGTAAAAAGTAGTACATAGTCAATTAATATAGAATATTCAATTAATATAGTTATTTACCAGATGTATTGTAGCGTAGAATGCCACAAAAAGAGGACTGTTTTGCCCAAAAATTGTTCAGGGTCAAAAGACTAGGGTGAATGGAGTTGTTTTTGAGCCATGATAATATATTAGTATACGGTCAAAAAAGAAGAAAAGTAGGCCTGTTCGAGCTCGAATTGTACAGCAATTTCGGAAAGCAAATATGCTTAAATGCCGATGCGAGACATATTTGCTCAATTTTAAATCAAAATTATGGCAAAATAAGATACTAGAAAATATGGGTCATGGATACCAAACGACCAAAAATGTGACCCATGTTTTTTGAACTCTCCAATTTATGAGCCATGTTTGCAAATTATCGTACAGAATTAAATGCTCCTATAGGCCTTATACCCTCCTACAGTTTTTGTGGTTCAAGGATTCAAGTCAAAATATAACCAACCCACCTAATTTGGGTGTTAATTAAAAATAGCTAATTAACTAAAACCCTGGGTGCTAAGGAAACTTTGACGATCACAATCCTTTGTTAATAAAGCAGTCTTCTTACTAATGTGGCATACTGTAAAAGTGGTAATTTTCGCGCGATTACATTTTCGCGCTATGCCAACTTTCAGCCATTTCGCTTGTTTTTAAATTTGTGATTTGATTTGAATGTTAATTACATAGACTTATACACAAAATAGATATGTTCGCATATTTTGATGTTTCGCGATAGCTGCTAGGAGCGCGAAAATTAATGGAGCGCGAAATTGTCCACATTTACAGTAGATTATTTTGCAGTTTTACATTCCAATGTGTAGAAAGAGAGACCAGTTAAATTAGAGAAGAGCGCCCTGACATTGACCTTTGACCTTATACCAACAAAATAAGTCATGCACTTCATGGCTGAAATATCGGTGCTAATTACTTGAGTCTTACATAAATTGTAGGCTTCTTTTAAAGATTTAGTTCATTGGTATTTTGATCTTATAAAGGGGTTGCCGGATAATTGTATGATATAACTCACTGTTTTTAACATTGCAAAGATATGTAAGTATTTTTAAACAGATAACATGCAATTGTTATAAATATTATATAAATTGCAGAGAACCTTTGTCTCTCCCATTGTTTCCACAATATATTGTACTGCACCCTTTGTTATAATTACTGTACAAATTTGACATTTTAGCTTTGCTTATTTTTGCATTTCCACAATTGAACCTGATAAGCATTGGCTATATTAATATTGATCTTTGTCAATAAACACATAAAGTTCAATGCTATGCATGAGAACTTATGGGCTGGCTAACAGGGGAATCACGGATATAAAACCAAATCATAATTTTTCAAAAATATGAAACAGATGAAGTTTTTTTTAAATAACCTACTCAATTTGGGGGTTTCATTTCAGTGATAAGCTGCACTCATTTCTGACAGCTGACAGAGTTTGACCCTCGATTTCACAATTTTGTCCGAGTTCAAGATTCAGTTTTTGTCCAAGATTCTTCTTTGTAGCTATTGAAACCTTTGCCCAATTAAATGTGCGAAAATGACCAATTTTGTACAGTAATCTACATAATCACTGATCGCACGGGCTAGTTTGGTACATGTTTCTTAGAGTTTAGAGCAAAATAGCACACAATTTATGTACACATAATTATACAACTGTGGTTTATTTTTACTTTATTTAAGTGTTTATTATTTAACGTAATATATATATTATATATTTTAACTATTTATTATTTTTGTTGAATTTCTTTATAACCCTCAACATTATCACAATTTCTTATTCTGTAATATTTGATTTTAACCTAAATACATGGAATAGTTTTAGTGAGATGGATGGGTTTTTTTATAGTCAAAATTATAAAATATTTTAGCTATATACTGATTAAGTGGTCAGTGATACCAATTTGTTTGTTTCTGTTGTCATATGAGTATTTTGATCAACACTTGTTGTGTTTTTGTCACTTAAACAGTTCTCAATAAAGGTATCATTTATAGGGCCTATTAAAAATCTGATAATTCTATATAACTTCTTATAGACATAGGCAGTGGAAGAGAGGGGCACAGGGCACATTCCCCTTCTAAACAAATTACAGGTGACAGTTTTAACGTCACACTGGACCATTTTAGTGTTAGAATTTCCATTTTGTTAGTGCTTCGGCGTACTTGGCGCAAATAAGTTTCAAACGTTCATCAATATAAGCTTGAAAAGCTCAATTTGTCACACAAGGAACGTTTTTCTGAACCATTTTAAATACAAAAACTGAAAATTGTTGTGTGTTGCGAGCACATCTTTTCAACATGTTCCAACATAAAAAATTGGGCTTGTCCCCCTGAATGTTTGTGCTTTTGCCACCACTCATTATAAAACATCTCTCTCTGGTCTCCTAGTCCTGAACACTAAATGGTATTTCTTTTCTGCACCATGACGAATAGGGCAGTCATTGCAATAGGGCAGTCAGTGATAACACCCATGGAATGATGACATTTCTTATTAAATCCAACTTAGCAAATACATGACAATTTCAAAATGTCAATCAGATCCGTTTACTGGCTGAATCTTCATAAGCTTTTTCATTTCAGAGGCATGGATAATGGAGGAAAACTGAGCGATAGTGATATATCCAAAATATCATTAAGTCAATGAAAATTGTTCATTTTACACCATATTCACTTATATAAAGAAGAAGTGTAAATTAAATATTCATTTTGGCATTTTTCTTTTCAAAGAGGTTATCAGATTATAACTTATTAAACATATCAATATCACCCATAGATATTACACACCAATTCAACTGAAGAAAATGTATAGCATTTTGAATAAAGATACATAAGGAAGAAGAAAAAAAAGTTGACTTGCCCTTTTTTGTTTTTTTGATTTTTAAACAAGCAGATACTACTCAAAAACACGTTTTCACGTCATCTTTCTTTATTGTTATGTGCTTCTTTCAATTTTGTTCCCAATTTTTTTTTTCTTTTTCTTTTTTGAAAAAAAAGAAAAAAAGAAAAAAAAAGCGACGCCTAGATTTCCGAAAATTCGGGTCCGTCGGAAAGGGCAAGTCAACTCTTTTTTGTTGTTGGCCTAACTGTTGAAGAAATGCAATTACCGTAATTTTTAGATTGATTCCACTCTTGAAAAATAGTATAAAATTGAGTAAATAATACACTTAGAAATTCTATTCTAATGATGCCATGGTCTCATATTGATGACTGCAAACAGTGTGCCAACAATTTTTACACATTTTAATGTGCCATCTCCATAATTGTGTGTGTCGTGTCATTATGTTGACTGATGCGCACAAAAAACCCCACTTTGGCAAGAAAAGAAAATTGGAATGATTTCTAAACAAGTGTATGTCTTCAAATTTACACAATCCAAATTTACGTTAAACTAAAAATTCCAATCAAGATTTTTCACATGAAAATGAAATGCTCATGAATATTTTGAAATATAAACCACTTTCAAAACCGAATGCATCCCGCACTGCTTGCTTCAACCATGTCAACGTCAGTATACTTAATTATATCAACGTCAATTGCATTCCCTGAATGCATCTACCGCTATTAATAACAAGCAGTGTTGCATGGTTCATTCCCATCCCTCAGGGTACACAATTCAACAAACCCATAGCATGTGTATAGGTTAACTGACCTTATAAGCACCCTGGGTATCATGTGATAGTGTGTAAAGATATATACCGTGATTCACAGGTATCTTAGTTGCATTGAATTATGAACTGTAAAACCACTACATTTCGTGAATTTCACAAGGGATGTAGATTCGCGAAAATAACTACCCGCAAAACTGACAATTTTGCATTGGAAGTAACAGTAAAATATTTAGATTCTCAAAAAATTAAATGCCCGCTGAAATAGCAGCAATTTTAAATTTGCGAAATAAAGTATCCACGAAATTATAGTGTTTTACAGTATATTGGGGTCATCAACCTTCGTTGTACGGGGAGAGCACTACGCTCAGAGATAATATTAGAGAGTGCTCTGGAAAAATATCATTATTTCCGTACAGTGGATTTGTATGAGATGTTCCAATTTGATATGACGTCACCCGCAGCCTAGCAGGTGTTAATGTTAGTGTCAAATGGAAAAGAAAAAGGTGACATTTACATCATTACAATCCACACTGTAAAATGCAGGGCTTAGAAAATAAATATTGCAGCTAAAAATTAAGGGTGTTATTTGAAATCATAATTTTACCAACTCTCTCCATTACAAAATAATTAGTATAAATTTATTCAAAATAATATTTGTAATTTTGTGTGTGTGTATGCCACTAAAGATTATTAAATTTCTAAAACAGGAAACGGATCAATGTAATGAAATATTACAAATACACTCGTCCAAAGAAGTTCCTTGCCACTCATTGAAGTTCAAATATTTTACATAAATATTGAATATAAATTAAACAATTGCATGTCAAAATAAGCAGACAATAATTCTCTATCATGTCTGTATGAAATTAAGATGTACGCATTCATGCATGGCTGAGCACATTCATTAAGCAATGGTAAGGTTCATATTGTGTTCAATCATTCACATTATGTCATTAACATTTGAATGGAGGGATTATCCAATTTTTTGCAATCTTCTTCCACAGACCTTGCCATTGTCAAGTGAATGGGATCTGCCATGCATGAGCATGATCATGTCTAAATTCCATGTTAAGCTGTTAGAGGATTAC
This sequence comes from Ophiura sarsii, assembly GCA_035610835.1. Taxonomy (NCBI): domain Eukaryota; kingdom Metazoa; phylum Echinodermata; class Ophiuroidea; order Amphilepidida; family Ophiuridae; genus Ophiura; species Ophiura sarsii. Next base: position 15,907,488 of record CM069458.1, on the reverse strand, counting down.
TTTCTGCTTATTTTGATATACAATTATATATATTCTATTAAATATTAATTTGAAATATTTGGACTTTGCTAAGTGGCAAGGAACTTCTTTGGACAAGTGTATATATTCAAATTGCTGGTGTCATGCTTCATTTTCCATTCTGACAAAATGTGTATAAAAGAATATCAATACATTTTAAATTTTAATAAATGTTCTAAGATGTTGTTTATAAATCTCACAAAATTTTCAATTTACAAATTTGTATAAAAACTATTTAAATTAATTGTCAAAGTGGATCATTACAACCCCAAAACAATCCGAATACACCATGAGGCATTTCAGATTTTTATATTTTAAATTTGCATTTTAAAAGCTTTGTAGGAGGGAGTCCATAAATACAACATTTCCCTGTCAATTCCATTGTCTTATGAAATATAATTAAGTCAAAATTTACAATAGTTAATTAATGATGCAAAAGTGGCCATGATGCAAGCCTTGCAGTTATAGGCCCTATATGGTAACATTAATCATTAACTATCAAACACTGGCTATTCTCATTAATAAATTGCACATAATTATATGGTTTGTAAACACCCACATATATTAACAAAGGCTTTTTACACTACATACAGTGTTTCTCTTTTAATGATAATCAATTTTCTTTTGACATATCAATCCAATTATAGGCATTCTGACATCTAGCAATCCATGCATGCATTATGAAAATGTAATGCCTCTTCTTGATTGATTTTTCATAATATTTTTAGCAGCTAAAATGCAATTTAAACAAGTATATCTTATTTCCAGATGATATAACCAATTAAAACCTTGTTACCAATTTTGAACTACAGCATTCTAAAAATTGCAGTTATTTGTGCACAATTTGTTTTTGCACTTGGCTGATTTTGAATTTTTGAATTTGTTTTTAAATTTAAAATTTAATTTGTGCATAAGCTGCAGCTCAAAAATAAATGTGGCATAAAAATATCAATTTTTACAATAGGCAGTTATTCTAGCACACACACTTCCTCATATTTGAGCAAATGGGACCGTTATTTTGTTAATTTATACACTTTTTTCTCATTGGCACTGTGAATCATCATTTTACACCTTGTTAATTTTGCAAAGAATATCACAAAAAAACCTTTTTTGATACAGTAAAAGAAATAAGGCATCTATCTGGCAGGCTATTTTTAATTAAGAAATTGCAATGTGTAGATTATTAATACCCCTGCACTACAGTTTCTTTTATTATAGGTCCTGTAAATTATTTACTATTTTGCAAGTGGCTAAATAAACTATTAAAGATTGAACATAAAAATGTCATGAAAAAATACAGTTTATCTGTTAGATTAATTTGCAAAAGAAATGTTTGCACATTGCAATGTTAAAAAATATAAAAATATCACATCATCGATACTGTTTAATTATTTGCTATACTCAATTCTATAAATAGTAACAAGATCCATTTTAAGATTTGTTCTCTATTTAGAGTGGAATGAATAGCTGCGAAAATAGCAATATATACACTGGACTGGACTGGACTCATATAGCCATACAGCCTGGGAATGATTGGCATGCACTGGCCTCTGCGCTGGGCAGCTGCCTATTCCTATATGTACTAATTATATACATGTACGTTGGTTACTGTAAAACCAGAAATGTTTGCGAGTTTAAAATTTCACGAATCAGCAATACTGGCCTAATACACGGCATAAACATTTTTAGAATGTAAACTTTGGGGTTACATTGTGTACCTTTGCAATGCACTGCTACATGGTAGATTGGAAATATTTGCGGCATGACATTTTTGCGAGTAAGTACTTGCTCCTCGCGAAATTAAAATGTACACAAACATTTCTGCAAGTTATTATTATCCTTAAATTGGTTTTTCAAAGAGGCCACATCCTTGAAACAATCCAATTAGCTAGTTGAATATTGTTATGATTATGAATTAATTGGGAATATTCAGGGTTTTAATTTACAATAATCAAATAAATTATTGATATTATTAAAATGCTTTCAAGTATTTAAATACAATACAACCTTCCTTTAGATAATTTAAAGCTTGGCATTCTATCAGAACGTAAACAAACAATTTTAATTTGCAGAATATGAATTACTATTAACCGAACAGTTATATTGACAACCTTAATTTGCATATAAATGTCCAATCAATAGCAGTAGCTATATGATTTAATTAGTCCTGTACGTTGGGCATCTCAAAAGCTATAGCAATAGCAATTTTTTTGTAAGCCAAATATTTCACAATATTATCATCTTTCATGACATCATCGTTATTCCTAGTATATGTAAGAACTAGCCTACATTATAGTATACGTCTAACCTTTACCAGTGTATTTTGCTTATCTTTATATTCATACTGGTTTTTAAAAATGCATGTGCTATAAAGAATAATGGCATAATATAAGACCAGTCACATTAAAAAGGAAATGTTGCCAAACAGTTTTGAGATAGAGGTCAATATATTTGGTGATATATAAAGAAAATTAGAAAAATATGCTTTCTTCAAATCATATCTTGTGATTATAAAGTCTGATTACCTTCAACATGGTATCATTTTAAAGCTTAAAGTGTGCTCTTTCAAGTCATACCAATAACTCAGAGTTGACTCCGGCATTCAACATGTTCATTTTGATGTGACTGGCCGTCACATATATCATGCATAACCTACCCTCTCCATACCAATCAAGGCCTTTAACACTACTGATACTATCTCATGTACCAAGATAAAGAGGAGTTGATTCAAGAAATTGATAACCCATGTAACGGTATACTATTTTTATAGAGAAAATATATTGAATGAAACCACTAAATTGTAGCTTTGGCAAAGACAAGACACACTATTGTTTAATAACAAGCCAACCTGAAACAGATGTACATGTGTATGTGGTGGTCATTTATCCATGGGATTTAACACTTTCTATATGCAGCTATTGGTTTTATCATATTATACAAAACATATTTTCAGAAACCATTCCAAACTTTCAAGGTCTATCTCAAGGATTACTGAACCAATCAATACAAGGCATGTTTGTACTTATTTCAATTAATTTTTCATGGTGATTCCAAATATGTTAATTAAATTCAATAATGTTGACATTTTTGAAACATTTTGTGAAATTTTGCAATGTCTTCTGCAGATGCCTGCCGCATGGAAAGTGTTAAGCATTCAACATAATCATATGATGGTTAGGTCCTTTGAAAAAGTGGTTGTATCTTTGTTGTTTAATCTTCTCATCATTATTGTTAGTTCGCTGAGTAATGTGGTTGAACCAATAATTGTAATAAACAGTCACAGGTCTCTCATGTAATGTTGCTCGTCAAAAAACTGTCAATTTTTCTCTTGCACTATAATAGACTATTAAGTTCAATCATCTCACGATCTGAGTGTCACACTTGCATTCATCCGAATGTTAAACGCACAATGCTCAGTGTAATAACGCGACTGTTCATAGGACGCTCCAATCGTGTAGGAATTGTTAGAAATGATCAAGAAATTATTTAACTGATTATAGTAGGGTACAGACTTCACAGATTTTGCATAGAAATACATGTATTATGTCAAAGATCCTCTAAAACAGCAGTACAGTAAAGCAAAAGCTGTTGATCAAAATATGTAATATGGAACCACCTCTTATTAGGCTCTTGTGTATTGCGATTAACCTTGTCAAAATAGCTAATACTCAACGTAGAATAAACCAAGATCTAGTATTTAGTTAGGTATAGTTTTTGCTAGAGATGGTATATAGATCCTATACCTACAATGTTATTCTATATAAGCAATGCTCATTGTTTTTTGTATTAATGTCTGTGTTTGGTCTGTCTATACATCTCTTAAGAACAGATATTTTACAGTAATATATAACAGCCATGTTGGTACATGTAGCTGTACTACTATGATGTGTTTATGAATTAGATAATTATGAAATGATAATCTCTGAATCTTGCATAGAATAAATGGCGTTAAGATAATACACAGTTTACTATCTCGTCTATACCTTATACTTGATTCACAGAGAAATCATTGAATTACAATGTCATACATAATAGCTGTATGACAATGAATCTACAGGGCTAATTTCAATTTGTTATACAAATGAAGGCCAGTTCAGACATGGTTTCTAAAGTTGTATGTTACACCATGGCTCCTATTACCTGCCATGGTAACACCAACTAAATTATGAAATGATCATCTCTCAATCTTGCATAGAATAAATGGCGTGAAGATAATATACAGTTTGCTATCTCTTCCATACTCGATCCACAGATAAATCATTGAATTACAATGTCATGATATATGTATACAGGGCACATTTCAATTGTTATACAATTGAAGCCCAGTCCAGACATGGCTTTTAAAGTTCAATGCAACACCATGAAATGATCATCTCTCAATCTTGCATACGATAAATGGCGTTAAGATATACAGTTTGTTATCTGTCCATACCTTATACTTGATCCTCGGAGATATCATTGAATTACATTGTCATTATAATAGCTGTATGCCAATACAACCCTGACGGGGCTTGTTTAATTGTTATACGAATGACGCCCACACGGCTTCTAATGTTAAATGTAACACCAAAGAAGCCCACACAGGGCTCATTCATCATTTGTAAACAATGTAGCCCACACAGGGCTAATATTAGGGGAACCACTCTCATGCCTGTTATTCGAAGTCATTAATACTTACGTACATGTACAAGGGGCAATGTATTTGTGACAAGTTTGCCCTAAAAATATTTGGCAAGGAAAACACCGTAAGAATTGTTAGAGACAAAACCAGACATCTTCACCTTAAAAATGTGATGGCTTCTCATAATCTTTAAAATGGTCATCTGTAAAGCTCATTTTGCTGTGAAAAAGCTATCAAACATACCCTTTGAAAGAGTATGATTTGCTCAATTTCTGAAGAAAAAAACCAGACCTTCATGCGAGTGGTTCCTTTAAAGCTGAAATGTATGAATCAATGCAATAAAATGGACAGAGCGTCCTAAAAACCTCACGTATTAAACCCAGTATTTACAGATATTGTATACTATGACAAAACAGGGATGAATGAAAATGATTCAAGCTTGGATGAATGTAATAGTGAGTTTGGTGTGAAACGTGTGATAGATTCTATAATGTTTATTGTGGTTCAGTCTTATGTCAACTCATTTGGTAAATGTTGTAACTAAAATCTGTATAAAAGTAGCCTGTATTTTTAGCCAAATATTGCAACAATTAGTAAATTGAAAAAGCGTGTTCTTTTTATTGTACATACAGAGACTTTCAAAGGTTTGTTCATGTATTATTTCACTCAAAGAATTTTTTTCAGAGAATAGCATAATTATAGAAACTATAGCATGTTTGATGCCCGCATGGGAATGATAGAGTAATGGGAGTTTCTTAATATATTTATAGGTTTGTCTATATAACTATAGAGAAAGAATTTGTAGTAAATAAATATTCGTAGCAGAATATTATTCTATTTGATATATGGACTACAGGGAAAGAAAATGTCCAATAAAATACTGATTTTATCTCATCATATTTGACTAATTGTTTTATTCCTTGTTTGTTATCATCGACACATTTATAAAGCTATACAATTTAATTCAGGAATTTTGTCAATGGTCACAAAAATGTACTTCCAAGCAGTGGGGAACCCCCTGAACCCAGGGGTCCACAGCCCCCCTGAAATAACCCCATCTGTAAAAACGACCCTCCGTCGGTAGATTTGCAATTTTGACCATGCAATTTTTTCGGCAGGTTATGCGAACAAATTCATTGCTACCCCCCACCCCACCCCACCCCACTTATCAAGATTTCAGCTGCTGACGGGGAAAAAAATTATGCAAATTTTACAATTTTTTGGGGATTCTGTAAAAAAAAATTGTCGGCACATCATGCATTTCGTCGGTACATCTATGGTCGTGCCCCCCCCCACCCCCCCCAGATTCCAAAAGCTGGGTATGCCACTGCTTCCAAGTGCCAAAAAAAGAACAAACAAAACAAACAAACAATTTTCTGCAGTTTTTTACCACATTAGGCTATATTAAACAAATCTTTTGTCTCCAAGCTCTTCAGTTTTTCAAAACCTAATGCGGAATGCGATTTTTTTAAAATTTATTTTTATAAATATTGAAATTCTTGTAAAAGTGAACTTTTGTATATAAAATGATGTGAACAATGAAAATCTGAAAAATCTGTGATTTCTTTTGTTTTTTTTGGTGAAAAATTATAATGTTTAATTTGTTATTCATAATTTTTTTCTTTCTAACGTGCATCAACGCGCGGGAGCTTTGAGACAACTGATTATTTTAATATAGCCTTATCCCCTGGGAGACTCAGGAAACCAACACAAGCTCTTTTTATATTTTTTATTTTGTATTCCGTGATAACCAACCAACAATCTGACTGTCATGCTTTGGCAAAAGTCCATTTCATTGTGACACTTTGTAACCAACTCCTCACGTTACATTCATACTATATTTAATCCCACTTGAAGGCCTATCATGAAGTCATCATTATGTATTCAGGTGACGGGCACATCATGCTCTTAAATAATAATAGACTTTGTCTTTGATCGATATTAGAACATGCACTACAATCATGTGTAAGATAATGAGTTATGATCAGTAGAAGACGTTCTGATCACATCGGTATTTCAATAGGGATGATGCATAATCTTATTACTTCTTGAAGGAACTTGCATAATCCAGAGTTGATAAGCTGGGTGTTATACTCTGTGTCAGGCTGTCAGCTCAAGTTGGGAGGCACTTATAAAACTCTATTGTACATTTCACGGACATAAATTATGCTAATGAGCTCATTAAATGACGTCACTCGCATCATCGGGTTTCCCCGATGATTGAAATACGTTGATTGAAATTCTAGGTCGAGTAAAATGATGTTCTTATTTGTTGTCTGTGAGTTTTTCTGATTTTTTTCCCGTATTGGAGTATTTTTTTATTGAAAATAGACAGTTCAAATTAAACGTTGGTTCCAAGTTCAACTGACAGCACATGTATTAAAGGCGACAGCAACGGCAATATGCAAGCAACATTTGAGAAAAAACGATGCCCGACTTTGCAAGAAAGTGTACGGGGAAGTGTACGGGTGAACATGGCAAACCAAAACAGCCTAGTAAATAATCACCTCCGTGGCGCAATTGGTTAGCGCGTTCGGCTGTTAACCGAAAGATTGGTGGTTCGAGTCCAGCCGGGGGCGTTTTTACTTTTTGCATTTAATGCAGATCGACAAATCACAGTAAAAATATAATATTGACAAAATCACAGACCACTTACACAAAAATCGCATCTGCGCATGCTCCTGTCGTGATCGAAATCCACCACACAAGCAATGGGCGAGTTTTATAAGTGGGAGGTGATATCACCATGTAATCTATAAAGTCACTGTCATAATGCTATGGATGAAATTCAGGTTTATCCTTGGTGTAAGACAGCACGAAAATAACCTAGCACCAAATCCTCTATTGAGGGATTAAAGGATTATACAGCTTTAATCCGCTATAGGTCTGGACACTAGTCTAACTTATTCCAAGTTTACACCAAGGATACACCGAAATTCAAGCTATTATTTTACGCAAGCGTGATTTGTTGTTCCGTGGTCGACGCCCAAATGCATGATGCATGTGAACAACTTTGTATGCATGGTGGGTGACCAATCAGGACACACACTCATTTTTGAATGCTTGTAGTACACATAGCGAGGTTACATACGTACTTCGGGGTTTACGCATGTACGCAAATGGTGGAATTTTGTCCATAGCATTATGATATTACTATAGTACTAGGCGCAGCAAATGTTGTACAAGGCGCAGCACAGTTGCGTTGTAATTATGCACATGATAACATGATCCCCTGTTCAGAAGAATAAGTGCTGACATCACCTCCACATTTGAGGTTTACATAAAGTATACATGGTTGACTTGTAAATGTAACACTGTGGCAACAAGCAATTGTGTGACCTAGACCCTTGTTGCCACGGAAGGGGTTAGGTGACTGGGAAGATATAGGTATCTTTGCGGGTCAAGCCCTTCACACGGCATATACAGGCTTTGCCGTTTGAAATTGGCAGGGGAGCTTTTAATCGCTCTCCTGAAGGGCTCTAGGAGAGCACTAGGAGAGCATTTTAAAAGCTCCCCCGGAGTAATCGAGGAGAGCAATTTATGACCAATGTGAAACGTCGGATTATGTCGCTGATCGGCTTTCCCTGTTTATAGCGGTCGCGGTAGCCTCCATTTTTATTTTGGTTATCCCCCACTGAAAACAGTGCCGCATTTATTTATCGACCGGTCAACTGATGCTGCTTTGATACGTCAAAAATAAAAAGAAATGTTACGCATTTTCATCACCAACTGTACGGTCAATTTATGCTGCTTGCACTATCAACCGGTCAACTGATGCTGCTTTGATACGTCAAAAATAAAAAGAAATGTTACGCATTTTCATCACGAACTGTACGGTCAATTTATGCTGCTTGCACGTGGTTTTGGAATTAATGAGAGCCGCTGCTAATACAGTGACAACCGCGCCCAATTGTGCTCCTATCCTTGCCAGAATGAGATTCTACACTAGTACAGGGCGTGGTTGAATTTATGCGATTTCCAGGGGGAGATTTTTTTATAGCAACACTGACAATATTTTATTTATTTACGTTTTTCGACTGTGTGTAAGGTATAGTAATAATATTGAGGATGGACAATTAAGGAGCGTGGACAATTAAGGAGCGCGATAAATCGCGCGACCAGAAATGGGTTAAGGAGCGCACTAGGCACGCGATCGCGCTCTCGCGCGCCTCAAACGGCAAAGCCTGATATACAGCTACACATATGCTGGTTCCCTGCAACAATGGGCTCCACAGCCTTTACGTGCACCTATGGAGGAGTTGATGCGGGGATTCAGGTACAGGGAACCAGCATAAGCTACACATTGCACAGCAAACACAGCTATGTATATTTGTTCAATGACTCATTTGCTGGTAAGTCTTGTTTACTATGCCTTGCGTTGCAGCATTGCAATTAAGTTGCCATTATGGTATTTCATCAAATACTGCAGTGACATTGATTGAATCTCATTTGCCTACATGCCACTGGTTTCCATTGCATGTAGTGACCAATACAGCATGTAACATAGCAACACACAGTAAACAATGCTTACCCTGAATTGAACTATAATAGTTCATTCAGTTCAAAATTAGCAAGACATTTGTATATTTATCTATTTTCGGACAAAAGTAATCCAAGCAAAAGCATATGTCATGCGTGTGGTGCACCTGTTGCCTTTGTGTGTGCTCAGGCTCCTTGGTATCAATTCCCATTTGAAGGCAGCTTGCTAATTTAAATTTAATTTAAAGTATATTTGGGAACCATAATTGTATATACCTGATTCATGGATAGCACAGGGTCCTGGCACCTGTTCTAGCAATACCGGGGTCTCCCTGATTAAAACAATAAGTCAATTAATAAATCCACTTGATTGCCTGCCGTTACTTTATTGCTTTGTCACTAGACTTTGTCAAAGTAACTCTGCGCATAAATTGGCCCATTTGATCAGCCTTCTTGAAGTATGGTTGACACAACAGGAGAGGGCGCAATTCAACTTGGGTAAACCTGGTATGGTATAGGAGATGGGATACCTTGGTCCCAGTCAACTATCATGCTGTAAGCATGCATGATCAAGGATTTTCCAAACACTCCCAAAACATATATTTCTTTTAAAGGCGGGGTCCCGCAAGCACAACATTGTGCATCGTATGTTAGAAAAATAATTATCGAAGCCAAATCGCGTAGTTATATAGAACAAAACATCATACTTATTACAAAAACGAATAAAAACCGCCATCTCTCAACATGCAATTTTTAAAATTTGCATCGATCGAAAGTCACGGTGTCGATGCAGTCATAGTTATACAATCAACTTTCGAAAATTTGAGCACCAGGCCTAGAAATTTGCGCTGCAGTGCGAGAGTCCATTTAGATTCTCGCGGAATAATTTCGCGAGAATCCTGGATTCTCGCCAATTTTGTGAATCCATGGATTATTGCAAAATTAATGAAAATAATATCAAGAATAAGGCTATAAGCTTGCACAACTTCCAAATTCGGCATGTTTGTTGACTAAGGGTCAAATACCAATCATCTAAGGTCCTGTTTTGGATTTTTGCTCGAATCCACCTGGATTCACGCTGTAGTGATTTTACGCGAATCGATTCGCTGATTCGCGCCGAAATTCTACCCCAGAGCACCAATAACCATGACGTCATCGACGTTGGGACTTTCGATTGCCGCAAATTTTAAAAATTGCATGTTGAGAGATAGCAGGTTTTATTAGTTTTTGTGATAAGTATGATGTTTTGTTTTATATAACTATACACGATTTGGACTCATCAATTATTTTTCTACCATATGATGCATAATGTTGTGCTTGCGGGACCCCTCCTTTAAAGCCAAAATTTACCATAAAAATTAGGTTTTGCATGATTTTCTCCTCAATTTGACCCCTCAATGAGTAAAATAATGACAGGATTTTGAAGAAAGCACCTTTTTTCTTGAAAATGGTTGATTTTAGATCCCTTAACATGTGTTACGCATCCCATCCCCCACCCCCATTTTTGTGGTCATGCATGCTAACAATGTAATGGTCAACTGCCTCCCTAGTCCCCCATATGGCCCATTCGATTGGCCTTCTTGAAGTATGGTTGACACAACAGGAGAGGGCGCAATTCAACTTGGGTAAACCTGGTATGGTATAGGAGATGGGATACCTTGGTCCCAGTCAACTATCATGCTGTAAGCATGCATGATCAAGGATTTTTCAAACACCCCTCAATGTATATTTCTTTTGAAGCCAAAATTCAGCATAAAATGAGGTTTTGCATGATTTTCTCCTCAATTTGACCCCTCAACGAGTAAAATAATGACAGGATTTTGAAGAAAGTACCCTTTTTCTTGAAAATTGTTGATTTGAGATCCCTTAACATGTGTTACGCATCCCATCTACTCTCCCCTTAATGCATTTTTGTGGTCATGCATGCTAACAATGTAATGGTTGACTGCATTCCCTAGTCCCCCATTTGGCCCATTCGATTGGCCTTCTTGAAGTATGGTTGACACAACAGGAGAGGGCGCAATTCAACTTGGGTAAAACCTGGTATGGTATAGGAGATGGGATACCTTGGTCCCAGTCAACAACTATCATGCTGTAAAGCATACGTGATCAAAGATTTTCCAGACACCCCTGAACGCATATTTCCTCTGAAGCCAAATTGAGGCATAAAATGAGGCATACAAATTGACTGCCCCTCCCCCTGGACCTTGGTTTGATGATAAAAGCCAGGAAAAACAGGAATTGAACAGTCCAGTCTGCGATATCTCTATAGGTCTTTGCTGTTACTTAATAGCTTTGTAAGAAGTTACCTATGTAGTCAAAACTAAATCTGCACTTAAATTGATCTACATGATTTTTGTGACCTTATTGCTTTGTGAATATTTGTCAATGCAACTCCACAGATAAATTGTTCCATTTGAATGCTGTTACCTTGTTGCACTATGACTTGGTTCTCTCAGAGAATTCACTTTACTCATAAAATGATCCACTTTGTGAAAGTCTACATCATTCTGCCAATGTCCTCCTTGTTTGAAATGTGAACCAACAATGAGGGCGCTAGCACCTAGATATTTGCCGACATTTTCAGTACTTACACCTGAACCAATCAACACTGGTATGTTTACTGCTGCTTGCACGTCTGGAAAACAAAAATATGGAAACAAAATTAGGATTCACTACAGTTGAAGTTGGAACTACGTAACTCAATACAATTTGTTGATTGCATCATATCTATTTCCTGTAACATCTTTGGAAGAATGACCATTTCACATTCAGATCATCATCACAGATATATTTTAGAACCAAAAAAACTTTTAAAAACTATTGAAAACCCTGTTTAGGAAAATTGATCAAGCAATAAATAGTGACTTTGAACAAGCAATAAGTTAATTTAAAGTTAAATGCGAGTGTTACAACAACAATGTGACTATGAACATGAATGGCATGTAATATGTTAAACAAAATGTATCACATTTATCAGAGGTCACATAAATGAATTTTAATCACATCAGATATCTGGAATCACACAGTAAAACCAGGGTTCTAAGCGGTGAGTGAATGAAAATTGACCTATAGAGGGCAGCATAACCATTATAGGAGTGTGGCAATGTAGTGCAATCAGGTTCTTGGAATAAAACAAGAAACGGTGATAACTGTGTGTCATGTGTAACGAATAAACCAAACTAGTTTTCTCCTGTCACAATTTATAAATATATTTATAATAGTAAGCTAAGTAATCGATCTGATAAGAGTGTTTTCCAGATACAATTACGTAAGGCGAGGTGTAGTGATGGATGACGGAGAGACGGGTGTCACAGACTGAGTTTGATCAGCAGCACAGCAGCAGCTAAATTTTGAATCGCGCGGTTGATAAATTTTCTACTACGTTTCCCGCTGTAGCAGTATTTAATACTGTATACAGTGATGTTCGACGATACGGATACGGCAGGACGTTCTGCAAATCCAGACCCATCTGCAAAACCAGTTGGTGAGGTAGTTAAGGAAGCCTTTGGATCATTTAAATCCTATCTTGATAATTCCTTGGAGAAATTCAAGGAGGAAAACGCGAGAAAGTTATTGGAAGCGTCGCAACAACTCAAGAAAGCGTCGGGGGTATCTTTTCGTTATAAAGGTAACAAGACTCAGTACGAGTTTAATGCTGGAGTGATTGAGACCTTAGATAGAGGAGAGGCGCTTTTTGAAGAAGGAAAGTTTACAGGAGCAGGAGAGTTGGTTAAAGCCGCCTTGGTAGATCTTAGAAAGCGCAACAAACATATTCGTTTGGCTGATAAATCAGACGCAGGTCAGTAAATTATGGTTAATTTTCATAAATGTTGATTATACCGAGTTTACCGGGAGTGATACTACGTGTTCATGTACGTTTTTCTTTATTGAATAGGATAGGGTTATGCATGGTTAACCTTTTTGTTTTGATGTTTGTGTACATCATCCTATTATATAGCTCATGATTATCCGCTGTTACGTTACGATGCGTAAACATGGTGAAAGAGGGATGATACGCTTCCTGGTTTTCGTTGTTTTGCGGGGTTTAATATTGGCTTGACTTTCTATTATTAATTTGATCCTAAATATAGGTTGGGTCGCTGTGGAGGAGTATCTAAGTGATGATTTGGCGAGTGATTCAGAAGATGAGAAGCGTATACGATCCGCACAGGCTAGAGCATCTAGACTCAAAAGAAAGCAGTCTAAATCACGTCCCACCAAACATGGCCGTGGAAGAATGGATTCGCGTTCTGCTAGTTACAGTGGCAATAACCCTGCCAATAATTCTTTTCGGAACCAATATGATTCTCGAAACAGATATGATTTTGGCGCAACTGGAGCCTACGGTCCACAACACCAGTGGAAATCCACCGCTGGCGGCGCTAGATTCAATGCCAATGATCTCTGTTTCTCGTGTGGAAAGGCAGCCACTGGAGGAGAAATTGTCCCGGTGTTTTCAGTCAACAAACAAACAAAGATGGCGGCGCCCATGGCCAGCGATAATAAATTTCATGTTCTTGCACCTAAAGGTAATTGACACTGATTCAGTGGGATTATTGATTGATATGATGTTGATTATATATGATAGTATACTGTTGTTGTTTCTCCGTCCATTCCGTTTGGTTTTGGGGCGTATACATGACATCACGATACATGTCATTGGAGACTAGTATAGTATAGTAAGTTGTGCGTGACGATGATGTTGATGATAATTGGTATACTAGACTGTGGTACAGACAGTGGCATACTTGTTATAAGTTGTGGCAGTGAAGTATGCAGTTCTACACCAGGACTATTGTGTTTTTACAGTTTCAGTTAAATTCGGTACAATTACCACTGTGACTGTTTGTTATGATTATGATGATTAACTGATTTTTTTTGTTACTATCAGATGGATTTATAGCAGATTATAAATAATACTTTTGTTTTGGCTATTTTTGTAAGCTTATTCTACTGGTTAGCGAGTGCTTCATCAATTAATTTGATATGATATGTGTTTTCGTTGATTTTTATCATTATACAGCTTCACATCAGGCTCAATCGAAGCCAGCGGGTATTTTGCCAGGATTCATTACAGGTAGTGATAGTACTGATACATCTATTCTACATCAACCATGTCAACAACAATCTTCTTTCCCTGATCCGGATATTAATGATGTTGGAAATCAAGCTTATACTGGGTACGCATGTTATCCCAATATTCAGTATTTGAACATTATTGACTCTGATGATTTTGATCATGACTTTTAGCTGAATAATTATTTTGATTATGAGAAAGGTACTACAGAACCCCTTATTAAGGGCAGGCTTCATGCTGCCTTTAGTTTTTGGCAGAACATTGATGCTTCTCCCTTTGTTCTTGATATCATTAGTAACGGTTATAAGTTACCTTTTATTAACACGCCTCCGCAGCATTTATTTTCCAATAATAAATCTGCTTTATCACAGAGTGAGTTCGTTTCAGATGCTATTAATGAGTTACTGAGTAAGGATCTTATTTTAGAGTGTGCCATTACACCTCATGTTGTCAACCCATTATCAGTTTCTATACAGAGTTCTGGGAAAATGAGATTAATCTTAGATCTGAGATTTGTTAACCAATTTTTATGGAAAGAGAAAATTCGTTTTGAGGATTGGTCGGTAGCTCTCGATTACTTTCAGAAAGGTGATTTTCTCTTCTCCTTTGACCTGAAATCTGGATATCATCATATTGAGATTTCTAGTGAACACACTAGGTTCCTTGGTTTTAGTTGGGACTTTGGTAGTGGTATCAGATTTTTCAAATTTCAGGTGTTGCCTTTTGGGCTTTCTACTGCCCCATATGTTTTCACCAAATGCCTCAGACCTCTAGTACAGCGATGGCGTACCAAAGGGGAGATTAGGCGAGTGTCTCACAATCAAAGCTCGGTGCTCCCCATGTTAAGGTGTAACATTCATGTCTTTTGTTTCAGCTTGTCAATAGAGGATGATGCGGAATTATAAATGCTTTATTCGCGTTTAAGGAACGCAATAGAGAATAATTAATACACCTTGGTATTATGCTCATCTTAATTATTGAATGAACACACAGCTGATGGATATTCAGTTGATTTTCAGAAGTGTGTGACAAAAGCCACCCTACCCCTCCAGGTTTCCATGAATCAATTTGAACGGTTGCACAGGTAAAACACTTTACTCAGTACAAACTAAACTGCTATGATGCAGCTAAGCAATGGGCTGTTACATATAATGTTCCCTTAATTATTTATCAGAAAATCAGATCATTTTACTACCGTATTATCCCTATTAAAGGTAGATGACCCGATCACATTCCGATTTTCAACTTGAAGTTTTCTATTCTACATGAAAGGTCATCCTTAAAAAAGTCGTGTTCCAAAGTTTGAGTTGCATAGCTCTAATGGTTCTTATTTTAGACGCACAAGATGATGTGAACTGTATCCATTGAGTAGTACACAAACTATATCGGTGGTTACCACCATTCGCGGTAATTCGACGTTATTTCATCGATTTCTCCGTAATTATACCGATTTAGGCCGTCAAATTTCAGTATGATGATGAGAAAAATACGAGCTTTCATATGATATGAAAATCTCCGTATGTTTGAAATAATTCTGTGTTACGAAAATGTGATCGGGTCATCTACCTTTACGCGCCCAGGGCGGTTAGCAAAGTCATTTTATGTGGGCGCTTATTAAGTTACCTTTTTAAACTCATTTATCGTAAACACTGTCGAATTCGGCGAGGTTGCACTAGCAGAAAACCATGTGCGATCGAAAAGTAAACTGTTTAACATTTTTGGGGAAAATCAACATTGTGGCGTCGCAGTGGTCTCACTGTGGCCACATTCTGTGACGTCAGGCTTTACTGGTACTGCGCTTTACTGAAGGACGCCGTGGTGAAAAATGTTTTTGTACAGTGCTACGTTAATTGAAAGGGTGGGCTTATAAGGGATCGTTTGTTGTTTGTTGGTAGTCATTGAGAAAAACGGGGTGGGCGCTTATAAGGGCATGGGCGCTTAATAGGGATAATACGGTACTAGGAAGTATAAAAGATACCTTGTAATTCCTTCTCATTAGCAGGTTGGCCAGTAGCTGTACCAGTAACAATGACTCCATCACTGTAGAAGAACTCTGCAGCCTCTGCGGTCTCTTCTATACTAACATCAGCTGTAATGGCGTGTGAACTGTTTAAAGATAATGGGAATATGAGCAAGGATACTATTAATTTAGGGAAACTCCTTTACTGTCCATATGTAAATGACAGGTCACATGTTCTAGGCTGTAACCCTAACCTCTGGGGCACCTTTTCCAAAGTTTTTTTTCGCGGACAAATAGCGAGGGGAAAAAGTGCCCCCCACTCCCCCGGGGCTCGAACCCCGGACCTCTGGGTTCAGAGGCAGACAATCTACCGCTAGGCCAGGGGTGGGGGAACCATACATGGCAGAGTATGTATTATTATATTATGTTCGTATTATTGAATACGAACCATCTCGAAATTTACGATCGGCTTCAAAACAACAACTTATCAGTGCCTCTGTGTCAACTTTAACCTATGGTCATCGTTCATTTCGTTATGCTTCAGCTGAACTTTGGAATCAACTTCCGCTTCACATCAAGAACTGTAAAACTCTTAGTCATTTCAAATCGTCTCTTAAGACACACTTTTTCACAATTGCTTTTGATGATTGATTACCCTGTATATTGTAATGTAATTTCAATGTTGTTATGTTATCTGTTAAGCGCTTTGAGACTTCGGTGGGAGGCGCTTTAGAAGCACCGTTTTATTATTATTATTATTATTATTATATTCCGCCCTGTATATACCCTGGGGCCATTATTTCATCGAAAAACTGCCGAGCCGGGTGACACAAGCACACCGCATCGTAGTAATTCGTAGTACGCAAGAGTGTTAGGGTTAATGAGCTCATCTAGTAACTTTAATTTGTTTGTGATCATATCTTGATGGCGCTGTAGCGCTGTTTGTCTTCTGCATAGGTATAGACTTATTAATTGAAGTTCACACAGAATTGTTGGAAAAAATCCTGAAAAATTGTGCAGTTTCAAAAATATCATAAAAACCTTATGTGCTGCAGAGTTTTTACCACCCTGGATATGATTAAATCATGTTTAATTGTTTGTTTGATACATTTTAGCTCAGTTTGTCACTTTCCTTTGAATATATGCCATACCGTTGTTGCTAATTGTGTGCAACAGACTTGATGCAAGTCTATACCTACGCAGACGACAAACAGCGCTACAGCGCCATCAAGATATGATCACACAAAAGTTACAAGTTCCCAGATGAAGTAGCTTCCAATCGGTAATTTGAATTACACACCCCTGATAAAAGCACAATCCTATTAATCCTAGGTCCTATGGGTGCAGAAACATACCAACTGTTGCTATTTAAGAATGGATGTACTTCATTGCATAAAACGAGTCTTAGAGCAAGTGTGGTCTAATGGATAGCTTGCTGGTCTCACAATACAAGGGTTGTGAGTTCTAGCCCGCTACAGCCACAATGTTTGTATCCTTGGGCAACGTACTTAGTCTCAATTGCCTCGTGGTTCGGAAGTCACATAGAAATGGTGGTCCTGAGAGCAAAACCCGAGCACGTAAAAATTCACAGACTCTTTCATAAAGAGTAGGGGATCATCCCGGGTGTGTTACCTCTTCATAGAACCCTCATCCTATATGAGGCAGCCAGTTGAAGCACTTGTTGTAGTCGCTTTCACGGCCCTCATGGTGGGGGTTCAATGGCGCCGTGATCTATATAAAATGGCGCCCTATAAATACCTTGTATCTATCTATCTTAGATATTGTATGTAACTCCTATGAGTATAGAGCATCACAGATGTTTATTATACAGATATTGACTGCAATGAGGGGCATGGCCAAATGTGATTTCGAAAACTAAACTATGCACCAAGGCTCAGACGAGGCACATATTCTTGTTTTGAGATCACCTATAATTTGAACAGTGACCAGGATTAAAGCAGTCAACACTTTACAACCATCCCTGTGCTCGCATTTGAGATCAGACTTGGGACATAGCACTGTACAATAGAAAGCATAAGTCTCCCCTTTCTTATATCGTTCCCCACACCCATCAATCAATGTTGGGGAAATGCCAAGGCTTCTGATAACATAACTCGGATCAACATTGCCTCAGGGAAGAGGGGCCGCTTTCCCCCTTAATTTGGACAAAGTGTAGTTACAAGTGGATAGTGATTTGTAAAATTTTAGACATTGGAATAATAAGTGGTGTCACTTAATGAAATATTTGGACAAAATGAAGTCACTGTTTTGGTTCTTTTTGGGTACAAACTGTACTGTTGCAATCAGCCAATTTTTATTGCAAATGACTCTATCAAAGCCAATGTGTATGTTTATATTCTATTAATTCTGTTCAACCATTCTCAATAGGGTTTCTACTCTAAATAAAAATAGAGCTTCCTAAGATATGTAGTGGCTTATCCACCTTTTAGTCCAGGTGGAAATACTCTACCTTCCCCCAAGTTTACTTTCCCCTCAATAACTCAACCGCCCTACAGGTCTGGTTGTACTCTATCGATACCATCATTAATAATCATGATTCTTAAACAGCTAAGAATGTTAAAGCAATTCTCATTGGTTCTCAAAGAAATCTGCAACATTTATATGAGACAACTTAAAGGGGTACTAAGAGATGTGTTGAAGGCTGCGCCCTCAATTAGGATAAAAACCGGGATTTCTACATTTTTACAATTGTATTACATACACAAACTTACAGCTGTAAGGATTAAAAAAATTCAGCAGTCTTTGTGCAATAAAACGTTGTTTCAAAATATTCCATCCCCGGCTCGGACAGCATTTTATGATAAACAGCGTTATGCTATTTTTCTTTTCGATTCAAATTACATACGATATTATATAGAGGGTGTTTTTAGATAAATAGCGATGATATTTCAACATATTTTAACATTGTTTTAATCAAGTTTTTTTGTGAGTAGAAACAACAATAATGGCCAATTATAATGATTATCTTTAATATTGAAGTAAATTTTGTTTAATTTTTTTTCCTTAAACATCTTTTAGTACCCCTTTAACACGGCATACATTAATTAGCATGACAACCCTCACGCAGTGTGTGGTAACCATAGTCTTATTCCATAATGCATATTTCTTCAATGCGTCTACTGCTGCTTTTCTTGCATGCATATGCGGCGCATTACGCCGACGCATGGCATACTCAACGCAGTGAATTGGACGGAATGTTTGTGGGTTATTCAATACTAACAGGGGTAAAAGTTGACAAATGTGCAATTAAAGGTACAAATTTGATTAAATAAATGTCTAAAGTATGACTGTTAAAGAATGGAATAAAGGTATTGAATTACCGTTTTATATTGGTTGGTTAGTTCGGTCCTGTCATGACTGACAGCTCGTGACCTTACAGATACTACGCCACAAATAACGATTTTCAGCAAAGGAGTAACAATCACGGAGAGGGTGTCCAGTAATCAATTTTATTTGGTCAATCCACCGGGAACGAGGTCTGCCTCTCTTGCGCTTTCCTTCAATCATGCCTTGCATGATCATCTTCTCTAGGTTGTTACCCTTGCGACGTGAGATATGGCCGAAGTAGCTCAGCATTTGGGTGTTGATAGCATGAAGAAGTCGTTTAGACACCCCTATTTCTTCAATAATACTGGCATTGGTCCTTCTCATTGTCCATACGATACGAAGCATACGCCTCCAACACCACATCTCGAAAGCAGCTATTCTGTTTTTGTCAGCTTTGGTTAGGGTCCACGTCTCACATGCATACATGGCAATTGGAAATACAAGGGCTTGGACTAGCCTGGTTTTTGTTGCTCTGGTTATTCCTCTGTCAGCCCAGATCTTGCTTAGGTTGATCATTGCTGATCTGGCCATTGCTAAACGGTGTCTAATCTCTTGGCTACAACCACCCTCTTTGGTGATCAGGGATCCAAGGAAGTTGAATTTCGAGACCGATTCCACCTCATTATCATCAATTATGAGAGGCTCTCCAACACCATCTGTGCCTATGGACATGATCTTGGTCTTGCTGACATTTAGACGTAGGCCAAGCTGCTCACTCTCCACCTTGACTTTCTTCAGGAGTTCCGCCATCTCTTCCATATTTGTTGCAAACAGGGTGGTGTCATCGGCATAACGTAGATTGTGTATTTGGTATCCACCTACTGACAGCCCCCCTGGCCAATCATCCAATGCGCGTCTCATTATAGACTCTGCATAAAGGTTGAAGAGTGCTGGTGAAAGTATGCACCCTTGACGGACTCCCTGACCTAGAGCAAACCAATCACTATTTCCTTTCTCAGTGCGCACACAGGCAGCTTGTCCATCATACAGATTGCGAATTAGGTGGACGAGGTGGTAAGGGATTCCCATTTCTTGCAGTGCTGTCCACAATGCGGAATATCTCACACAATCAAAGGCCTTAGCGTAGTCTATGAAGCACATGAAGAGTTCCCTCTGGAATTCAAAACATTTTTCCATTATATGACGTACATTGGCTATCTGATCTCTTGTGCCGCGGCCTTTCCGGAAACCTGCTTGCTCAGCAGGAAGTTCACGTTCAAGATGAGGTCGTTTTATATTATCCGACATAAATACGTTCGGTAGGTAGTATCGTTTTTTGCTATAACAACTCCGCTGACTACCGCCCGCATAGGTAGTATTGTTTTTTGCTATAACAACTCTGCTGACTACCACCCGCATTTATGTCAGACAACAAACAATACCTTTAATTCTCTTATTTAATTGTACAGCGCCAGACACAATGAGGTATGCTTATTTTCTCCCCACCATGTGATGGGATTATCGCTTGAAGTTCTGTTGATTGAATGCGCTTTTCATGTCATTTTATGTTGATGGAATTGCCACATGTTTTTCCCCAGTCCACCTCGATTTGGTCTGTTTTTTAAGATGGCACCTAAAAAGAGGGACATGGGGACATAAAGCCGGTTTCTATTCGAATGAAAAATGTGGTTATTGGTGGTGATTGGCTGTGATGGCTTTAATAGAAACACATGATCACCACCTTTTTCACCACCACCATCACCACCAAAATAACCCAGTATTTCTGGGTTATTGGTGGTGATTTCAGTGGTGATCTCGGATTGTCAGCATCAAGCTTGTGTGTAGCCTAAGATCTACCAAAGGGAAACCCTGAACAAGACCGAGGTTTCACTGGGAAAAGCTGCAGAACGCTGACACAAAAGAGCTATTCCAGGTTGAGCTGTCAAACAGATTCGAAATCCTCAAGTGTAACGACACATCCACACCAATAACTGAGAGATACAAACAGTTTGAGGAAGCAGTTTCAGAAGTAGCCGAAAAAGTTATTGGAAAACGCAAACCTCATGGCATGCCAACCTGGGTTACAGACAAGACCATTCACCTAAAGTCTGAGAGGGACGCGGCCAAAAGACGTTACCTTGTCTGAAAGTCACAGCAATCCAGAGACAGATGGAGAAAGCTCAACAACTGTTTGAATGAGTCTTACAAGGCAGATGAATCGTCCATGCTCAACAAACAGATGGAAGATCTTCATCAGGCTGACCAGAAAGGCGACTATTCCACCACATGGAAAATCATCCATGATCTCTCTGGGAAAGATAGGAAGTCCAGCGTCAAGGTCAAGAAAAGAGATGGTACCACCCCAAAGAATGACAAAGACCTGCTGGCAGAATGGAGAAAGTATTTCAGCTCACTGCTAAACAATGACAATGGTCAAATCCCATCTGATCTATCATCACCTGCTGCTCAGGACTTGCCCATCCACATTGATCCTCCAACACTTGAGGAAACACAGGAAGCCATTCATCAAATGAAGCCCAAGAAAGCTGCAGGTCTTGACTGTGCAATCACATCAGAAGCACTCCAAAATGGCGGTGATGTATTGGTACAAGTTGTCCATGGGTTCTGCATGAAAGTTTACACCACCCTGAAACCACCAGTGTTATTGTGCCTCTAACCTAAAAAGGGGGACCTCTCTCTTATGACCAACTATAGAGGAATATCTCTTCTGTCAATTGCAGCTAAAGTATACAACAAGATCCTGCTCAACAGAATTAGAGATCATGTCGACCCCATCTTGAGGAATAACCAGGCTGGCTTTCGCCCTGGCAGAAGCTGTGCTCAGCAAATCCACATACTGAGGAGGATCATGGAAGGAGCTACCTCTCACAGTCACATTCATAGACTTAAAGAAAGCCTTCGACTCCATAAACAGGAAAGTTATGTTTGCAGTACAGCGACATTACGGAATCCCAAAAGCTTTAGTCGATGCTATAGGTGTACTGTACAACAACTCGAGAAGTGCTGTGATGGTCGATGGCAGTATCTCTGATCCTTTCGCTGTCTTTACTGGAGTGCTACAGGGTGATGTTCTGGCTCCATTCCTATTTGTGATATTGGTAGACTACCTATTGATGAAGGCCACATCTGATCTTGACTCAGGAGTTGTGACACATCCACGTCGTTCGAGGCGTCATCCTGCCATTGTTCTCAATGACTTAGACTTTGCTGATGACATTGCCTTACTCGAGACAACAATTCCACGAGCCCAGACGCAGCTGACAGAAACTGCTGCAGCAGCAAAAGACCTCGGCCTCTACATAAGCGTATCTAAAACAGAGTACATGACTGCCAACTGCAATCCTCACCCGACACTTCAGGTCTATGGGGATACCATCAACCATGTGACTGATTTCAGGTATCTTGGCTCTATGATGGCATCGGGTGCAAGTGATCTTAAAAGACGCAAGGCATTAGCATGGTGCACATTTTGGAAGTTAGAACGCCTCTGGAGGAGCCCTCAAATAGGTATCACAACAAAGATGAAATTATTCAATACCACCTGTGTGACTATCTTACTGTATGGATGTGAATCCTGGGTGATATCCCAAGATATGGAATGCAAAATAAATGCCTTCGCTACCTCTTGCTACAGGATAATGCTAAATATCAAGCGCATGGATCGTGTCCCAAACACCATAATTTATGACATGACCAAGACAGAGCCTCTTATCCACCGTGTAAAGCGCCGCCAGCTGAGATTCCTTGGTCATATACTCCGTCTCCCTGATGAAGAGCCAGCTAAAAAGTATGCCACCTACGCACCAACACATGGCCGAAGGAGGCCTGGTCGTCCTTGCACAACATATCTGACATATATACAACGCTTACTAGGGGACAATGAAGGCATGATTGAAGATCGACAGATTGTCACTCTTGCTCAAGACCGTCGTGCATGGAAGAAACTTGTGGTCGCCTGCTCTGCAGCCGAAGGATGATGATGATCTTGAATAGAAACAGGAGGCGAATATTTAAGTGGTGATGAGATTCCATGCGCCGTGTTATGCTTGCGGGCTACTGCTTGCGTGCTGCTTGCGGGTTACTAGAATGGGCGCGTTGCGTGAAGGTTTTCTTGGATACTCTTGTCTTGTACGTATTTCGGTGAACTTCCGGCATAACCACCTTCTGCTGTGTCACCACCTTTTAGTGCTGAATAGAAATTAGAATTTAGTAGTTATTGGCGTGATGATTATCACCAACAATTACCACCTTGTGGTGATGGAATAGAAACACGTTTATGGACTATTTGAATCTTTTACTGTGACTTTTTTCCATACTCAAGTAGAGGGTTATAGCTACGCCGGTCGGCATCGACCGGGTGTAGTCGGCACTCATGCTGGCCAACCGGCACTCATGGCTGGCTGAAATTATGTGGCAGGAACCCTCAAAATGAATTAAAAACCCTAAAAATAAAAAATAAAGGCCTCTGGACCCCATGCTATGATCCACTACACTTCGTTCACTACACTTATTCCATTTTCCGTCAGTAAAATTAGCCGGCATTCAATCTAGCCTATCTAAAACCCTGTTCAAGTAGTTTGTTTTCCATACACCTGTCATTTTGATCAGGAGGAACTGATGCCCAGACACTAACCTGTGTTTCTTCTTAATATCAGTAAATACTTTGACGTTTTCAGCTCCTATATATTTACGATATCTGAGCAACTCTGCTGCACAAGAATGGAGTGGACCCTCATCTCCAATGTGTGAAAAGACGAATCCTTCGGCACGGATGAAATCTAAACCTGTGTAGGAGAGTGAGACAAATGGAAAATGTTTAAGATTTGACTATTTTATATCGTCATTATTCATGTAATTAACAATAATGAATGATGGCATACTATTTCAATAATATTTATACCTTAACATTTATTGCTCAGGGCAGTGATTTCAGTTTACTGTTGTAGCATTCATGCACAGGCATCATTTGTGGGTATGATACTTAATTATATAAAGCATGAAAATATTCTTGCAATTTTATTGGTGACAACACAAAATATGTTGGTCTATTTCATGCTTGACATCATTCTCATCACCCATTCCCCCTCCCCCCCCCCCCACTTTCCTCATGAGCAGTCCATATTTGTATAATAGTTCCAAATTGGCTAGCCTCCTTACTGCAGCGGACATGAAACAAGCACACTGTATATCATATGTGTGATGTGTTTTGCGTGCAAAGAGATAAAAACACATATGGTACAACTGTGTAATGCAACATACATTCGAGACTAGATACAAATCTTGCATTATTCATCACCTTTCATAATGAATATGCATATTTGATCACAAGTCCCACCTCCAACATTTAACAAAGCTGTTATAGATGGGGCTATTTAATAGGACCGTAGTGCATCGTTTCAGTGGGTATAGGATATTATTGTACCGTTTTTTAGATTAAATAATAATGTTTTCTTGTTGGTATTGACACAAAGACAAGATATTCCCCTTAAAATACTTGCATATATTTTGTTGTTAATTAATAAATACATAGACAATAATAATTATGATGTATGATATTTATTAAACTCAAATTACACATTGGTACAGTGACAATGCAAGTTCGCCTACGGCTCTTGATTTTCAGATGTAATAACAGTCTTTGCTACAATGTATCGTTAAAAAGAGACAGACTGTCTACTTGGTGTGAAAAGACTTAATAAGATTACATAATTATAACAAACCTGATGCCATGGCAACAGCCATTCCTTCTTTTGGTGCTGTTAATATCTGCATGCCGCAAGGAATTGTGGGACATAGCTTTTTGACAT
Source organism: Ophiura sarsii (assembly GCA_035610835.1). NCBI lineage: Eukaryota > Metazoa > Echinodermata > Ophiuroidea > Amphilepidida > Ophiuridae > Ophiura > Ophiura sarsii. The sequence continues at coordinate 15,882,214 of CM069458.1, read as the reverse complement.
GGCTGGCCACAGAACTCATTGCTGCTGTTATTTCTGGTCCCATAGTAGAACTGTGCAGATATGGTACATCATGCATGTTTTCTAATATTATACCATCCTATGGATAAAGAGAAAATGGTCAAGAAAAGCTAAGGGAAAAGTGTATATTAAAGGGAGATGTTCTGATTGCAGGCCCGATTTTTAACTTGATGTTTTCTATTTTACATGAAAGGTCATCCTTAACCCTTTGAACACGGAGTTATTATAAGGGTTCGGTACACCCACCCTGACTTCTCCGGGGGTAAAATGCTAAATATAGTACACCTATATCATCCGTAATATATGTTACCGATGATAGAGGGCAGTATGCCATTGTACTACACGTATAACGTAACCTATTTATAACATAAAAACGTCCGTTTTTATCGCCAAAATTGCCAATCATGACCGTGCATCCCTGTCCAATGCATCCATGTCTACCTGAGAATCATCTGCGCCATATTGTGTTGCATATTCATCCAATTTTGCGCTATTTTTGACTGTTTTCTTCAGCTAAATGACATCAAATCACAACGAAAACCTTGCGAAACAATGTATTTCACATCGGGTGAACATCACATGACTTTCAAGTCACATGACCACTCAGTCATATGATCAATGTGTCATCTGTTCGCTCAGGTCGATTTTTCGACCTATCGGGTTATACGACGTTCTCCGATAGGTCCCTATCGATCGGGTTCAAAGGGTTAAAATTGTCACATTCCAAAGTTTGAGTTGCATAACTCCAATGGTTCTTATTTTAGTAGAAGCACAAGGTCAAACACATTTTGTCCATTGAGTAGTATACAAACTGGCTGGTGGTTAACCACCTTTGGCAGTAATTCACCACATTTTAGCCTATAATTTCTAAATGGAACATTTCTGGCCCCTAAGATTTTATAGACATAATGAGAAAAATATGGGGATTCTTCTGAAATCAAAATATCCTAATGAGAAAAAAAAATCATAGCCAAAAAAAAGGGTGATCAGAACATACACCTTGAAGTTCTAGCCATGCATCAAGTCTTTGTTGGAATAAAGCGCAGTATAGATTGGGTGACAGGTGACGTCACACCGGGCAAAACGTGGCTAGTTGCTATTGTTCTTTGCTCGGCAGTTTGCGCGCGCATCATGTTTTGTTTAGGACCCGTGCTTTTAAAACTTGCGCCAAAGCATTATAAAGGGCAATACGGCATAGCGGACAGTGTTGTGGTCATATGCTGTTCCCTCAAGCGTGTATCGACAGTCCAGTCCCTTCGCGTTTGTTGATAAACATTGGATGTAAACAACGGTCACCTCATCTATACAATGATAACAAGTTACTTTTATTCTATCATGTGTTTGAAGCATTCCCAGGACCTTCAAATGTAAAATTGAAATGTGTATACAGTATATGCTACCAAAAGGAATGTTTAACAAAGTAGACAATTTCACCTGTAATGTCACAGCAACCAAGCAAACAAAAGCTTACCTGCCAGTATGTGCGCATATTAGAAGGGGTTGTCCATTATAAACCATACATTAAACCAAACCAGTCATCTGTAACAACAGCAGTCAATGCATGTTCTCCCATGCATGGAATGGAACCAGGCACTTAACATTGTTGATCAACAAGAGGTGACATGGTCTATACAGAGTAAGGTCAATATGATCAACTTCTGGATTTTTTTTCTTCTTTCTTTTCCCCTTCTAACACCATGTAGTATTTGGCTCATTCCATGAAGTTGGGGCATATTATGTGACATCCAAGTGAAATTTTCAAAATGGATATTTTCCAACTCTTTCTTCTTTTTTAGGTTCTACATTTACCAAAGTTCAATGTAGAACTTTTTATTTTAATGTAACATTTGGTGTAAAATAACCGCACATGTTCAACAGTTGGATGACATTTCCAAAAATCCTGATGCTACATGGACACCATTTCCCAGTTCCATATCATTTTCTAATAAATTAGCTTAAGATGTGGGCCAAGTTTCTATACCTCAATTAACTACTTGGAACCACAAATACATGAAAAGAAACCAGATTTGTCTAGGTTGAACATAACTTAACGAACAAGACATCGTAGATTAACTGTTTTATGTAAAAACTCATTGAAAAGTGACTCTTTATTTTGCAATTTGTATAATGAATTTAAATAAAGTACATATCAATATTTGTTTGATGTAAAGTACTCTATAAACCATGCACATTGATTACATTATAGTCATAAAGTAAGTATATGAAGTATTATTTACCTGTATAATGTTATAAAATGCACTACCGATGCTACATGGACACCGCGTCTTGTAACATTGTTAATAATAAGACTATTCATACTGTTACAATTATTTGAGTGTGAATGGTTTGTCTACTTGTTCATCATATCAAGTAGATACGCAGAGTGAATTGCTTGAAATTTATCTAAACACTGTTCATGTAAAATTTACCTTTTCTGTGTACTTAAGTATTACGATGCTACATGGACACCGTGCCCTGAAATATTTGGAACAGCTTGAACAGGTGCATCTTTTTCAGATCAATAGAGAGGATGTACTATGATGTTAACTTTTTATGTTATAAGCACACGATAAAATTAATAACATGGATTGTAAAACTACAAATTACACAAAAAGATAACCTGCCATGAAGCATAAAACATAATTACCTAGATACACATACACCATTTCTTACAATTACACAATAACAAGACACCATTGATCAAAGAAACTTAAGATGTCCACTGAAACAAACTTCATGCAGTGTTGTTCTTAAAGTACCCTTTGTGATCTTAGTCTCTTTGCTCGTTTCTGATTGAATCATCCTCTATTATTGATAAAGATGATTGAAAAGTTTGATCACTTAAAAAGTCAGTTTGCAAAAAAATAATTTAATTGCCATGATGGATTTCTTTGGAAAGGTACTAGTTTTGAAAATGATGGGTTCCTTGTCTTCATCTCCATAAATTCCAGGACGATAGAACTGTCTTCTGAATTAATGTCAAGAACCTGCAAAGCAAAACAAAATAAACCCTATGGCTTAGTATCTTCATGGAATATTGTGTATTGATATTGGAGTAGATTATTTATTCATGTTGCACTTTTTGTGTTGCAGGAAAATATTTATATTAAAATCATGCTGGAGTATTTTATTTATTATTCATTTAACATGAAAAAGAATAGCAAAGGATAGAGAACTTAAATGATTTACAATTATTTGTTTTATTTATAGTAAATAAAACTAAAATAAGGGAATGTTTATTGTGAATTCAGTGAAATGCTAATGGAAATGGTGTCCATGTAGCATTGTGTATTTATATATTTCATTAGATATACATCTCTCATAATATGCCTTTTTTCTGTAAAGTGTAGTAAAATGTAGGTAATGTTTTGAATGTTTTGGGTGATGGATAATTTCGAATGGGGTAATTGTTTTAGTCTAATTAGGCAAATTTTATGAAATGCTACATGGACATGGTGTCCATGTAGCATCGTATTGGTAAGCTATATTATTAGCATTAAAAGAGCAAAAACTAATTCATTATTAACTTCAAAGTTTATTAATGATGTGATTCTACAAAAAAATTACAATTTCAACGAACTATAACGATACCCAATGCAAAATATTGCCCATGCTATGCCCGATGCTACATGGACGCCAAATTATAATGGCGTCCGTGACTCAAAATTAATATCATAACATGAAAAGAAATTCTGATTCAGTGTTTCCCTTTCAATAAAAATGCATTAATAAATACAGACATACAAGCAACATTAAGAAATAATTACAATCGCACTTACCATTCACAAACTATCCAATGTTTACATTTTGATGCTACATAAAAGTCCCGATGCTACAACGGGACACCAGCGACTGAAACCTTGATAAAACTAGCCCACATGGGGCAAATTCCAAACAAACCTAATAGCTATTGACCTCTATCCTTACAAAAAGAAATATGGAATGTTTTATTTATCTCCAGGAGGGGATTCCCACAAATTGCATAGGATGTTTATCACGATGCTACATTTTATGGTTAGGACACCATGCACACGGCACGGTATACTTTTTCATGAATACATGGAATGGTCTTCATGAAATTTATTCTCATTTGCAATAGTTTTCCATTGATAAATGCTCTTAATTTTGGAAAATAATTTAAAAATGTATGATAGAGAACTACCCCCATTCAGCAATGAAAACTCCCGATGCTACACGTGTATATTTTGTGGACACCGTGCGTAGCATCGGAAAGGCAATTTTCATGTTGCTTGGGTGAAAAATCAGTCCAGCGTGACGAGGTGTTTTGGTCAGTAAACTATGAATACATGTATCTTTTATTAATCAAATCGATTTCCAAGCAATTCTATGATAGTTTTGCTTACATAAAACTCATATTAATTGTTGTGTTTTCCATGTCACGTTTTTTAGCAAAAATTGTCTTGGACACCACCTCATTTTTTATTATTTTTTTTCTTCAAGGACGGGTCGATTTTTTATTTTTTTTCATGGCTCAATACTAAAACCTAGTACTGTTTTTGGACACTAAAATTTTTTGATATACACATAGAGTAAAACAGTTTATAAGCTGCCTAAAGTACCAAATTCTGCTATTTTAACAAATGCCCCAACTTCATGGAATGAGCCATTTGTATAATTCATTATACTTACCACACCAGCCTTGCTATATCCCTCAGCTTCCTGGCAAGCTTTCTTGATGATCTCAGACATTGGGAAACAGTGCTTGGGTGTACCTACAATGAATTGAAATTAATCATACCATGAAGTATCAATTATAATTATAAGCTAAAATAACAGACTACTCTGTACAAACTAACAGGATTGAAGAACATCTGAGTTAAGTTTCAAAAATTTGAAATTTCATGAAATATTAAAGCCAGCGGACTATTTTGTTAAAATGCTTAAATTTGGCAGAATAAATGCAAATTTAGGCAAACAATCTACATTTGAGAGTGAAACCTATTTACTTTTAGATTTTTATCAACAAAATATCATGCCTGTAGAGTTGTAGCTACATGTATAAAAACAAAACTCAAACGAGAGCATCAATGATGCAGAAGCTCAGCTAGCGACAAGCTATAAATTTCATGTATCCATTAGCAGGGGTCGCATTCTGACACGTCTGCGCGTCCTAGACCTCTCACTTTCTTGTAGTGACGCGTCAGATCTCTAATTGGAAAGACTGCGGGTCCCGATCAAAATTGAAGGGACCCCTTAAATTTGACGATGTATGGAAATGGAAACCTTAAGAAATTCTGTAAATTACATATCCATCCTTTGCTCACAATATAAATTCATTAAAACTGTCCGTAAAACTGTAAAATTTTCAAATACCCAAACTTCAGGACCCCTCAATTTTGTTGGGGACCCCTTAAATTTGTTTTTTTGAAGTCCTACAGGGTCCTGAAAAAAGTCATGAGACCTATTACATTTTTGATCCAGCGCTATCCCTGTCCATTAGTGACAAGCTGTCAATTTCATGTATTGGATAGATTAGGTCCATAATGTATTGGTTGAGCTATGAGGTGTTTTCTTTAAAAATATTTTTAAAACTCAGTAAATCACCCAATTTTATCATTATAAAGTTTTGGATCCAATGTCATTCACACTTGAACAGCTCAAAACATAATAATGTATGCACAAAAATTATCATTTTTTATATGTTTACCGCTTATTTTACAACTTGACCTCAGATGACATTTGACCATAAAAGGTGACCTTTGACATATGAATGTTTAAATAAATAATTAGACACAAAAAACAATGTAAATAAACCTCAAATACATCATTTTAGGACTCTGATGAGCTTTTACATTGCCTCTAGATTTTATAGTCTGTTATATCCAGTACCCACTGGCATGACTGGCTTGGTAAATTAAATTATGCCTACCTACACTGGCGAATTCTGCAACTTTTCAGCATTTTACTCAGAACTTTCAATGGATATTTCAACTTAATGTGCACTTTTTAATTCTGCCGATCCCCAAGGATAGTTTAGGGGGCAATGTCTTGCTACACGTCCCGTAACTCAAGTGCGCATGCTCAAACCAATTAAAATATGTTGTAGCTATACACGATTTATTCTTTATCGTTTAGTAAGTGTACATACTTCAATCTCATTGGTTAACACGTATGAAATCTGATCCATATCGTGTAAACAACAAGTCAAACCACACGATATATTCCCATATCGTCGATTAACTGCGTTACCAGATGGTGCGAAATGATATTACGTGTAAAGCGATTGCTTTGCGTCTGTGGAAGAGTTGCTTAAAATACGAATAAAATGGCGGATGATTTAAATGCAACCGAGTCGATTTCTGTTACATTCTGAGGCCGAAATATACCGCAAAAAGGTCTAACCCACGCCATAAAATAAATGATCTGCATATAACCTAACCAGACATGTTTTGGGCCATATCACATTCGGCATGCGGCCTCATGTGATATGACATGCCAAACCATAGGTATTTTTCCGTATTGTGTGAACATGCAGGGGATAACTAATAGTACGGGACGTGAGGCAAGATATAGCCGTTTAGGGAGTGTTCAGAAATACTTGGGGCCTGGGGGGTGGCCAACTTGCAGTTTTGGGTTTCTGAACTTTTTTGACGTAGCTAGGTTATTCATATTGGGGGCGAGAAATGAGAAAGAACCAACAAGACTTTTGTGAGTCAAGAACTGTGCAATTTGTTTTTGACTTTACACCTACTTTTGGAACGATTGAGGTACATTTTTGCCCCGGTGGTTTCAGTCAACATTGACTATGGGTACGCATGATCGTTCCAAAACTCGCAGAAAAGGGCGGTTTTCTGTATCATGTCCGCGGACATTCCGCGAACACACCATGTCCGCGGACATTCCGCGAACATTTTATGTCCACGATTTTCCTAAATTAGGGGTGCTTTTTGAAGCTATGTCCGCGACAGGGCTGGAAAAGATGCAAGGTTTCCCTGCAAGAGAAATTTGACAAAGTTGGATTTACCGCTGGTTTAGCGCCCCCCCATAGAACCTTAAAGGGCACATGCAATGCAAATACAAGTGGTGTGATTTGAGTCAAGTCTACGAGGAGGGACCAGAAAGCATTCAATATATGTGCTAGTTGATTATGACATCAATTGTGGAACTATTGATAGCTCTGTGAGTACTATGAAAAGAAAATTCCAGGTGACTGGTTTGAATCTATTCATGATACTCACTGATAATCAATATACCACAAATGATGTCATTTGTGGCGTGTTCATTTTTCTGGCCCTGTTTATTGTAATGGAATGTCCCACAAAGACTTGTAGCAGGATTATCATCCCTTTTCCTGTGCCCTTTAAGCTTTTTGGAAAATTAAGGTCCAATTGATGCCATGGTGCATCATATTATGGAATATCGGCTGTATAATGCCTAATACTCTAAAAAAAAAAACTCTTAAAATATATATATTTTTTAAATAAAAACATTTTTAGGGGGGTAGGGATTTCCTGCGATATGGCAACATTTCCCGGCACAAGGAGCTTGCCGATTTGCCCTCTTTTTCCTGCCCTGGTCCGCGATTTCCCTAAATTAGGGGTGTTTTTTGAAGCTTTGTCCATGTTTTCCAAAAATAAGGGGTCATTTTGAAACCTATGTCTGCGATTTAACAAAATTAGGGGTGTTTTTTTGTAGAGGTTTATGTACCCGAAGAAGAAAATAAAATATAATGTCCTCGTTTTTACGCAAATAGAGGGACTATATATAAAGTGTCCTTGGAATGGTGAAAAAGGGGGGTCATTTTCAGGCAAAATGTCCGCCTTTTAGTACGAAAAAGGGGGTCAAATTGGCAAAATTGTCCGCGAAACACCTTCAAATAGGGGGTATTTCAAGATCCTGGAACAATCATGTGTTACCCCTCTGAATACGAAGAGAGAACACCAGAATTTTTTGATCTGTGTACTTTTGACCATCATAATTCCATGATTCCATTCAATATTATTTAATTATTATATTAAACAGTTGTAATTTTATCTATACCAACACTTCACAACACGGTCATGGCCGAAATTTTATAATACAGTGTAGCTATTGATATACTGTAAAAGCTGAAATTTTGGCGGCGGTTTTATTTTGGCGAAAATTATGACACGCCAAAATAATGTTTTCAACATTCATGCAGTGCATCCAGAAGGTCACCCACGAAAAAAACAATTCGCGAAATGTCTATGATATCAAAATGTGCGAAAATATCTGTACACGAAAATATTGGCTTTTACAGTAGCACACATTGTCTGCTGGTGGATTGACTGATAAACAGTCATTATATTGTCCATTGATATGTTGATTCAGGAGTGTGACAGTAACAATAATTGTTTGTTTGGGCAAGCTTTTGAAGACAGGCAGTGGTATAAGGCAACAAAGAAAAAATGTTTGTTTGTCCATAGAGGTCCAAAAAAGGTAGGGTCTGTAGGTTGGATAATTGTTTTTATTTTTATTTTTTAAATACGGATATTGTATTTGGGAATATAAATTTGGCATGAATACTGTGAATGATAGTCATCCAAACACAAAACACATCACTTTGATAGTATTGAACTTTTTTTCATGAGTTTGTTAGAATTGAAATCCTGCTCGGACAGATTGTCTGTATAAAGTTGCAATATTGTAGTACTGGTTGCAACACTCGGTCAATTCAAAGGGTATTTTTTGTAACAAATTTGCAATGCGCAGATACCGTGAACATGTTGTCGGTCGCCGCCATTTATTATGATAGAAAATTTGCAAAAAGTGAAATAACATAGTGGTGTTAGATATATATACGTGAAAGTATTACTAAACCTATTTTTTCCCGAACTAACAAAAGAAATGTTTTATATTATGTTGAAATCAGCTTACAGCGTACGAAATTAGGAATAAGACGGTCCTTTTGGCCATCTAAATTGCTCAAAAACAAGTTATTTTAAAAAAATAATAGAAAATAAAAAATAATATGGTCGGCACCAAGGTACACGGTCGGTCGGATGTGGACAAACAAACAAAAAAGTATTCTTGGCCTAAAGGAACTCCTGTTTGTTTTGAATTTGACACAAGCTCAAATAATGATCAACAATTTCTTGATGCACCCCAGGATGCTTCACTTTCATCACATGACCAGATGACCTTCAGTTGTTAATTACTTTAACACATGTGTGACACTGTTTGTTCTGGTGATATTAAGCCCTGCTAATACTGTAGGGGCGCTAAGCATTATGGGGTACATCAAGAAATCTTCTTTAAATAATGATAGTGATAAATGACTTGCCTTGCAGGTGCTTGCTTGACCTGGACGAGTTTCAAGACACCCTAGTTTTTTGGTTAAACCTTTAATAACATTTTAACGCAAGTGAAAAACGTCAGGAAATGCATCTCATATGTTGTATCGTAACATATCTAGAAGATATGCGGAGTCACTTTTTTAAATGTTTTATCTGTTTTGTCTTAATTGCCATTTTCTGGGCCATTTTTACTTCCTAGCGTTTAGAAACTATTGCCATTCACCATGCTATCACTGACCTTTCGAACGTGATAACAAGAGCCTCATCCTACTGTAGTAGGCTGCTGAGCTAATAACCATTGAACAATTCACTTTGGTATCCCATCACTTCAAAACCTTCATAATTTGATGCACCTTAAATGCGCCACTCTTTATAATCCTAACCTTGGCAGGGCTGATTTGTATTCAAATTGGGAGGAGGACGCAATCATGGATAGGTGGGACAAAGAAACTTGCACTTGACCAGGCTGGAGCTTGAACCCGGGACTTGTGTGTGGCAGTTCAGTGATACGACCGCAACACCATGGCTTGAAAATATTCATTTTTTGTCACCATTTATACCTTTCTATGATGATGTAATGACTGAGATACAGGAAGATCTGTGCTAATTACAATGTGAATTTATTACTACATGAAACCAACTCAAATATAATCAAAGATGTTAAACCTTCAAATATTTATAACCAAATTAAAACTAAACTGCTCAAAAAAGTTAGGAAATTTGTTTTAAAATGCCAATTTGTCAATATTTTGTGTTATATTCATAAATGTTTCATATCAATGAAAAGCTGATGTGTTCCTCTTTCCAACATACCTCATTCGTAGCAATCACCTGTTTTAGTGCTTAGGCACCTGCTTGTGAGTATGTGGAGGTCTAATTCAAAATGTGCCAAATTCACCACTATTTCGTGCTTAAAGAACAACTCTGTCATCTGTTCAATGAAGTGTTACATTGAGAGCTAACAGTGTAAAAACATTGTTTAAAACCTTTTAACAACTGCTGTTGTTCAAATATCCTGCTCAAACGAATATTTAGATATGCAAAACTCGTTTAAGCAAGGTACTTGGTATATGAAACACAATATCAATATATCACGAAATATTTGAAAAATTGATGATTAAAAACAAATTTCCGACCTTTTTTTTGAGCAGTTTAGTATTCAAAATGTGACATTACATGAACATTATTCAAATTATAAACATGCCAATCAGTCTAGAGAGTCATTCCAACAACTTAATTAGGTAATTAGATCAAACTATTCCAATTGGTGTCTCACTCTGATATCACTCTATTGGTGACAGCCCAATCACCATTTGTCAGGTACCGGTACTCAATCAAAAATCATATGAATATTGGAAATGAAAGTGAAAGTGTGATAGTGTTGATTGACAATAGAAATACAAGTGTGCCACATATTAAGAGTTGACACAATGACATGTACAAAATGCTATTCATCACAGAATAAAATGAATTCAAATGTTTAGCCCAGATTAATTGACAACAATGAATAACTATATACCCCACAGGATGATATGTAGGAATATAACTATCAGGAGGGACACATACATGTAGGTCAAATAATGACAGATAACATTGGGTGCGCTGCCCTGGGGGCTCGAACACGTGCCACCACGGCAAGAGTTTTAGGCAGCCAGCCGTGTAGACTATTTTAAGTACATTTGACCAGCTGTCACTGATTTGACACGGAACATTTTTGAAAATGACACACCCAGTTTTATAGGTTTATGGCCAATAGTTTTATTAACCCTAACACTTTTGGAACGGAAATGTTGAAAAAAATATCCGATGGTGGAAATGGGCGAAATTTACCGAGAAAAACCGGACTTGCCGACGACAGGATTCGATCCCGGGTCCTCCAGCATGGATGACTGGGTCTTAGTCCACTCGGACAGGGAGTCACACGCCCGCAATTAACAAATCCGTGCGCATTTATCACCTGGTGTCAGTGACTGGCGACACGTGCCTCCAGCATAGTTTTCAAATGGGATTTCATGGGGTTCAGGGCTGTAAAGGGTTATTACAATTGCACTATTTCTCTACTTACACAACCAGCTTTTTAATTTACATGGGAGTCCAGGTAATCGTGTATCACTTCAATAGAGTCCTGCTCCAAATACGACTATGTGGTGATAATTGATTGTGCAATATGCAGGAGCCATTAGCAGTTAATGGCACAGTGCTTCTATTGGATTTTGATGGATTTGGCATGGTTAGGGTTAAATCATAAATCATATAACACGGTCCTGCCACTTGTTCCCCTGTCTATATACATGTATGTTGTGTATGTTGTATTCTGTCATTTTGCCTTAGATACAAATTCTGTTAAGAATCAAAACGTCAGACCCTCTAATATTTATTACATATAAAATGGTTTCATTACATTTTTTTATTCAGAGTATTTCAACAAACTCAATCTTGGGAGGAATGGAGAGGATTAATTTGAGCCCTGATCTTGGGTACCCAAAGGGGCCAAGAGTAATAAAGGGGAGAAAGGCAAAAATAATGATTTTGAGGACTTCCATTTATTTTACCAATAAGGAATAGTCAAGATTTATTTTTTTGTTTTTTTGCTTTTATTTTACACCTGAAGCACATCCCCTTTTCAGCTAAGTTTCATATTTACCAAAGGTCATATTAAAGTGAATTATGTCTAGTTTGTATGCATACCCGATATGCAATCAAGTGAAAAAATAACCTTTCACATCCCAATTCGGCATTTAATCCCGACTATAGGTTCTTTATTAAAATCTACACTGGAAGTGAATAATCATAATCAGCCTAATTCTTGCCACAAAGCCTTATAACACTATGAGTATGATGGATAATTTTCATGATATATGTCCTAACATACTCAAAATTTGATCTTGTCTGAAAATAAACAAACCTGTTTTAAACCAGAAAAATAAATAAAAAATTGAAATTTGATGATTGTATTGGGTATGGGCCTGAACATATTGTTCTACCACCATATCATATCAAATCATGTAAAATCAGCCGTATTTTTGGATGAAAATCTGTCGATTTTTTTATTATTAAAAATCCAGATTTTTGCCCATTTTTTGGGTGAGATTTTAGGTTAAAAAAAATACAGGGTTGGTTTTTTCAGTTGCCTAAATCCCAATTTCCATGAAACACCAACATTTCCCTGGAAGGAGCTTCCGGATTTCCACATTGTTGCCTGCGATGTATGTGCAGCTTGGAATATTTGGGCATCTAAATTACACTTCAATTTTGCCCATTGAGCAGTACACATACTTATAGCCTGGTTTAAACCACTTTTGGAGGTAATTCACCACTTTTTCACTTTATATCATCTAATTAAAGGAAACACTCTCTGGCCTTAAATTTTGCAGGTATACTGAGAAAATGTGGGCTTTCTTAAGTTTCTGATCAAAGTCTCAATTTTGATGGGGAAAAGTTAATTTGATCAGGTCCCCCACCCTCCCCACCCTAAAGTGTATAGTTTTACCTGGCAGTGCTTGTACATGAACCATACCAAGTACTACACCATTGGATCTCCCAAAGAGTTTAGTAAACCACTGCAGGGCACTCATGATGGACGGTTGCTTCTTGGTCCTTTACTCCTAGATTTCTGTTCTTGCACACTGATTGCAATCCATCAAAGGCACTGTAAGACACAAATGGCAATGAAACATTAGTCATCCATACTTTCTCTTAAAAATATAAAAAGATGAATCCGATGGACAGGAACAAAAACACACACCAAATATCAGAAAACTGATACAAGAGAATATCTTGAAAATGTAAAATGTAAAAAAACAAAACAAGATACCAATTTGGGAAACAAGCAAAGACAACAGCCCTCCTCATAAGGCCACTATTTAAAAACCATTCTATCCATTATCCAGGGAAATTAATAAGATTTAATATAGAAATACTGTTGGCCATCCTAGCTGAGCTAAGCGGTTCTCGGGTTGATAGCGGTTCTCGGAGCAGTTTTTCTAGGCTTAGATAGGGCAGTCCTATGGTAAGACTACAATAACAAGGGATCATTTTATTATCCCTTGCTAAATTGCTTGTTTCCCAACACCCAGTTTGGTATATCTTGTTTTTATTCTTTATTCTTTATACTTTCTCTTGTTTACAAAATGATTTTTTATAACAAAGTTCAAGTGCCAGCATTTCAACTCCACATTTCAGACATATAAAAGCTAATTTTAGATAATGTTTACATTATAAGTCAAAATGTTTGATTGTTTGGGGGAAGGGAAGGGAGGAGGCTAAATGGGATGTTTCCACATCCTACCCACACTTGGATAATTAAAATACTACCTCCAAGGTATCTATCAAAAACATGATTTCAAGTGAATACCACCAGGGTGCAATCATGTATATATTTGGGGGAGGGGAGGGAGAAATGGGTTGGGGCTTGTGCTGACTGGGGGAGGGTAATAAGTGGGGTGGGGGGGGGGGGGGGGGGGGGGGCAGTGGTGCAATAATTGTGACTGGAGGCATTTGCCCACTCCCCCATATTGCAGCTACTGCTCAACCCAATATCATAAATGTGGAAGAATTCTTTCCACGTCCCACCCACATTTAATACACTCTGATAATTAACATATTTTACTACCTCCAAGGTATTTATATTTTTCTCTCTCAAAAACTTGATTTCATGTGAATATTTTAAGTGTTATTATAAGTCACCTTGAGCACCTGAAGAAATAGTATTTACTTCTTAGCTAAGCTCTGACTATTCCTCAATACAAAACTCATAGTCCAGTTCAAACTCAGGTGACCTGGCATTGCCCAATTCTTGCCGAGGGCTACCATTGACACATAAATGGTATGTATAGCCCTGTGCAAACTGACCTTGATTATAAGGAAACCTCGATACTTATTGAAAATGCCCTTAGAAAACAAACTGACAAGTAAACAAAAGCTTTCACACCCGCTGTCCTTGTCCGCACGCGCCTTAAATTTGGCGCGTGAGCATAGGGTATTATACTAGCGCCAGTCAGGTTAGGTTATTGTTAGGTCATGTTGCCTTTGTACATGGTGCAGGTGTGTACATTTGGATAATAAATGCTGAATTGATCACCTTTGATAAGGAATACCAATGATCAGTGAAATATCTATGGTTAAAGTAATTTGGCTCCAGATTTAACAGTAAGGAGAATTAATTTTAATAAAAAAGCAGGAGATATATGGAAAAAACAGGAAAATATTCGTGTTATAGGGTCAAAATTGACAAGAATTCCTCCTTTATCAGGAAAGTGCTCACACCTTAAAAGCTGACACAGATCTTAGGTTATTTTTTCTAAACTTTCAAATTGGACCCAAAAATAATTTTTCATTTGAGAACCAGATAAAGAAGTAAAAAAATAAGAAAAGAAAAAAATAGTATAGGATCTTGGCTTAGGAGTTACCATCCCTATATGGTGTGGGTCAAGGGGATTATGTGGGTTATTTAGGGTCAAATACGGGTCATCTAAGGTCTTGTTTTGGATTTTGAAAATTAATAAATGTTACATTTTGTGTACTCTGGTACACAATTTGATACCTGGGTACCCGGAATAATGGCCAGGTACCCGGGTACTCGGGTCCAAGTCACAGCCTTAACACATGCACACCCACCCATAGACACATGACATGATGACAACATCACCCATGGCTTTTTAGCCAGGGGATAAAAAATGTGCTCGAACATACCCTAATTCCTATGTTGTGTGTACCAAAACATGCATACTATATTTAGTCACATGAATAAAGAAACTTGTTTATGGTTGCTCAAAGAATTCCCTTCCTCATACCCCTCCGCTTCCCTACTGATCAATGCTGCGAGGCCAAGTGCTAATGGTGGACGAATTGTGGGATTCAACATTGCTCAGGGGTCAGGAAGGGGGAACACTTCACATTAGTCTTACAAAGTATTTGAACAATATTTTCTAACATTGTTGAGTCAAATTTCGAGTATATCAAAATAAGTGATGTAATCAAGGCTTGATGCAATTTCATAAAAGCTTTCACCATGCAGGCCTGGAAATGGCACCCGCCCACCTGCCCAAAGCGGGTAATTTTTGCGGTGGGCAGGTGAATTTACCCATCCACCTTTGAGTAAAGTTTTTCAAACTCACAGTGTAAGCTTTGAGTAAAGTTTTTCAAACTCACAGTGTAAGCTTTGAGTAAAGTTTTTCAAACTCACAGTGTAAGGGAGTTACACTGGCTGGTGGAATTTCTGTCGGGCAGGTATTTTTGTGTGTTATCTGCCCGACTGGCTGGTTGAAAAAAATCTGAAATTCCAGCCCTGCATTCATGTGTCCATTGAAACGCTATATCTTTGTGGATGATTCTAAGTGAGGGAGTGCATCACTACACAGGAGCATGTGCGAATCTAATACGCTGACCTGATTAATCTTGCGACAATCTATAACTAATCTCTATTGTCTTGGTTTTTTCGTCTTCACTAGAAGAGCAGGAGCGGAATAATTTGACCTAGACGGCTCAATCAAATCACGACTTTTTCAAAAATCGGTGAGGGAGACCCTTAATATTATTTGCTGTTATGTTATTTTTTTCCATGATGGCTATGGCCACCATGTCTAAAATAGGTGCTGTGACATTTTCGAGGTGCTGTGTAAGTTAATAAAGAGTATATAGAGCAGGCTTTCTCAACTAGATTTACTGATGCGCCACATTTTAGTAACCAACTTGTTGAAGCTCCACTTTGTCATTTTTAAAAATAATTTACAATGGCAAAATTCCCTTCATAACATAAATTTCAAAATATTTTAACATATATGTAGGCAGCATAATAACTAATATTACTCTTTTGAGGGCACATGCGCGCGTAGCGCGAGAAAAATTGCTGTATTCATACATCTGACCGTCATAGGCCTGTGAAATCTGGCTACATCATGATATAATTTTGTTTTTTTAAATAAATTTTAACCACTCTCGCGCCACTTAGGATGCCTTGATGCGCCACAAGTGGCGCGCGCGCCACCAGTTGAGAATGCCTGATATAGAGCCTACTTGTAGAAGTTTAAAAGCTTACAATTGCAAATAGAGCTGTATGAAATTTCCTATTTATCATGGTTTTAATTTTTTTAAACCTTTCCTTTGGGTTTCTATCAATATCAAATAACAATAACACACACAAAAATACTGCAAGTCACGACTTGCGAATCCCCCTGGCTGGGAGATCAACTAAATGAGGTCAAAGGTCACATAGGGGTCATGTTCCCACGGTGTTCATGTTTCTTTTCTCCAAGTTTGAGGTCAAACGGGCAACGTTTACGATTTGACCTCTGGATGACCTTTGACCTCAGATGACCTTGGATGACCTCTAATTATTGTTTGCCATGTACCCCCGGTGTTAATTGCATGATTTAACCCCTTGACCTTGGATGACCTCTAATTTATTTTAGACATATTCACCCGGTGTTCATGTTTCTTTTCTCCAAGTTTGAAGTTAATCGGGCAACTTTTACGATTTGACCCCTGGATGACCTTTGAACTCAGATGACCTATGCAAATTAGACCCAAAAAATGTTCACCCGTTGTTCATGTTTCTTTTCTCCAAGTTTGAAGTCAATCGGGCAACTTTTACGATTTGACCTCTGGATGACCTTTGACCTCAGATGATTGCAAATTAGACCCCAAAAAAGCAGCCACCTTTTTTTACCATGGCCTGCCTATCGCTGAAGGTTTGAAGTCCATCCGTTCAAAAGATACAGCATTCGGGGAAAGTCTAAGCAAAAAGGCTAACCAAAAGGCACACCCCTACATTAGGCCAAATTAAATTAATTGTTTGTCTCAAAGCTCCTCTCCTGTTGTAAAACTAATGCGGAATGCGGTTTTTTTTCAAGTTTTTTATTTTATTTTTTAAATATAAAATATTGAAATCCTTGTCAAAGTGAACTTTTGTATTTAAGATGATGTGATCAATGAAAATCTGTAAAATCTGTGAAATTTGGGGATTTTGAAAAAGAAAAAAAAAGGAAAAAAAGAAGCTTTTTTAAGATTTTTGTTTTTCTAATGCGCATCAATAAACTAACGCGCGCGGGAGCTTTGAGACAAACAATTAATTTAATTTGGCCTTACGTACATTGACATGACGACAAAATCCCCTTCTGGTTTTACAAACCAGGGGGATAAAAACACAGACAGGGTGCCGACGATATAATTGATTGTTTTTTTACTTGGCCATAAGAAATCCATCAACTTGTTTCCAAAGTTCAGCATGTTTTCTGGGGAGAGGTTCTATGCATGCTGTCTAGGTGGTATAGTTCCCACTGCTGCCACCAACTGTAAGGCAAGGGCGTATCCAGGACTGTTTTGATAGGGGCCAAATTTTGTATCCTTGTGAGCGGAGCAAGCGAAGCAAGTGAAGCGACCAGCTGGTGGGGTCCTTAGGGCCCACCTTGGAGTTCATTGGTTTTTGGCATTTTAAGGCAAAGATTCAGCATTCTGAAGCAGTAATTTAGGCATTTTCTCACATGCCTACTAACTAAAAAACAAGTATTCATGCAGATAGGTATTACTATTAGTAGGTATAGCACCCAAAAAATTCAAATGCACTGAAAGTGTACAAAATTAGTCTCATGTTGTAGATAATTGCAAAAGTAGAAATTTGGCAAAAAAATCATGCAAAAAGGTTGTACGGTTCTCAAGATGTTGTCCATTGATTATTGGAAAATATGACCGGACATCTGCCAAAAAGTGCCATTTATGGTCAAAACTGACATTTTAGCAAGTTTACACCCTTCTAATTATAAAACTATGTACATACAGTAGCTACAAAACACAGATGCAAGATACTGACCATAGGTTTATCCATTTCTATTAAAATCAGACATGATATTTATTTCATATTTGTACAGCAGACTCCAGAATATGCCATTTTATTCAAAATTCATAATCGCAACTCTGAAAATCGTCATAAAATGACTAAGTCCAGCTAATTAATATGCGTAACGTGAATATCTGAAGTTCTACAAGCAGTAGAGAGATGAGCTTTGGTATACTGTTTACCTGTGACAAGACGTATATTAAAATGTAAAATCTCATTAAATATGCAAATGAGCTCATTATGTATTCAAATTTTGCAAATATGCAAATTATGTCAGTTTGACTCACATTTTGTTTACATAAGTTTATTCCTGAACATATTCTCTAGCCATTTCCAGTATGTTGCTATCGATCAGTGCAATTGCTGTGGAGAGGTCTGCAGTAAGCTACCATAATAAGCTTATTCTGTGTTTTGGGGTCTTTTTCTGGTGTGATGCATTCAATGGATATACAAACTAAGCATATCAGCCAAAAGTAGAGAGTTTTTACTAGCATCTGGTACCTCCTACCTTTCAAATTGGGCCTTCAAATTTTCAAATCGGGCAATTATATCAAAATTTAGAGCAAATTCCCAAACATTATGTAACTAGCCACAACTCAGCCGAATAACATTTGATTGATATGTATGACCCAGGGTCATGTACAGAGAGGTTATAGCTACCATATATAGCAAGCTCAATGCCAAATAAGGAGTGCATCATAACAGAATGGTCAATTATTGGTATGGGTGTTTTTCAATGCTGAGCTGCATTGCTTAGTGTGGGCTGTCAATAGGACCCAAGTGTGTGTGACTTTCAGGCAAGGCATAAAAAGTACTTGCAAAGATTTTTTTTTAAAAATACTTCCAGGTGTAGAATAATCACCAAACTTCAGATTCAGATAGAGAAGAGATCAATCTAATGGTGAAGAGTGTACATTTATAAATTATTAAGTTTTTTCAAACCAGTCCATTAAGTTTTGCCTGAAAACAAGTAAATTCACCTGAGTGTGCACACACTCTGTGTGGCAGACCCTAGTGTAGTGAATGTGCTATACCTACTATTAGGTAACAGAAGTCATTCGGAGTAAAATCTAATCACAAAGTGTGCACATTCAAATTCTAACTTAAACAACATCCGCACCAAGTGGGTGGGATCCAGGGGCCGCCTTAGGGCCCCTAGAAGCTCCTGGGTTTTAGGCATTTTAACACTAAAATGGTTCAGTATGAAATTTTAACGTCCTCTACATAATATTTAGAATATTAGAATATTTTGTGTTGTTCGAGACCCATTATAATGTGAAAACATGTAGAAAAAAGACTGAAGCAATCTTCAACATGCCACGGCCTGAGTGCAAAGCTAACATCCAGAGATTCATGGGTATGGTGAACTACAACAAGTTCATACCAGACATATCCACCAAATCAGCACCAATAAGAGCACTGGAAGAGAACCAGAATGAATGGACCTGGGGTCCTGATCAAGAAGCGGCATGGAATGATTTGAGGACAGCCCTAATGTCAGAGCCAGTTCTGAAATGTTACGACCCAAAGAGGGATACAAAGATCCATAGCGTATGCGTCAAAAGCTTTGACCAACGGGTGTGAACGATTCCATCAATATGTCTATGGAATGAAATTCCAAGCAGAAACAGATCACAAACCACTAATCAATATCTTCAAGAAGCCACTAGCTGACAGTCCGTTGAGGCTTCAAAGGATGTATATTCAGAAGTATATGACTTCACTCTTCTGTATACGCCAGTAAAGCAACTCATAACAGCGGACACATTGTCAAGAGCTTGCAGCCAGCCAATGATCCTTCCATTACGTGAATGCCATAGTAACTTCACTACCAGTAGCGAGCACCAAGTTAGAAGAGATCAAGAGAGAAACCGTGAAGGATGCTAACCTTCAAAGGCTCGCCAATGTTATCCTGATAGGATGGCCGGATGAAAGGGGACGCTGTCCACCAGAATGTGCTGACTACTGGAACTTCAGAGAAGAACTGACTGTAGTTGATGTCATTATCTTAAAAGCGAACAGAATTGTTATCCCTGCTAGTCTTCAAAAAGACATGCCCAACAGATACATAAAAGACATCTTGGCAACGAAAAGTGCAAATGTCGAGCATGTGATGTCATCTACTGGCCAAGAATCAATGCAGATATTGCAGATATGGTTCAACGATGTCCTGCATGTGTCACCAATCAGTGTAAACAACCTGCAGAACCTATGAAATCATGTGAGGTTCCAGACCTACCATGGCATAAGGTTGGAGTAGACCTTTTCACCCTAGATGGAAAAGACTATTTGACACTTGACAGTAGTTGACTATACTCGCAGTATATTAAAATGTGTACCATGACCAGTACAATGCACTACCAGCAAGGCAGTCATAAATGCTATGAAAGCCATCTTCGCTCGCCATGGAACCCCCATAGAAGTTATCAGCGATAATGGGCCACAGTTTTCAAGTCAAGAGTTTGCCGATTTCAAGACACGGTGGGACTTTAACCAATAACCATACTACGTCAAGTCTATACTACCCAGCATCAAATGGTTAAGCTGAAAATGGCGTCAAAATTATGTAATTAAGTGCATGATACGCAAAGTTACTTCTAGTGGAGACGACACATATCAAGCACTTCAGATACAGAAGCTCACCTTTGGAGAATGGTAAATTACCAGCCGAGCTACTGCATCAGATCCACCCTCCCTATGGTCAATCGTTTGCTTGAAACCTTATCTGACAATGCCAACTCTGTCATAAAGAAAAAGAAAAAACTGACCTGAGCGGTAAGAATCCAAAATATGGACAAACCAACCACAAAGAACCCACTATGATCGCAGAAAGGTATGGTTCTGAACAGGGTTTTTTTTTTCATCGCCTAAGTACACGGTTTATTCTGTATGGGACAATAAATAAGATATACATAAAGCCTAGTATTGTTGATGCTCTCAAGTCTCATACTATATATTATATTTTTTTAAAGCATTTCATTTTCATTTCACCATAAATACGTCTGGAGAACTAAGTCTATGGATGATGATGACATGATGAGGCTCATAGTCAGATAGATGATGATTAATTACATGGCAATGGCTATATGCCTGGCAGCCTGACCCTGTAGACAATGGCTGAAAATCTATGCCCGGACTCTGACCCTGCTACCAACTGCCGAAAGTCTATCTACTCGGGTACCTTTGCCGCTATTTATAAGAGCAGTTTAGGTTGAGGGCGCGAACACAATTGTTTACTGAATGTTAAATTTCCCAAGGTACTAGTAGTCCAGTTGTAATTTGAGTACGCACAGCAGCTGTCACGATGATGAGAGCGCTTTGATCGATTCAATTAATTCACATGGGCGTCAGTGTTGAGCGGTACTCTGGCGGCAGGTTAATCAGCCCGCAAAGGCCCGGGACAGAAATCACGGTGCAACCGCCCGCCCCGTTGTTAATGGGATTTTTTTTTTGGGGGGGGGGGGGGGTTGAGCATTAGCGACAGAGTCAACGATATATAGCGCCCTCAATAGGTGCCCGAGCGTATAGATTTTTGGCCTTTAGCTGCAGGGTCAATGATATAGCGCCCTCATAGTAATTGCCCGGGCGTATAGATTGTTGGCCTTTCGCTGCAGGGTCAACGATATAGCGCCCTCAATAGATGCCCGGGCATAGAATTTTGGCCATTAGCGGCAGGGTGCCAGGGCGAATAGTCTTTTGCCTAATTACAGTACAGATCTTACACTTACACAAGTCTTAGATGATGATCTGTCATCATCTTCTGACTGAGTCTCAGCAATCAGCATTGTCCACAGTATAACAGTATACATAACTTCACGTACCTATTGCTTGCAATAGGTACGTGACATAGCCCCTGGTTTCAAAGCCGATACAAATGTGTCACAGCAGCGAGTAATTTTTCACGGAAATATTTCTTGAACACCGCAAAGCTTAGACGTTTGCAAATAAGATTATCAGTAATACGTTTTCCTACAGTGCATTCCTACATACCTTATTTTTAAAACCGAACAACTGAAGCAGAAAAACAGCGCATTATCTGAGGTGTGAAAATGAAAATTCGTGAATACATGTCGTCTAAACGGATTAAAGGCATATTATGTGATCTTTTCCAGAGGGCGCCCTCTATTCATGATTTTTTTTAGAAAGTAGATTTTCTTGCAGATTTACATTTCCGATCATAAATCATACATACATTCCAAGTTACAGAGCGATACGATTCCTAATTACCTCAAAATCATGGTTTTAGAGTGAATTTAGAGTGAAAAATATAAAGTGTCGGGATTCCGACAGTTTATTTTCACTCTAAAACCATGATTTTGAAGTAATTAAGAATCGTATCGCCCTGTAACTTGGAATGTATGCATGATTTATGATCAGAAATGTAAATCTGCAAGAAAATCTGTTTTCTATTTTTTTTTCGATGTTGAGGGCGTTCCCTGGAAAGATCACATAATATACCTTAAGATAGCGACTTCCTTTGTGTGTACCACCTGTGTCTCTTCAACAACTGTCAAAGTACTGTCAAAGTCCCCGAATTCCACGCACTGATTTGTCGGAACGCAGATAGTCAAAGTGTAACGGTTCGTGTAATTGACACTACGTTACTACGAATGGGGTTTCTACTACAATTAGCACTCGGAATCCATGTTACGTTCTGGTATCTTTAATCATCATTCTAACTCTCGTTCCTGCAACTCTTTACATGTCGTCTGGTCGAAGACCAAGACCCAACTCAACTCCCCGTAGCTGGGCACTAGCTAACTTCTCTAGCAGCAGCCACGTAGGCAGTGTGGATGAGGGACGTGATTGGTCCTTGATATGTGACATCACTTTGGTGTGCCAAATACCAATGATCAACACTGCCCTCATCCAGACTACTCACACGGCTGTTACACTACCTCCACGCTACGGAGAGCTGGTCTCCAGCGAATACATAAATGTGAATATTAAACATATATATGCATAACGATATGAAAAGGAGTTCATTGTTTACATCTCCAGATGTATGTGGGGTATGTCGATCCAATCCTTCGTGACGCGATGCACAGTTTTAACCATAGTCACTGTTTACGTTTCCGGTCATTCACCTCTATGTGGTTCGCTTCGTGACTAGACTACTGTCGCTGTCGCTTTTTCGTAGTCAACTCCAACGTGTGAGTTTACAACACTCAATCCTAACTATGTGGCCATATAGAAAATGTGTTAAAAATTCATCCCTGATGAATATTTTCTGTTTGAGGCGACTATAGCCATAGGATATTTCAAGAGAAATCACTCATGTGATTAACACGTGTTCCGAACGACGTGTTGTGAATAGTTCGATCAACAAATCGATACTTTGTTATCAATATAACAATAAATTGGAGAATTCGATTAACAAATCGATATTTTGTTATCAATATAACAATAAATTGGAGAATTCGATTAACAATCGATATTTTGTTATCAATATAACAATCATCGTTGACCAACTCGAAGAAAACAATACGTGTCTAGCTGGCGTTGAAACAAAGACGTCCGGATATCGCGAGTAATGCCGATTCCTTTATGTCGTCCTTATTCTGCCGTCCTCGGGATGAACAGTGACGACCCAATGAAGATGTTACTACGAATGGGGTTTCTACTACAATTAGCACTCGGAATCCATGTTACGTTCTGGTATCTTTAATCATCATTCTAACTCTCGTTCCTGCAACTCTTTACATGTCGTCTGGTCGAAGACCAAGACCCAACTCAACTCCCCGTAGCTGGGCACTAGCTAACTTCTCTAGCAGCAGCCACGTAGGCAGTGTGGATGAGGGACGTGATTGGTCCTTGATATGTGACATCACTTTGGTGTGCCAAATACCAATGATCAACACTGCCCTCATCCAGACTACTCACACGGCTGTTACAAAAGCAGTATAAACCGTATACTCCATGTAAGTATTTATAGGTGGTTTTTTTTAAATTTATCTCATTAGACCTCATACAACAAAAACAAATAAAACAATGCAAGAGATGAAATAGAATTCATATAAAAAATACATACAAGAACTTTATAAAGTGATTTATTAAATTATTTCGGCGAAATTTAATGGCGAAAAATTCATGAACTATACGGTATATCCAAGCGAATGCAAAATATCGTACACGTGGCCGGTGCCACTGTAAACAGCCTCGATTTGCGAGTCACATCGCGCGTCCCATTTGCCTTTTAAGGACTCTCGTATCATAGCGTCGCCCTCGATTTACGAGTCACATCTTGCGTAATCCACGCCCATATATGGGAGGCTCTTGTTTTGCATATTCATTTTGACCCGGCTGGCCTCGTGACGTTCTCAAAACAATGTCGCCGAATCATGTGTTTTTCCGACCACACCATTTTCTTCAAATACAATTTGACGACGATGTAATCCACCGATTTTCATGTTTGAATTATATTTGTAACTCTGAAGTATTTGCTAAGCCCAAGTGACATTTTCTAAGACGTCAAATGTAGCCTGGACGGTAAGTGCATACCACTGAAAATTGGGTTTATATGCCACCACACAACACGGGGGTTCCGTCACGATCGATCCCGGGGTAGAATTCGCGTGTAGTATAACACTAACAGTATGTATAGTATGTATTGTATGTATTAAAATCAAAAATTAAAATGTAGTATTGTAACCATGAACTTATTATGATCAGATAAGTCCATGTTGTAACTCATGAACTATGTGAACGAAATAAAGTATAAATTTTAATAATACTATAGTATTCTATTATTCAATTCAATAAAATAACTTCATTTTATTTATAAGGATAAGCTTATTAATTTAATAAGCTATATAAAATGAATACTCGCAGTGAGTGAAGTGATGTACCAGCAGCAGTACCACACCACACAGAAAACTTACAAGAATAAGCGATAAATGCTGCCGCACTTCCCGTTCTGCGGGATTGATGTTAGACTCTATACTTTAATAAGCTAATTATATGTGATAGTGGTATTATTCTTTCACATGCTGACCAGCTCATCAATCATCTGTTTATGTACCTCTCAACTTTGACCTGAGCGGCAACTTCAAAGGCAAAGGGGTGTTGCTTGACATTGTCCAATCATAATCTAATATTCCCGGCACAGTTGTCAAAGTTTGTATCTTGAAACTCTTTTCACATTCGGTACCTTTTGTGAATATACTTTTGTAAAACAATCAAAACACTTTTATTTGTGAAAGTCAAAGGGGGACAACTTAAATTACACATCAATTTACTGCTCTGCTGATTCATGGCTCATTCATGGTCCCATGGCCATACCCATTCAATCAATCAAGCTTGGTTCCAAAAATCGAATGCTGGCGGGTATTTTCCATCTGGTTTAAAAGTGCTGAAATACATTCATTCTATGTCAATTTTATATTTTTTGGTCTAAGAAGATACCCGATAAATATTTTAAGTAATTATCAGATTTTAGAGGTCTTTTAGACCTATTAAAATAGTTTGTTTACTATTTTTGATGATGGACATTTAAATCTCACGCAGGATTTTCGCGGCAAAAACGCCATCTACCGGCGGAGCAGTGCGCAACAAGGGGTGCGCGATTGTCGGGAGACTTGGCGGGTGAACAGTGCATCAAGTGCAGAGGTAAGAGTAAGATGGCTCTTCGTCACCACCTGAAAATTTCGTGATTATCGCGACGAAAATTGCTAAAATTTAGCATGCAATTGTATAATATCATTATAAAAGTGATATCAAAATTTGGCAATAATCTGTCGGTTGGTTTTGAAGATATAAGTCGCGAATTCGGGTCCGCCATCGCCAAACGGACAACTCGATTATCGATGGCCACTCGGCAACGAATCTTTGTTTGCTTGGTTGATTTTGGGAGTGGTTTTTCTTTTGGTTCTGTCTTCTTCAAGTCGGAAATTTTCAGAATCTGGATTTGTGGAAATATTCTTAGGTATATAATGTCTCAGAAAATCGACGTAGATACTGGTGTTCTCTTCAAAATAATGATAAAACGAGCCTCGAACAAACCGGAATAATTGCCAGCTCGTATCAAATATTTGCATTCACATCGATCTGGCTTGACCTTACGATCTGCGACAAAATAGTCTTATAATATCATGTAACGTTCACACCAAATAAATGTCTTATTTATTTATTTATCAGATTCGTTGTGTGAGCCGTGAGAAAGAAAAATCAAAAAATGTCTCGCCGAAGGTAAGTTTTTCTTGTTTTTGCATTGTTACTGTTCCCTCCTTTTATCGGTCATCAGCTGTTTCGGTAATAATTTCCGGTATTTCGATCCCCGGTGTTTTGGTCTAATTTTGTTCTTTCCTTGTTTTATATTGAAACAGCCAAAGAATACATGTAAAACATCCAACTGAAGACCAAGAACAGTACAAAATTTGCAAAAGAAAAAGGAGAAGTGAAGATTCAGACGAGGTAAGCATATATATTTTCTTGACGAACTTGCAGAATTTTGTGTTCATTCATGCACCTACAAAAAATCAAAACATTGATCGACACGTAGGGATCCCTGAAAATGTTCCTTATTTTCTTTTCCGATGTTGGTTTTCTTTCTTATTGAAAAATAGGCCGATGAACTCAGACATTACGAAGTAGAAAGAAGAAGACATCAATTTCAAATTCAGGTAAGAATTGCACGAGTTTTCGTCTCCGATTGATTATTTTTGTCCAGCTGTGAATTTCGCGCCACGTAATTGTTGAGGGTGTCCCCGGTAGGATCTCCCGCGACCTGTTTCCCGCGACCAAGGGTATCAGCCGATCGGACAGACGGGCAGTATGATTTATTATGTTTTGTGTTTTAAAGATAATTTACTAATTTTTCTTTCAAAATTAATTAATTTAAGATGAAAACAATTAATTTAATAAAAAATGAATTATTTTCAGTTGATTTTTTGAAAAGGTTTAAGCCATTTGTTTTGTTGAAAAATATTATTATTTATAATTTAGGCCTATATTAAATTTTATTTTTATTATGGAATTTGTTTCATTTCAATTTTTTAATGTAAATTTAACTTTATTTAATTACATGTTTAAAATGTATTTTGGGTAGAATAATACTAATAGCAGGCCTAACCAATGAATATCGACCCATTTTTTGGACAATTTTTTCTCTTAATCTTAGTAAGTCTTTAGGTAGGCCTATAAAGTTGAGAAAACATTAGTGCAGGGCTGTCAACTCTCCCGCATTAGGCAGGAATCTCCCGCCTAGACACGCTTTCTCCCGCACTCCCGCCTAGCATATAAAATCTCCCGCCTCAACAAAATGACCTCAATTAAAATGTTTATCAACACCTTTATACTAGCGTCCGTCGGTACATTTGCGATTTTGACCATCCAATTTTCGTGCGGATTTGAGGAAAACATCGCTACCCCACCCCCCCACCCCACCCCACTTACCAAGATTTAAGCTGCTGGCGGAAAAAAATTGTGTATGTATAACAATTTTTTTTGAGTCCGTATCTCTCCCTCCCAGCAAATCCCAAAGGTTGACAGCCCTGCATTAGTTAGTGTACTTTGTATTATATCACTGTCGCACAATCGAGTGTACTTTGTATTATATCACTGTCGCACAATCGAACAACCTGATACTCAGGGCTGTCAACTATCCTGCCTACTAGACACTCTTTCTCCCGCCTAGCATATATAAACTCTCCCGCCTCAAAAATGTATCAATTAAAATGTTTTTCAACACCTTGATACAAGCTTCCGTTGGTACATTTGCGATATTGACCAAGCAATTTTTTCGGCCGGTTAGTCATCGCTACCGCCCCCCCCCCCCCCCCCCCCCATTGCCGAAAAACCGCTCCCATATGAGAACCGACCAATACAAGGTCTACTGACATTGGATTTACCAAAGAACTGCGCTATTAAGCACACTAGGGATTACTAGAGACGATGATTTGGACGCATAATTCGCATCACGATAGTATCACGTCACACCGCTTCATAACGCGCTAATTGAATTTGCCGCCTGTATATTTAGAAACACGTGAAGGCGGTATTTCTGTGGCTGTAATATTAATAAAATAATTTTGATTTGCCAAACATTTTATGCTCCAAGTCATAAAACAGCACAGCACCATAGACTTTACTGTTAGGAAAGGCTTACTTAAATGGCTCTAGTTTCTAAATTAGCGAAATTTTGATATGTTTTACTCACAAGGGTAATATTCGGTCTCCGGTCTGGATATCACCGCATGTGTAAATCGGTCCGTGAAATTAAAATTGACCTCAAATCACCTAGTTAAAATGTCAGAACATCAACTACACATTTCAAACACAACATATTAGTGAAAAATTATATCATAAACCGTCAAAAAATAACTCTCTTTCCCGCCAAATAGGAACTATTGTCGTACTCAACTTTGATTGATCGCGACGATAGCGTGTCGCGATACCTATTTAGGTATGTGCTCCCTTTTGTCAAATCTCATGCTTTCGAGTCTAGTGGAGACTTGAGCATTGAGACAATAATGGATCTACGGCACATATTCTCCTGGCCACAGTCCAACATACGCGGGCGCACTTCGATCAGCTGAGTGTGCATTCTTGAAAACTCACAAATACCGCTAACCAATCAGAAATGTTAGGTCGAGCTTATGTATTGCGCACCATAGATGTCTGTTGCACCGGGGTTTTTTTTTTGGGGGGGAGGGTGGTGAGGAGGTCAACTTCATGTGACGTGCATCCATTCCTCAAGCTCTCAGCTATGAATTTATTAAGGTTTAGCTTAAAATCTCACACATAATGTCTCAATTTTCAGGCAATTGCCGCGCAGTTCAAATTGATTTGAAATGGCAATTGCAGACCTTGCTATATCATGATATCACAATATCCCTCCCCTCCCCCCCCCCCCCCCGAAATGAAATGTCAAACTCTATGAGTATGTATATAAAGCTATATCATGATATCACAATATCCCTCCCCCCCCCCCCCCCCCCCCCCCGCCCGCCCGAAATGAAATGTCAAACTCTATGAGTATGTATATAATTATTTACAAAATAGTCTATTATGCTCCCTGATCACTACAGGTCTGCCCTCCCCTCAATTGAAGACCCTAGTTACCCCATACCAGGTCTAAATTCCAGTTGATCCTAGTTGAAACGCTGTCCATTTTCCATATTAAACCAACTGGTGTTTGAACTGGTTTTGAACTGGATCTTATTCTTAACTGGGTTTCAAAACCAGTTCAAACACCAGTTTAAGCCGCATAGTTTAACCTGTTTTTCAACTGGTTTCCATGAAACCAGTCAACTGGGCTCAACTGGTTGAATCTAAATTGTGCCATTGAATGAATGTGGATAATAATTTGATTACATCAGGGCTGTACTTTCGGCGCGAATCCGCGAATCGATTCGCGTGAAGATTCGCGTAAAATCACTTTTTTTTAATTTTTTTAACATTTTATTTTTCCAAGTTCAAAACAGGACCTTAGATGACTGGTATTTGACTCTAAACTGTTCAAGTTGAAATTAAAATGATGATTGTTCTTAACAATAGTACAATAAATGTTTAAAATGCAGAATTTAAATTCAGTAAAAAGGATTCTCGCAAATATATTCTGCGAGAATCCATTTGCGAGAATCCATGGATTCTCGCAAAATTCCTCTGCGAGAATCCATTTGGATTCTCGCAGGATGTCGCGAAAGTACACCCCTGTACATGGTACTCCAACCCTTGACCCATAATCAATAAATCAATAAATATTTGTTGAATTCACAGGCCTAAGCTTGTTTGGCAATTTTAGTACTTGAACATGCCACAACTTATCAATAATATCCCTCTTGTGTGCTGGGTATATAATTCCTTTCAATGTTTTGGGCCAACAATTGATCACTGAATTGTCAATACTGACTGAATGGAAGAAAACATTACAGTCTATGAGATGGTCTTCAACTATCACTATATCCTGTATAGATTATTGGAATATTGGTACTTAACTTGAAAGTATTAATGTAACTGTCTTCATTAATTTCAATCCCCTTTTCAGGCTAAAGTGATCAAGGGTGAAGGTAATGAATGGCACTTGCATGTTCCAAAAACTGGGATGTTTTGTAATTTAGGCCTAATGGACCCACGTCACATGAGGTTGAGCTCCCGTAAAGTACGCAAACTCAACATCATTTCGCAACGGTCATCCGTGGTTGGCACTGCGTAATCTCGACCTCACTGCTCTTGATTGGTTGGTGCTCAAACGTGAGAACTTAAAAACTCGTGAATAAACATGAGCTTATTCGCGCACCATCACGCCAAACTGCGTCGGCTGCGGGACCACTGCGTTGGTGGTTACAGCGCAGCGTGACGATCATTAAAAGGCTTCAGTTTAAATTTGACCAATCAGGTGCTTTGGTGTTGTTGGTTGGCGGTATTTGGTGAGCTCAATCATGCGTGCGCAGCCTGATTGAAGTGCGCCCACATGTCGAACTGTGGGCAGGAGATTATGTGCCATAGATCCATTGTTTTATCATTTTTTGTGCCTAATTACAGAATTTAAGGTACAAAATAGTTGGTGCATTTGTAATTGTAAATGAACATTTTGGTATCACTTGTGTATTTGCATACTAAAAAGTAGTTGCACAAGTGCAGTGTGTGCTTAATTAGGTTAAAATCTTCTATACTTTGAAAATGTCAACATTTTCCTCAACATTTTCAACTTATATAAATTTCATTTTCAATCCATAATATGAGTTATTTTTCTCTGATAACTTTTTCTTTGCTCAAATCCTATTTCAATTTCAAAGCATTTGCACTGTTTAAGTTGAAACCCTTGCTCACTGGCTGAAAACAAATCTGTGTAATAATTGAATTTCAATGCCACTATGCCCAGGAATAGCCTAGACCCTAGCTAGTTCTAAGAGTGCAATTCTATCGGATCATGCAGATTGATCAACTTGCTATAAAACACACTGCTCAATCCTTACGACATTTATTTATATATGCAAATTCTTCTATAGTTCAGTGGGAAGCATTTGAGGATTCAAGAAGTTTTTACAATCAATGATCAATTAAAAGATTCATAGTCTGGAGCTTTACCAATCTACCAGCCGATGCACAGTATTATGTCGTTGATATTGATAAGACGCCATAATCCCCTGTCCCAGACATCCAAAACCAAGCTTGCTTACTTGCTTAAGGCGTCCCAAAGGGACGGACTTCTGTGATGGCCTTCCATACTGGTCTTTCAAGCATGCAGTTTTTCATGTCCTGCCTAGTTAGTCCTGTATCCTCTGATAAAAGCTTGATGTAATTCTTTCGTGGTGGTCCTCTAGCCTTGTGTCCATGCTTGGGTTGCCACAGGAGAACTTTGGAAACTGCTTCCTCTTCCCTTCTGGCACAGTGGCCGGCAAATTTTAATCTCCTCCGTCTTAGCCTCTCTGATATTGGTAGCAGGTTCCCATATAGATCTTTGTTGGTGGTGTGAGATTGCCATGATACATTAAGTGCTTTTCTTAAGAGGCGAGTGTAGCAACCATCCAGCGCTTTTCTCATTTTAGCTGTTAGTGTCCAAGTCTCGGCTCCATAGGTCAAAACAGATTCAACAGTGGTGGTAAACAGCTTTATTTTCAGGTTTCTTGAGAGTTTACTGTTCCATATTTTTGTCCTGCTGTTACAGGCTTTCCAAGCTTGAGCCTTTCTTATGTTGAAATCTTGCTCACTACTAGCAATCCAGGCACCAAGGTATTTGAAGTCTTGGACAATTTCAAGATCATTACCATCCAGTGTTTTAATTGGTGTTGGAGCTTCTTTGTACAGCATTGCCTTCGTTTTTTTGACGTTCATCCCAAGACCAACTGTAAAACCAAGCAGTGCATTGCTTAAAATTGTTTTCTAATTGCCAAATAGTAGTATTTTAATATTTTGCCATTTCATCTTTTTGATCTTTACAGAATTCATGGGTACCCATCTCTGAAACATCCGGCTTTGAACGTAGCACTCTTATACCAACCCCACACAGAGAACCAACAACTCCATCGGAAGAACTCCTAGATTCCGCCTCAAAATATCGCTTTCAGAATCTATTCCCAACACCCGTATCAGAGAGGGGATCACCTATCCCCTTCCCATCATTAAACTGGGCTGATCCAGATGAGCTATGGCAGGTCATGGTACAGAGAGAGTCGGAGTATGTAAGAGACACGAAGTGTTTAAAGAGGCATCCATGTATAGAATCACGTATGAGAGCAATATTACTAGACTGGTTAATAGAGGTAAGAATCATCAACTATTATAATAGTCAGTGTCATATTGCTATGGACGAAATCCAAGCTATTCACGCCAGCGTGTTTTGTTGTTGTTTGCGGAGCTCCCTCCAGATGAATGAAATGCGCGAATACCTGTGCATGCATGTGCGTGACAATTTTCAAGATCGACCAATCGGAATGCACGGTCATTTTTTTGAAGCGTCCAGTTCGCACTTCCGGGTTTACACACGTTTGCATCCACTTACATACATAACACATTATTGGAACTATGCCATAGCATTATGACGCCGACTATATACAGAAAGGGCTTGATAAAACCAAACGCAGAACACAAATGATGAAATGGTTGACATGTCAACAATCAATTTTGACATTGTACTTCAACAGGTAATGTCCGTTGTTGCTTCTTCTCCAGCTATATGCAAATACAAATTGCTTTATAATGGCTGCTGTTGCAAAAACTTATCCTAGCGCTGGTGCAGTGCCACATAGGCGAGTCACATTTAGGCAACAATGTTTTGTGTGAAAGACCAAAAATTAGCGAATTTTGCTTTATGGACCTGTAGTTTACAGAGTTAAATTTACCTACCTGTTACGTGGTTCCCTAATATTGGCAGTTCAAGTTACTCGACAACTTTGTCTTCACCTTATCTCAGCTCCTTATCCTTTATCATTCTTGTATTGCTTCCCTTCCTGCAGGTGTGTGATGTATATAGGTTACACAGAGAAACATTCTACCTAGCAGTTGACTTCATTGATAGATATCTAGCAGTTGCTTCTAATGTACCAAAGGGTAAACTACAGCTAATAGGAATCTCAGCTCTATTCATAGCAGCAAAACTAGAGGTAGGTAATCAAGAGTGGTGTTCATCATAAAACCATGGTTTGCACTACATGTTTTTTGGTCCAGGACCTAAGCATGTTCTGGGCCACATCGCATGTGACCCATCACATCGAAACAGACCAGTTGTCGGTAATCCTTTTTTGCAGAAAAGAACAAAACAAGATAAGAAAAAATAATAGGAATTTATCACCTCGCAAGCTTTATAAAATCTGTTTTTCATGTTCGATTTCAATAAGTTGTCATTTTAAAGCTAGAAATTAGATTTTTGTAACATGAGTTTAAATAAAAAATTTCCTTTTTGGAGACAATTGGTCTGTTTGATATGATGGGTCATATTTCTCAATTTTTTTCAATATATATACTATATAGGAAGGGAAGTACAACAAGTGTAGGAATTCTGATTGTGATGTGCCACCGCAAATGCTGCTTCCTATGCCACTTTACATTCAACCATATTTTTTATTCTTGCCATGTTCAAATCACCCTTTTATTGAATAGCATAAGCAAATAACTAAAAAAAACCAAATAAACAAACACACAAACGTTAAATTTGCAATAATGGGAATATTTGAGTTAAGAGCTGATCAAGCTCCAAGAAACTGTTTTTGTTGTTGTGCATTGTACTATGAATGATGGAATCGCCAAAGTTCCATTCTGTTTCTACTGACACTGACACTAATTTGGCATCACTGATGCCAATTTCGCATTCTGGCATCACCGATGTTTGATGCTAAAAGTATGAAAGAGATGCCGTTTCACTTCTCTTCTAGTGGTAAGGTCACCAAATTTCCTAAAGTGAAAAACTAAAACTGAGTGTCTGATGCAATAAACCCTTTGTATAGGGCGTGCGAAATCGCTGTTACCTTGAATTTCCTTAAGAAAATCTGTCATTTTGGCAATAGCTATTTGACAATGCTTCCTAAGATATTGTTTGTTACCCTCAATAAAAAGACAACCAAACTTGAATACCAGACTTCCAGCCTTAACATATTCTTGTTTGTCATTATTTCTTTCAGGAAATCTACCCTCCCAAGTTAACAGATTTTACGTATGTAACAGATGGTGCTTGTACAGACGATGAAATACTCATACAAGAACTAGTTATGCTCAAGGTAAGGCAATCAGTTTTCAATCACATCTTCATTACACGAGCCATAAAGTATGCAGATTAATAAATTGACTGTACTCTGTCGCCTTGAGGTGATGTGAGCAAGTTTACTTGTCATAGGAAGATATACGTGTAGCTATGATTGTTACGGGGCAAACCTCATCACATTGGAGTTATGCATGTGATGTTGTAATGCAATCACACAAAGTATACCTCATAATTTCTTTATAATATACATGATAAGCCAAAAAGAAGTCGGTATACAATTTAGTAACACATTTTTTAAAAAATCCATGAATTTGGTGCGCTTTCGGGGAAAAAAATTTAATCAGAAGACATTTGGAGTTAGAAACAGACAATTTGTGAGAATCCTATTTACATTCTAACATTCTAACCATTTTCGGGTAGATGAGGGCCATGGCTTAGTAGGTGGGACATAGGGCCAGCCGGATCGATTCATGGCAGGTTCCAGGTGATTTAGTTGGGGTTTTTTTCTTCGAAAATTGTGATCCTGGTTAATAACCCTGAACCGGGGTTAGGGTTATTTAACAACATTGAAAAGGAGACTGAATGGTCAAGTGAATGTATTTGTTTACATAGGTTTGACCTAACTTATAATTTTTTCTCCACCAGGCACTTAAATGGGACCTCTCACCAATCACAGTGAACACTTGGGTGACAATCTATCTACAGCTAAGCAGCTCACATGACATCATATCTAGTAAACACAACTTCTTATTACCAAAGTACTGCAAGGAAACACTAGTACACATAGCACAAGTAAGTTTATTAACAATTAGCATTTTAAAGATAGACAATTATCCTTTTGAAGGGAGGCAGTAAGTCTTTTGAAGGTATGACGACTTAAGTGCAGTAGGAGCGCAGTGTGACAACTGGATAAAATCAATACAAATGACAGTGGAAGACGTGGTTTTAGAATACTGGTGTCTGAGATATTCTGTGATTATAATAACATATTATTGTGTTATAAAATAAATACAACAGAGAAGAGTTATTCATTGGCACTTCGGTACACCTCTCTTATTTTGCAAATGGAAATTGGTTTACTCAAAATATTTCATGAGGTTTATAAAAAAAAAGAATTTCTATACAAATCTTGCAAACAAGGTACATTCTAATAGTATCCACCATAATGCTGTTGATGTTTCAAATAGCCAACATATAGTCAATTGCCTGTCAAAACCAATGAATGGAAGCATCTGATAGGTCATTCACAAATGTATTGTTTCTAATTTTGTCTATGTTTTCCTCTTTCCCAGTTATTAGATCTCTGCATATTAGACATGAGTTCACTACAGTTTAGTTACAGCATACTAGCATCATCAGCTTTATATCACATCACAACCAAAGAAGTCGCATTAGAATCAACAGGTAAGATTTTATATTATATTGTTGGTGACCATGCATGCAAGGAGTAAGTCAGGAGACGTAATACATGCTTTCCATTGGTCTGGGCCAGTCATGGGTGGCCTTGTCATGCCAGCCTGGGGGAGGGGGTGGTACTCAAATTTGTTGTTGTTGGGGACGTGCTGCTGGGGGTTTGAAATCCTGACCCACTATTACTTTAGGTTGGACCCATGTTTAGGGTTTTCCAGCGCAAACCATACCCCATGTTTAGGGAATTTTTGCAAAAAACCCAACCGTTTAGAGCGGCACATATACGGGAGTACCTCTCCAGACATACCAGTCAGTTATGGAATGATGGTTTGTGGTACTTGAATTGTTGTGTTCTAAGACGAGCTGTAGTCCATTCACCTCACACTTTACAGTGATATCAGAGCATATTTTACTGATCGACTCGGCATTCATACACGAGTCCTGAGATTTATCTTTGATTGTACAGGTGCATAGGTCTCGGAATTAAGAAAAATGTGTGTGGTCATAAGGTGCACTCAGTGCAATACACTCAATGTGTGGAAACTAGCAAATCAGGGCAAAAGATATATGTTATCAAACAGTAAATTTTAACACATCTACAACTCAGTGAGCTCTTCAGCAAATTAATGGCCGTCTAATGACAGGCATGAGAATTTTCCTATTTTAATAGGAATTCCTTCTTTTTTGGTCCAAATTTCTGTACTTTCTTTTAAATTTCAGCCAGTTTTTGGCCTTTTTAGCCCGATTTCACGCACATTTTCAGTTTTTTCATGTTTTTCATTCTCATGCCGTTAAATGAGTATGGTTTACCTCAAAAAGGGAACACATCAACATATCATGAAACGTGTTCGGATTCAAAAGTGGATGGACGACTTATCTTTCCCAAAAGATGTAATCAAAATTGTGGGAAGTACCTGTTTTCATTACATAATATTTCCTATTCTAATCAAATAAATCTGATCAAATGGAGGATGTTTTCATTTGTACTCTTCACCCTAGATTCACACTCGATAGGCAGCTAATCAACAACTTTAATTGTTATTGTTTTTCAGGAATGAAGTGGGATGATATAGCTACTTGTGTGCAATGGATGTCATCGTTTGCAATCACCATCAGAGAGATTGGATTAGCTGAGATCAAACCTATTGGTAGCATACACCCAGATGATGTACATAATATACAGACACATGTCAATGAATTCGCAGTACTAGTAAGTGTTTCTATACAATGTGTGTGTGTTATAATTTACTGTAAATCTACTTACGTTTTGCAAGTTATCCAATATTTCAAAGGGAGCTTAAATTGGATACTTACTAAAATGAACTGTGTAAGTTTGAACATTTGGAAAACAAATGCTCATTTTAGCAACAAATATAACCCTTGTTCCTCACAGGGGGAAAAGGGTGGGTGCAAGTGGGCTTTGACTGGTCAGACTTAGAGGACCTCCATTAGGGTATTGTCCATATAATTTTGAATGGATTGCAATCCCCAAATTGTAGACTTTGGGGTCTTTGCAGATCCCATGATATCATTTTTCCATATAGAACCAGGATGTAAATTCTTTCTCATATTTTATTAGATAAAGGGCTTGAATTAATCGAAGGCCATAATTGCCTTCGATGCCCCATCTAGTAGCCTTGGTGCCCTCAATTTCTGGCTGTTTTTACTCCATTCAAAAGTACATAATGGCCTGCCTTGGTGCCCTCAATTTCTGGCTGTTTTTACTCCATTCAAAAGTACATAATGGCCTTGGATAAAGTTGGTGCCCCTTTCAAATTGCCTGCCATTTTCATTTCTTATTTCAAGGCCTGATTAGATACATGTGACTAGTATATTAGGCAAGTGTAAAGGGCTTTTCATTTTCTTTAGATTGGATCATTGATTTTGTCTACCTGTAAACTAATCAATAGATTCACAACCTTGTGCGACTATTGGGAAACTGTTTATTTTTCTCATCAATTGGTGTTGGAACCTTTTGAATGCATCAAGTATTGATTTGGACACATAGGAAACTTATTTGGTTAGGAAGAACATGTAATGGTTCTCTTTATTCCTCCAACCATTCAATCCGTAGTGTCAACAGAGTTTGTCTGGAGTATATTGCCAATGTTTTCACCCAATTGCAGAATTATCTTAAATTAGAAGCGAGACTGTTGGCTAATAGAGATCTAACCAAGTGATGTGTCTCATTAACCATGTATGATTTTACTGACCAATTCATCAGTTGTGGGCTCTAAGGTTCCAAATAGTAGGGGAAATATTTCAAATTTGGCCAAATATAGGACTTGCCAGTTATAACTCCGCTATAACACTTTTCCCTCATTATTTGTGTCTTTCAGGAAAGAGCACAGGCCAGACAAATGCAAGTGAGCAAATCAGCAGCCAGGGCTAGCCCACTACATGTACCAGGAATGCTAACACCGCCACAAAGTAGTAAGAAACATGAACCTATGTCAACAGCGTGATAACACCTGCTGGGATACGTAGTAGGGTGAATACTTCACTCACATGGTTGAGTGTTCTGGTTAACAAACAATGCATGATGTTTTTTAATGGTATTATTTATTTTAATAATGGGAAACCGTACAAGTGAATATGCAACATGTCATGAATTGAAGTTTAATTGAATTCCTTAAGGCTGTGATGTCAACTTACATGCAGTGTTTATACATAAGCATCACCCTTTTATAAAACTGTGGGAAGGCAAGCATTATGTCAATCAGGAATAGAATTTTAAATTAGAATTAATAATATAACTGATAACTGACTGATTCACATACAGTTTCAACAAAAGAGATTTGCATTTCATGTGTACTTCAATTGCTGAGAATCTAACAACTCAATTCAATTTATTTTTGTGCCTCAATTATATATCCAATTCCGCATTGTTTGACTGCGTTAAACATGTGTGTGTAATCCACCGACGCCATTGCCTTGAGAAAGCAAAATGTTCCCCAAGCAGCTAAACATGTACTGAAAAGTGGAACAAGGTTCTTTGCATCTTTCTTAATTGTGTGACCAGCAACAGGTTCTCACTTTTCTCCTCAATTGATCCATGTAGCTCTTGGTTGGCACTCTCATCACAGACAAAAGTATTCAAATTTCAAAGTGCTCCAAAAATAGCTGTCGGTCATTTCATTCTAGGAAGTGCCGAGTTTACAAATGCTTTAATATGAGCATGTTGCATATTCACTCAGTAGACAGTTAATTAAATTTTGTCACAACTCTTCTGTATGCATATAATTATTTGATACTGTTGTATTTGTATATATGATTGAGGTTAGACAGTACTTGGCCCAAATGGACTAATTGAAAAGACAGAATTTAATGTGTACATCATAACCCAGAAGATGATTTTGGATGTGTGCTGTGTTTTATATTTCTACAATTTTTTTACAACAACCAGAATTATTGATAACAAAATCATAACACACATTCTACTTGGTGCTTGCATTTCAAAGTTGTTCTGACATTGCAGCTCAATATCACATTCAAATTGTCTACTTTCTAATACTAACAATATGTACACACACAACACAAAGGTGCTGGTTGTTTGATTGAAATGAATAGTTTGAAGACAAACTTGTAACTTAGTTGTTGCAGCTGAAATTTAAGCAGCTAAATTTAGGACAGTCGAGCAGGTGAGAAATATTTTACAGCAGTTGACCTACATGCAGCACACAAGGGTTGCTAAATATGCACTGTTAATTTCAGGCAACTTATCCTCGATAAAAAGGGAATGTAAGGGACATTCCCCCCTTAAGTTGTATTCAAAAATATTTTATTGGATTTCACTTCAAAATCATCAAATTAATGGTATTGTGTATGCAAGTGATGACAGTTACATACGATATGTTAATTTCAAACTTCAATTGTACTTTAAGTTTCAATTGAATTTGAAAAAGATGTACTATTTCGTTGGTGTGAAACATGCTACACCAACAATGTGTTTCTATGATGGTAATATTGTATTGTGTATATATATTTAATTTAGTGTGCTTAGACCTATATTTGAAATTTCTTTGCATACTCGAAATCCCTGCCATTAAAATGGTAATGTATTCTGTTTAGAGAAGAAATTGTGATAATTTATCAACATTTCTTAAATTGACTGTACAAGGATGTGTGGTGTATCCATGCCTCAAATGGACCAAAAGGATACATAATAATATAGTATAGTAGATATTTGTCTGATAAAGTGTACTGTGGGTCCCAGGTATACTCCCAGACATGCACCAATTACATGGTAGAATAACAGCCTGTGCGTCATATACTGTATTTACAATGAGGCATTTCTACTGTATAAATGATGCATGCCTTGGACCACAGGACGCTCTCAGACAAATACCCTTTTTTGCATGACAGGCACTTGCCACCCACTGGTTCATACTATACTAGAATCGAGTGACAAAATCCACCCTTCATCCTTAGGGAAATTGAGATACAATGTCAGAGTTATTACTCAAATAGGATTTACCTTGCAAGGCTATCACAGTCTCTTTCAGTCTTGTGATGCAGTGCCTGTTCCTCTGGTCACAAGACCAGCGATTGAGTGATCATTTGACAAGGTTGTGATGGCTTATAGTCAGTGTCATAATGATATGGATGAAATTCAAGCTATTTCACGTGAGCATGTTTTGTTGTTGTTCGCGGAGCTGCATCCAGATGTATGAAATGCACGAAAAACTGCTTGCATGCATATGATTTCACTATTAACCAATCGGGACGCGGGGTCATTTTGTTCAAACTTTCGGGCTTACTCTTGTCCGCATGTATGCACAACGCATTGTTGGAATTATGTCCATAGCATTATGACACTGACTATAGATCTCCTTTTTGCCAAACGAAGAGGCATTTGCTTGTCAGAGAATAAATAGTGCCTAGAATCCAACATGCAAATATACCAATACATTTTGCATAATTTCCAGCTTATTCCATAAATATGTTTATTGAAAGCAAAAGAAACTTAAGTATGACAGCCTTTTGTAATTTGATTGACAAGAAGCGAGGTAGTATCTTGAAATTTTTATTGTAGTGCACTAACTATATGCACAAGGTCATATGTAACTTATTTTACTAAATGCTAATTTATAAATGTCTAAGTTATTATATGCAACTGTAAAAAAGGACTAAATGTAAAATAATTTTTACTTGATTTTTAAAATCGAGCAAACGTGGCCATGCCAAAATAGTGGCCATGCCAAAATAGTGGCCATGCCAAAATAGTGGCCATGCCAAAATAGTGGCCATGCCAAAATAGTGGCCATGCCAAAATAGGTGGCCTCCTATGTTCATATTCTTGAATGAAATACAAAGAGTGCCAAGCATTCTTCATCCGAGTCTGACTTTGACAGTACTGAATGTATTTTGTAAATAAGTCTATTCAATTATATTATGTTACTACAGGGTATTAGAATGATATGGTCTCCAGTAGTTGATAATATGGATTAATCTAGCAAGCCAAGCACAATTTGCTGACAAAGTAATAGGTGTAATTGGATTATCGCTATGTCAATTCATGCTTTGAGTCCCGAACCCTAATTGAAATGATCACCACAAAAAATGCCAATTAACATTCTGCATTTTAGTTACACTTCAGAGTCCTTGGATATTGCAGATGTAGTATCAACATAAGTTTTGGCCAGCAAGCAGTGATTCTATACAATTAACATTTTTCATTATTTGACTTGGCTTGTTAGATTAGTCCTTACCCCGAAATAGAAATATGGTTATGGATATGGCAAGTGGTGTTTTTGGATAGATATTTTATAGTGTAATAGGCCTATGAAATAGGCTCTGGTATTTCACCATTCGGTAGTAGCTTGCGCCCTTATGAAGGCGGGGTTCAATTGAACTCGAAAACTACCCAGAATGGTGGATTTTATTTAAATTCATGGGCTCCCAGTATGTTTTTGTAAAAAGTCAAAGAATAGTGGAGCTCATTGGATATTAATTACAAACTTTGTATATATTGTATAAATAATGTCGACCAAAGGTATTACACAAACTGATGTTTTAGAACTTGTCCAGATTCATGCACATATTTTTGTTTTGGGGTAGAAATTGTCACGGTAGATCTTTGTAAACCTCATATGAGTTGGTTTGTGTGTGATGTCTCGTTTCATGAAATTGTATTGAAATTTGCATAATATTTGATAATACTTTGATGAAAGAAACATCATACTGTTGAGAACAGAGTAATTTTTGTATTCCACGAATTCTGAATTTTAT
The DNA here is from genome assembly GCA_035610835.1 of Ophiura sarsii. NCBI lineage: Eukaryota > Metazoa > Echinodermata > Ophiuroidea > Amphilepidida > Ophiuridae > Ophiura > Ophiura sarsii. The sequence goes on along the minus strand of CM069458.1, from coordinate 15,840,306 downwards.
AATTAACAATTTGCCAACAAAAACTGAGTTGCTGTATTGTATAAATTTATGTATCAATATTTTCATTGTTGTATCATCTCAGGATGTGGTCTGAACTTGCATGTTAACATGTAAGGATGTTTTTAAAATTCTTGTATATTAATGTGAACATTGTAAAAAAGAAAATATTGAAGAAAAAATGTATAAAAAAGAGAATATTATTATTATTGTTTATCCCTGCAACCTCATGTATTATAGCTAGCCCTTCCGATTTTAAAATGACAACTATACACCATTTACATAACTCTGTGCAGTGATATTGGAGTGTATTCCAGGGATCTAAGTTCAATCAGTTGCATCTTGATTTTGTTACCATTATGGATTGAATTGATCCATGATCAAAACATTTTTTAAATGGTTTTTGATGACTTTTTAAAGAATATAAGCCAAATCAAAAGGTTAAATCACCAGATTCCTGGCATTAATATAGCATGTTTCACTCTAATTTGCTATGTGCAATCACAGATTACTCTTGGCACATGTGGCTCATAAATACTGCATATATCACTGTGATACACACCGATGCCACTGCACAGGGGTATGTTAAGGACCTACTACAAGTTGTAGCTTTAGTGATTTGCCAAAATACAGTATTTGTGTTACAACTGCTGTATGTAAATGGACATTATTATTTAAAGATTTTCATGTTTCACTACAGTACAAAAGGAAAAGTGTGAACCAGGAATTGTCATTCGGTTACATGAATTAGTACAAATCTGAATTGATTTGCGATGTATGTTTTCAGTGCTGGGCAATTGATTGATAGGCAATAATATGTACTATTTTGGCAACTATAAGTACTAAGTAGCCGGTAACCCCAACTGACGGTTGCTTGAATGATAAGTACTTATTTTTATTCCAAATGTATGTGCTCTGACATTAAAATTTCTTTTTATGATATTATTTATTAACTTTATTAACTTTATTTATATGTGGGAGATGTTAGAAAATTCTTACTCAAGTATGGGCACATTCTTTCATTAGTGCATTTGCAATTAATGCCCATTTTGAACTCGATATTGACTGACATCTTTCCTATGAGAATATGGTTGTTTGCATGTGATGGGAAAATTCAAGTTAATAATATAGCATAGTGAATATTCTTGATGTGATCAAACTAAGTTGGTAGCTTACCGCTTAAATATGAATCCTCTGCGAAACATTTGAGTGTCTTGTTACAAGTGGATATTAATAATAAAATAAACAAATCTGAGGATTTAAAACAATAAAAACAAAGCAATTATTTTCTTATTGTTTTTAGCATAATTATATCTGAAAATAAATATCCCCAACTTTGATTTTCTTGATCGCATCAAATATATATTTTTATCCGCGGTATCAAATATATTTTTTAATTTTGATTTTGCGTAATTGGGCACATCACAAAGTTCTGTTCGAAGGATTGTACTAACATCCGGAACAAGCCTCAAATTTCCTGGAGAAAAAAATTGAAAAATCCAGGTAACGGTTTGGTGTGGAAGTCCCATCCAAGCAAATGATCATAATGAGATTTATTCCGTTGAGTACTGGGTTAGATGTGTGGTTGGGCATGACATTGTATTCAGTGAGATCATTTGCATATTTGGGACTTCTACATGTACAAGAAACCACTACCGAAATCCATGATAGATTGAAAATGATTTATAGATCTGATGAAATTGTAGCTGTTTTCAAGAAATAATTTTGATATACACCTTGCACAATGATGGTATAATGAAATGGTAATAATATGTACATTTTATAGGTAGTATTCTCTGTGTAAATGTACCCGTTTATAGTTTTACTTTCTCACAAGTCACAACACACACTGTTGTGTATCTAAATTATTTAAAAATTAATGTATTTTGATTGTTTAACATTTTGGGTAATTGTGAATAAGTTTTATACTGCATAATGATGTGTTTTGTCTATTTAAAATGAAGTTGAGATTGATAATAAAAAGATGAATGTTGAGGTGCTGATTGAGAATTAAACCGTTGCTTTTGAGAATGATTTTCTTTGTTTTAGTTACGCCAAATTGGCAAGAAATGTGCATTTTTAATCTCAGCACACGCAAAGGTTATCGAAGCTTTCATGTGTAATTTGCCCTATACGCATTCATCACACACAGGGCTCAAGATAAGCGGGGTGCTGGGCGATTTGTACCCCTCGGTCCTCCTGCCATAGCGCCCGGTAATGCTGAAAAATAATCAACAGAGCGCTGATATTTTGTCCAAACCAGCGCCCGTTGACGATCATGAAGCTTGCCCAAAACATCGAATTTCGATTTGACAACACGATTTAATAAAAAGTTCGCTCCTGGTAGACTGAAAGTAGCTCCTAGTTCTCAATAAATCCCATGATCCGGGTGCTACTTTGGAAAAAAAGTAGCTCCAGGTAAAAAACTGGTAAGGTAAAAGGTAAAATCTTGAGCCTTGATCACACATGGTTGCATTCACGTGCACCTACACATCTGCAGCTGATGGGATAGTATATTACCTAACTTAACGAACGTTGACTGGAATCCATTGTACCGACATTGAAAATGTTCCCTTCAAGCAACGAAAAAAAAGAAACCCTGTTCTACGTGTGAATAGACCGACCCCTTGGGTGGTTCGTCGGTCACGCTTAACATTTTGATGAAAATCTGTAAAAATATGCCTTTTTTGACAAACTATAAAAACAATTAAAGTTGGTATTCATTTGTACTTAAAATACTTCCCTAAAATTCTAAAAACATGGGAATGTCGGGCCAGTACATGTAGAACAGGATTTCTTTTTTGTTCGTCGCCTCATCCAGCACCTTTCAATTAACAAGAGGTGCTCTCACAAAAAGCCAGTCTAATGGGTGATTTCAGTCGGCATCATCCAGAAGTTTTGTCAACTTTCTTTTAATGAGTGGTATATAGGAGCCTTGTTCACATGTGGTGTTTTTCATGCATTGCATTTATGTTGGCCCTGTCTGCATATCAAGATTCAGAGTAGTTGTACACTGAGCCAAAAAAGAAACTTATAAAATGTTAACAGATCACCATAGGATCAGTGCACATTTCTCATTTGTCATTGAAGCAAACAATTGGTTATTGACTGCCATTTGAAGCAATACATTGCAGTAATATTGTATCCAAATTTGGTACATTTTCATGCACAGGATTTTATTTGGTGATCTGTTAAAATTTTATAAGTTTCTTTTTTTTATAAGTTTCTTTTTTGGCTCAGTGTATATAGGCAGAGTTAATAATCCATTGATCATCTGATTTGGTAGGTTTCAAGCCATCATTTTCCAAATGCCTATTCATTTGATCAAATTACTATTTCTTGTTTAAAGTCAATCAAATTGTTGGGTGGTTGGTTTAAATAGTGATTTCATAAAATGACTTGTGAACACCAAGTGATGAGTGCAGGTGTGTGTGGATTTTCCTTTGTTAAATCTCCAATCATGTTAATATAAGGCAGCCAAATTGGTCTGAAGAATATTGAAACAATTTGTCTACACTCCGTGTCAGCTTAAGTTGGGAGGTGATGCAAGCACTTATTCTTGTCATAGATGTAGCATTTCTACCTCAAGACCCACATCCAAATGCCATTGCAGTGAAGTTACAAACGCAATGGTATGATGCAATCAATAGAATATTCGCTGATGTCACCTGCCAACAAGAAGAGACGTTCATACATTTACTGTAAAACCATAAATGTTTGCATGCACTTAAATTTAGCTTATTTCGCGAGGAGCAATTACTCACAAAAATTTCATGCAATAAATATTTCCAATCTACCTGGTAGCAGTGCATTGCAAAGTTACATTTACAAAATGTTCATGTCATGAATTAAGCCAGTATTGCTGATTCATGACATTTTAAACTCACAAACGTTTCTGGTTTTACAGTTTTGTTCTCTAATGACAGCCTGCTAAGATAAACAAAACACTTGTAAAAGAAACAATCTGGTAACAATGAGTAGTTCCTTTTTAAAGTCTTGCATCATTTTATTTTGAACAAATAATAACTGTTGCAGAGAATTATTGCTTCTAGCTCTCGTTCAACCAGAATGATTAAATTATTCATCTTTTTCCGGAGTAGGCCACGATGCACATTAACACTTTAAAATGTTATATATACATAGACCTACTTTGGGGATCATTAATCACTTTGTTGTGTATACACCATAGGTGCGAGGTGCGTTAAAGTAGTTAGCAAGTTGCCATGGGTTAGAAAAGTCAATACAGTTTAAAATGACATAAAAAACCCAACAAACCAAGGTGTAAACATTTTTGCAGCAATTAAAATGTTAAAATATTTATTTTCTAAATGTTAAGAATTAATTATATTAGTGGTATTGTTTGTTATTGGGCTTAGTGTTGGTTGGTATGAGAAATTATTGTGTACTCTGTCGCACTCTCATACTGGGTTCAGCCTACAGCTTTGCCCAGTATGATAATTTATATGCACCCTATTCTCACAAAGATTCTAGACAGTGAAGTTGCGAGAATCCATTCAGATTCATGAAGAATCCACTTGAAGAATCCATACAGATTCTTGAAAGATAATCTGTGTAACATTCTATTTCAATAGAGGAGAATCCAAAGATTTTGATAAAAATTCTTTGCAAGATTAAAATAGATTCTTGCAACCCTTCACTCTTAGTTTAGCAAGATGAGGAGGCAGAAAATTAAATACATGTATCCTTACAAATCAATATTCTTTTCAACCTCCCAACGTATTGAACATTTTCTTAAATACACATTTTCTTAAAGACACGTTTCCTTGCAAAATGTCATACTGATATAATTGCTTGAAAACCCCTCATCTCTGGGAAGGGGAAATTATTCTTAATTTCCAGTACCCTCTAATCTCTTTTCCCCAATTACTCATCACATTTGTATGAAATTTACTGATGATTTTTTAGGAGAATTTAACATTGGTACCCTAAATATCGCAGTCATGGCACAATTTTCCCATAAATATCTTGATAAAAACATCATGAAACTTCATAAAGCAGCAATCATTTACTGCAAAACATGGACCCTGCATTATTTTTCATGCTTTTCATGCTCCAAGCAGCTATAGTGAAAATAAAAATAGTGAATTTAAAAACAAGCGAAATGGCTGAAGCAAAAATGTAATTGCACAAGATTCAACTTATTTATTTTCTGAAATTTTCAGAGTAATCATACTCCGCTGTCAGCGGGTGAAAGATAGTTTGCGACTGACTGTTGACTCACGTTTTGTTTTGATATTGCTAGGAGTGGGCGTTTTGATGTTTTCAGCAAGGAGACTTATTTAGAATAGGGCTAATTTCCTTCCGGATGTAGATGGCCTCTACTGTGATCTTTCTGGGGAGAAGTGTGTCATCCCTGCAGAAACTTTAACGTTCTCCATGTTGGGGAATACCTTGTTATTTTGGAACGTTCCTATAGGGCAGATTGGTTAGATTCAGCTTTGGTAGTTGATGACAGAGTAGGTTACTCCGAAAATTAAAAAACTATTCCTTCTTTATGTCTACTACCAACACGAATATGAAGAACATTCATTCACGAATATCAAACTTCTACTGATAACACGCAATTAACACATTTGGTATGTTAAATATTTTAAATATATTAAAGGTCATCTTATATTACACTCAATATTAAAAAACATTGACATTCCTTTGGCATGTAACTCTTGAAATATATTAATGAAATATAATTTTGTATCTTTATAATACAGAATTTACATGAATAAATACATAACTTTTTCAAATCATATCTCCAATATACAGAATTTACATAGAGTAGCATCAATTCTTATAATATAATGTATCTTATGCATAGTTTATACATATATTTCTAAACTTTGAATTTTTATATTTCTTTTAAATATATTATCTCAAGTATATACATAATTATATATTTAAACAATCGAACATTACTTTTATCTAACCTATGATAAACACAATATCAATAGCTAACTATGTTGTCCTTCTGGACGGACTGAAACTGTTTGTAAATAGTTGCTATTATAATCTTTTGTGATATATAAGCGACCAAATTGTACATTTAACTGATTTTTCAAAATTGGTTATAGTGTCAACAAATGTGTGACCAATCGTTAGAATCAATTTCCATTGCTACCCATTGTTATCGGGGCCACTCATGTATAAAAATTGTAATCATCTGTGTGAACCCACTCTCAAAAACTACCCTTAACGTGGATTCTGAAAGAAGGAAAAGGTGAGCCTTAACAAGGATTTAGCTCAATGAATCACACTCTTGTCTTAGCAAAGGATATAGGTCTTCATGACAGAGTTGTGGGATTCACTTTTTAGTAAATTTGTCTTATACCCCTAACCATTTTGGGCAGTTTTAACAATGATGACACGGCGGCCCAAGCTCCCCTTAGCACAGTTTCAGGTTAAAAATTACACCCTTATTCTCTGAAATTGGTGATTTTGATACCCTTAGCATGGGCCCGTAGAAAGATATCTGCGTTTTCGTTCACACGGATGATTACAACATTATACCTGACTGACCCCAGAGTTCAGTACAAATTAGGGGGAAAAAATGCAAGATTCCTTTTCATCCACGCACAAAAGGAATCTCATCTTATGAGTTGTCTAAGTGACATGTCGCTCATATACGAGGGGGTATCAAAAAGTTCTTGAAATCCCCCAGAAGTAAAGGAGCCAGAAACTTGTTTTTGTTATGTGACCCTTCAGACATCTTTAAAAAGTCACTGTGCAAAGTCACACATCTCTCCCACTATTTATTACCTGTCCACAAGAACTTTTTGATACCCCCTCGAATGGTTGCTGTTCTGTCAAAACCAGCTTGTACATATTCCCACCCTTCAACATGTATAAAGCAAATGCACAGGAAGTGTTGCTTTATACATGTTCAGGGCCAAGAGCACTTACAAGGTTGTGATCGATGTCCCTTGTCCCATTTTGGCCCTTGAACATGTTTAGAGAATTAGATTGCCCAAAGGTTATACATTGGAAGTATTACTTTAACCGTGCTGAAGGGCCTGATAGAGATACAAGGTTTTGACAGAACAGCGACAATATGCTTTGAATGGGGCTAATGCTACTTTAATTTACAAATGACTAATATGGGTACTGAACAAACAATAAAGAATTACTTATGGTCATGCTCTGCAAAGCTTTCTCTGTGTTGATGAATTAACTTTTAAATATTTAACACAACATCAGTCATAGACTATACTTATTGCCAAGACAATGCAATTGCCAATTTATCTTTTTTTTTCTCACTCCTCAATTGACTGAAAATGAGCAACTGTCAGCTGGGAAACCTTTGCCTGCTTCAAATCATGCCACTTTTAATCATGATCCTTACCACTTAAATGACAACTCTCAACAACTTCCAGCTATGAATCTCACCTGAGTATTTTGGAGGACAACCAACCAAGTACAAAGTATCATGTTATTACCTTATGTCATTTACAATGGTGGTTTTGATGCATAAAATAACAGAAGTAATGTTTAAGATATTGCACATTAAATTCACACACTTTAAACATGTAAAACTATGTAAATTGACCAACATCAAATAATACTTAAAAATGAAATATTTTTTAATAGACTTATATCCAAGTGTCTATAAAATAAAAAGCACACCTTTTCCGCTTTTCAACAACCTTTGAGTGGTTATTGAGTGATTTTGATCCAAGATACACAAAATCAAAATGTAACAATATCGGCTTAGACAAATCCCACTTATTAGTCACTTATGTTACACAGGTCTAGTCATGAACTACTTAAATGAATTAGTTCTATTCATTAATGAATGTTGATGCTTAAAAATCAAATCTGATTCACGAAAACTGCACCTAGATACAGCATCAAAAAATTACATTTAGTTTGGTCATGTTATTTATTATCTGATTTCAAATTTTAAATATATAAGTAATACTTTTAACACAACAGTGAATTAATACAATGCTATTTAACTGTAACTGTGAATATCAATTATTCATAAAACTACTGCAATACACAGTTAATAGATCTATTTGTGACCCATCATATTAAAACAGACCAGTTGTCTCCATAAAAGAAAATTGTTATTTTAATTTCATGTTACAAACCAATTTGTTAGCTTTAAAATGACACCTAACATTGAATTTGAGCATAACACAGATGTTATGCTGCTTGAGAGATGAAACATTCATTTGATTGTTTTTGTTTTTTCTCCTCTTCTTTTGTTCTTTTCTACAAAAAAGGTTTGCGGACCACTGGTTTGTTTTGATGATGGGTAACATTTCCTATCTACAATTTATTATTAATATATGGTCTATTCCTTCAAATACTCCTTGGTGAGGTGACGTCAGGGTGTACTCTAGTGATAAACGCAGCACTATTTGCGCAATGGCTGAAACTCTTCTTTGATCGTGCCATCACAGCTCAGTACTTTTACGCCCACAATATCATAATCCTTTCACTAGAATATGCGCTGACGTCTTCCTCAACTCAACTTGAGGTATAAATCAGGAATCTCGTTTCCAGCAGCCTGGTGCTAAGCATAGATGAAAGGAACCAACAATTTGGAACCCGGTAGTATATTTTAACAGAATAAATCGTATTGGAAACTGTAAACCAATGCTTAGCACCAGGCTGCCGGAAACAGGATTCATAAATCAGTGTCCTTATTTGTTTCCTTGCTGAAGAAAAATTATGCAATACACTTGAACATTTTTAATAAAGAAAAGTGGAAGCCTCTTCTTCGACGGAGCCTGGGAATGGGCACTTCTGTCCATAAATCAGAATATTCCTTGGAAGATGCTGTCAAATGTGTCATGCACATCATCATTTTCAGACAACCTGTAAAACAAGGAAAGATGATGGTTGGTGTTAAGCTTCAATAATAGAATGTAAAGTAATATCTCTCATGGAATAATGTCCTTTATTACTTTTTGCTCAATAATTTTGTCATTCTGTTAGAATCATCAAAACTTCTTCTCTCCTTTCTTGATGGGATGCACGGCAGACCATTATTGAATTACTGCAGTATTTATAAGCATGTGAAGCTGATATTGGATTCTTTATGCTTATAAAAAACAAGCATTTTCATAGTTTATGAAGTCAAATTCCTTCAATATTACGATGTACGGAAGGTCAGCTTGTACAGTGAATATAAGCAGTCACCAAAGAAGACCCATTTTACAAACACAAAATAAATAGAGATAATTCATAGACTCTTAATTAAAGACAATCCTTTATCATAACAAACTCAATATCAATGGCATAGCTAGATGGGGGGGGGGGGGGTCTGGCTGTATTGTAAACAAGCGGTACCGAGAAAAGAGGCAAAAAAGGCAATATATATTTCAAAATACAACCTGTTTAGGTTAAAAAATATCATATTTGTGTGCTTTATGTCTAAAATTACCAACATTTTGGTCACTTACTTCCAAATCATGGCTAACACCACTGCTCTTAATGTAAAAAAAATAACAGATAATGGATAGCTAGCTAAAAATCCTAGGTCTATTTACAAGAAATAAGTGATTAATTACATAATTGTTACCTCTGAGATTGGGTGGAAAAGAAGCTAGAGTTTCCTACTGTCTGTGGTGGTCTTCTAGTAAGAGTAGTCTGTCTCTGATGGATCGGTGGCTTGCTGATTAGTTGGGTAATAGGTCTCATAGCTACATTTGGAGAACATCTGGATGATGGCATTACAGGACTCAACTGTGGGAGAATAATAAGGAATAAAATACATTACACTTTTATCTATCTACCTATGATTATAAATGAGTTTTCCCCCGATACATTTATTGATACAATAAATAGATAGACATCATGGTGTGATCAAGCAAATATGGTTGGTAGTCAGGAATATTACCTTTGAGATATTACAAAGCAAAATATTTTTTGTTTTTGTTTTCTATTGCGTTGAGAATCTGTTAAATCTGTTGAACTACTACCTGTCCAATTTTCACCTAACGATATCCATTTAGATAATAATTTCAATCAGGGAATACAAATTGTTTGTACCTGACTTCATACTTGATTGTATACTTTCAAGTTCCTTCCCATAAGTACTGTATACAATTTGCAAGTCATAAATCCATATGAAAAATATAGAATTTGAAAATTCTTGCAAAAGGTATAAGATATATTGCAATTTTAAATATTAGCAACATTTAATAAATCCTACCTGTTTTTGACTGTACTTTGCTTCTTCCGCTTCCATACATTTCATCATTTCCTCATCCAGACTAGAAACACTCAAGCTAGTACTACGAACACTAGCCACATCACCATCATCCGTCAACACTATCACAGGCAAGTCTTCATCAAGACTCATAGCAGGAGAACTGTGAATACTCAAGATATCTGGGCTTTGCTGAGGTGATGATGTGTTCCAATATTGATGAGATGATGTCTCCTGAGCAGGTTGTCTTTGGAAAGATTTCTGGTATGGAGGAATCTGATTTGTTGGAGGATGTGGTGCCATGCCATGTAGAGGATACTGCTGTGGTGCCATCCATTGAGAAGGCATAGGATTGGAAGAGTTTGGATAATTTTGTTTTGGAGCCATTCTCTGTGGTGGTATCTTGTTGGTGGTAGACTGAGGAATCATCCTTTGCAGAGGTGGACGATTGGAGGTTGTTGGATGGTCTGGCATCAGGTTTCTTGCAGATATAAAATCACTTTTGTTATTGTAGGATTGTGATGGATTGAGTTGGGGAATTCTGTTTTAAGTAAAAAATAAAACAAAGAATATGTAACTTTACGGAAAACTTGTGAAAAATGTAATGTTGTAAACTAAATATAGATATATGGAGAAGAATGAAATGTAAACACTTCATCAACAACTGTGAAGGGTTGGTTCCCTTCTTGATGAAAATGGTCTCCCGACTTTTCTATTTGACAAAGGTGATATTTCTGATCTTTCTTCTTTGATGCAGATGTCCTCTGGGTGGTTTTTTTTTGAGAAGCAGGACATAATTGATCTTTGTAGGGAAGATAAACTGCTTCTCATGGAGACCAGGGAATACATATACATCAAAGAGAAAAGCAGCCCACTCCGAACAGGGACCTGTGAAATGTTCGAGATAATATGATTGTCCTGTCAATATCAACATCCCCTCTTCTAGGTTCATATTCTGAAAAGAAGGTTAGCCATCAAGTTGTTTAGGTCCAAACCAAAAGCTTCCACTTTTGGCTAAGTATGATTGGGTGTGGATGTAGATGAAATGTCTTAAAAACCTTCTCTTCTGAATAATTCTGTAATAACCCTCCACACTGTACATTTCATAGAATATATTACATTCAAGAACCTTTCCTTTTTGTGTTGAATACCAATACATGTGACAAAGTGCATTTAATCAAAACATAATAGAATTGATTTATTTTGCCTTGTTAGCAATACATTTTGCCTTTTGGCAAGATATACCCAGTAGGGTTGATTATAAGTTATATAAGATATGTTGGATAAAGTGTACTTTAGATCCTAGACATGCATCAGTGACATCAGGCTTCCTGTAAGGTTTGAATAATGTGAGCCATGTGGACGCATGTTTGCCGACGAGTTGGCTAAAATCGCGTCTAAACGGAAATGTGTGCGTCTATGGGCCGATTGTTAGGGCGCCATCTATTGTCGAACTTAAATCCAAAATGGAGGAGAAATATCACATTTTAGCCAGTAAAAGTGTAAGAAAATGCACAGATTTGACTAAATAAACCCATTTCCAGTGAATCTCAAATATAAATTGGCACTAATTCATGAATTAAGAGTGATTTAGCTGACAATTTGTTTTTTTCTAATAACCTTATTATTTATTTTGTCGAACTTTTAATTTTGAGTTTCGGGAACTTGCCCGTCCAAATGGACACAAAATACACAAGCCTAGAGTTTGAAAATGCATCAGAATTTTCAAAAATAGCGTTTGGACACAATGACGCAGGCTTACAGGAAGCCTGAGTGACATGGTAGAGTAAATTGCATCATTGTAATCACGGAGTGCACTTTATTCCATCCAAGACTTGCTGCATGGCTAGGATCCAAAGTACACCATTTCCGATTGTCAAATACCTTTTTCTTTGAATACGGTCATCAGTACTAGGCACATCAGAATAAGACACAGATGTTTTTTCAGATGGAATGCTAGGTGACTTCCATGCAAATACACGTCCCTGTTGTCTTGATGGTTCATTTCTAGGATACGGAGTAGCTGGGTAATGGCCATTTCCTGAGTGGTGAATAAAGCAAACCAAAAATAACTATCAATAAGTATATATATTTATTGTGGCTTTTCACTTTTATTCTAATAAAACACCAGTTTGCAGTCATATATCAAATATTTACAATCTGTCATGTTCTCAACATAATTTTGAAATTTAAAATTTAAATGTGTTTGAATACCTTGTTGATCGTTCTGTTGAATACTTCTATTGTTTTCACTTTGTATGATATCATCCCAATCCACATCAAAGGAAGGAAAACCATTTTCAGTCTCTGCAACATCATCAAGGTGTTGTTGAAAGTCTTGGTCTGTTTCGGCTATCTGTCCACTTGCACCTGTTTAAGAGATAATAAGAAAATATAGACCCATGCATTGATAGCAACCAATTAGAAAATTGCTGTTTGGTTGTTTTAGAATTTCTTAATGGTTAAATAACAAATTTTAATGTGTGTTAAACACATCATATACACTATTTTACAAACTAAACTATAATGATCCCAAAAATAGCATATAATTATAATAGGATCAATTGGTATCTAGAGCTCAGTTCGTAGAGCACCTGTATAGAATTCAGGAGGTCCCGGGTTCAAATCATGTCGATAAATGAATTTTTCATTTCTTGACCACCACGAGGGAAATATTAATTATTATCATCACTTCCACCTCGTGAACTAAGTAACTTTGATTTCAGGATCAATTGGTGTAAGAAAGGTGAACAGACAAAATAAGATATCACAAAAAGTGCAAAATACTTATCAGTTTACAATACCACTGTTTATATTTTATTTACAAGATTACAAGATGTCAAAAACATATTGGACTGAATTAGATCAAGTGGCCTATATATAGCTCTTCCCCCACCTACCTTCTTCATAATCTTCCTCCTGCAATTGTTGGTATCTTTGTTGACGATACATATCAAGATGTTCCCATCCTCTACCTGAAGGAGTATCTGGTATCTTGGAGGATGAGTTGGATGTCAATTGAGGTGTTGATGGTGTTACCATGACTCCTGATTGTGATGTCACCTTTGGTGTGTAAGCAAACTTCTGCAAGTTGATCTCTTCACGTTTATTCAGATTTGACTGTAAGAGGGGAAATGTGAAGGATTATCATTCTTATGGATCCACAGTTGGATGTAATTAAGTAAAAGAGAAACATTGGTGCAGATAGAAGTGAAATTATCAGCCAATATTTCAAAAGGATGATTTAAATTTGTAAAGTGTTCATAATCATAGCATGAAATCTTATAACGGATCAAAAGTGGTTTGGAATCTTGCAGATACAACATTCACCTACTACTTTGGATACAATGACATTACAAACTGAAATTGGAATCATTGGGTAGCTGTAAATTTGAAAAGAAGTGAGGAGCATTATGAACTTTTTAAGTTGTGAATTCCATCTCACCCATCCCTAAACATGATACTTAGCCTTTATAGTTCATTAAATGTTGATGTATCCCAACTTAATTGACCACTATTTTATTCTATGAAAAAATAATGAAAAAGCTAGGTAAAACTGAACACTCCTGTCTATAGATGAGGTGACCGTTGTTTACATCAGTAGTGTTTACAAATTGATTAGCGCCTGGTCTAAAGACATGCTAGAGGTACTAGTCCATGACTTCTGCATACATCATACTATTTGAAAGCAAAACACACATCACTGAGCACCAATTTTAAAAGCACATGCCCTTTATGGTGCGTACACATACTGCCGGGCAACCAGATTTAGTACCTGGTCTCTCATTGTGCTTAGGGATGCAGACCATGACTACTGCACTATTACACCGTAAGCATGGTAAGTAATGATCAATCAAGTGTGAATTAAAGCACATTCCCTGTAGGTGCGCACGCATACTGCCGGGCACTACATCACCGGTCACACCATCTATACTTCATACCTTTAATCTTTTCAGTGATGGTGTTGATGGCATAGCATAAGTCTTGGCATGTAACTGTGAGATATACCCATCTAGCTTAGAATTCTTAGCCTGATGCAGAGCCACCTCTGATGTTCTTGTTGATGGAGTAGTTTGCTTTGATGTTCTGGCAAGTCGTTTGATGGGAACTCCAAACTTGCAGCATTCATGGGCACAGGAGTCTTTGTTTGTACACCTATGACTGCAAGGTTTACGACCAGCAAAGTACTCGGAAGCTTCATTGGGGGATCTGTTAACTAAATTATATGATATAAAATACTGATTATTATTACATACATACATACAACAAGTTCTTTGTGATGCGCCAATTCACCGGAGGCTCAAAGTGCTTACAAAGATACAAGATAGTAAAAAAAAAAAAATTACAAACATAATAACATAATATATATACATAGTTTGTCACAAGTCATTTCAAGTAAAAAAGGTAAAATTGACAAAGCTTTGGATAGTATGTTTTTTGATATGAAAATGAAACTTCTTCATTAAAGAGAATTAAATGCAGAGCAAAACAAACTAGTTGTAATACTCATAGATCAAAAAATCAAATCAAATCAAATTTATTTCCATAAAAACAACACTACATCAAAAATGTAAAACTTAAAAACAACAAAAGCATATGGAGGAGTAGGCTGAAAAGCCAATAAGGCCTGTAAATAGCCTACCCCTTTAATACAATACAATACAGTACATGTTACATATTTAATACATGAATAAAACAAAATCTGACAGCGACTTAAACAAGACAAGACAAACAAGGACGAGCTCAAAAAGCGAATTATTCATATTTTTGGATGATGTTTTTCTTAAGTTTGTTTCGAAAATGGTTCACAGATGTTGATTCTTTTGTTAATTTTGAAAGTGAATTCCAAAGAATGGGACCACGCGTTCGAATAGCATGGTTGGAAATGATTTCTTATTGTTTGTCAAATTAAAATCATTTTCCAACAAGACACGTTAAAACGTGTCTTGTTGGATAGTCGTGAACATCAAGATCATATTACACAGGCAATTATTACACGTGCAATTTACTTGGAAGAGGTGAACACAGCAGAATTGATGACCCCCCTTAAACACTAACATTCTTTAAACAAGATCCATCATTTTTGCCACAACAATCCTGCTTAGTACTATAATCGGATTTATAATTGAATTTTTTTTTGTTGAGCAGCGTGTAGCGTGCATTGCATGAAGCATGTACAGTACATGGCAGTAAGCGTGCTAATTGTGGGCGCGATCATCTTTGTGCTGTGTTATAGATGGATGCAATGATCTGATACAACTTATCAAAAGCTTACAACACAGACTTTGTATAATGCACAGGTCAAGCACTAAAGGACTTTGGCCGTGGTCACCTTGTGATCTGAGGGTATTTGGCATTTTTTGGTTCAATTTCGTCGTCTAGGCAGACAGCGTAGCGCATCTCGTTTTATCATTTTCAGTTTCACGCAACATCTTAACACACATACAGGCACCAGATGCATCTCTTTTAGATGGCATGCAACTGTTGCATTGCTGAAAGACTGCGCAGCTTCATGCGCAAGGACAATGTTGCATTTATAATGAGTATGGAATGTCCCAATAACAAATGGCATCAGATTTTGGAGTTGGGGGACAGTGCAGCTTCTACAAATTAGTATTCTTTGGTATATTGAATGTATAATCGTTTCAATTGTCAACACTGAACATGTATTCATACACTCACCATCTTCAGGTGAATCAAATGTCAGATGTCGTTGCACAGAGTTGCCAGATTGATTACTGTTCGGTTTACTGTATTTAGATGTAGCCATGATGGATTGTCCTACCATAGGTGTGGCTCTCAGATGCTTGGGTCCTGAATAGAATGGCGTGTAAGTGCTTTGTACATCTAGGCCAACTGCGGAAAGACAATGGTGATGATTTTCAATGAGTTAAAATTTATATCTTAAGAAGACACATCACATGGTTGCATCATGATAATAGAAATTAGAATTTGATTTTTTCATTATTTTGGCCAATATTTGTTTTCTGATATTAATCCATATTAACCCTAACCTCCTACCCACATTTTCCAAGGATTTTTTTTTCAACGACAAAAATGTGGACAAAAAGAGTGGCGCCGCCTCCAGGGCTTGAACCCACAACCTCTCGGTTGCGAGACGGACGCTCTACCAGTGCGCCACGGGGGGCCAACCATACTTGGGCGAGTATATTCCCTCAACTATGTAGCCTGGGGCCATTATTTCATCGAAAAAGTGCCACGCCAGCTGGCACAGACAGACTTTACTGTGGACATTTGTGGCACTGGGGGTGGTTAGGGTTAATGTTCAATATTATTTAAGTATCATAAATTTTGTTATCAAATTCCTAAATCATATCAATATTAATCAAACATTTTTACCATTTACTTTTCCCCACAAATATTGTCACTTTAAATTCTTCTCTAACTATGGTCTTGCCCTTGAACCACACTAGAACGCTCAGAAAAGCAAACAGAATGGCCAAACAAATCACTGTCCTAATCATTTTCATTTAAGATTAATATAAGAAATATTTGCTCACCATATTCTTGGCTGATAAGATTAACACTGAGTTCTTCACCTTTAGCAGCTCTTTTCACTTCTATCCTCCTAGTCCATACACCTGTCTTTAGAACGTTGGCATCCCTGCAAATGGAACAATTCAATCAATCAATCAATCAATCAATCAATCAATCAATCAATCAATCAATCAATCAATCACTCACTCCCTCCCTCACTCACTCACTCCCCCACTCACTCACTCCCCCACTCACTCACTCACTCACTCCCCCACTCACTCACTCACTCACTCACTCAATCAATCAATCAATCAATCAATCAATCAATCAATCAATCAATCAATCAATCAATCAATCAATCAATCAATCAATCAATCAATCAATCAATCAATCAATCAATCAATCAATCAATCAATCAATCAATCAATCAATCAATCAATCAATCAAAGATACCTTGAATTTTAACCAATGAAACCATTAATCTATCCCTTAAATCAGTATATTTGATGGTTGGTCTTGGCTGCTATTCTGTCAGTAAAACCTGTTTTCTTAGATCCTATCGTGTTCATGGCAAGACTCTCTCCATTAAGTCTGTGTGTCCTCGTTTATATTATGGATAAACAAAGGTCTAAGACAACCTTTTTTAATACATTCTCAGTTTTGTGAGATGGCAAAGTGACAACCTAAGCTGGGATAAACATTTCTATTTGACTTACATGATTCTCTGCTTGGTGACTATCTGGTTGTCTGTATCCCCAATGATAAGCATACAAGCATGGTTAGATTTAGCCGTCTGTTTCTCTGACAGTGCTTCCTGGTTCATTATACTGACAGTCACAATGATTTCAGCATTCAATGGGTTGTATTTGTTTACCTGTAAGATACATCATAAACGAGGGTAAAAATAACTGAATAATTCAAGAAGTTATTTGAGAGAAATGAAACAACCATCAAGTTTCAGACAAGTTATGGCGAACATTGACTGCAAATTTATAAGACAGGTCAAATTGATCTATGTGTAAAATGGTAGATTATTCTGATGTGTTAGGATAGAAATGGAGTCAATTAACCACTAAATGGCATACATGTACATGAAATCATAAATAGAGATAGACTTTTACACTTGCAAGGTGTAAAAGTCTATTTCTATTTCTGGGTGAAGGTGATGTCAATTATATCCACAGAATGGCAACCACTTACATAATGTAATAAATAGGAAAAGACTTTGTGCAAGATGGAGAGAAATATTTGTTGTGAAGGTAATTGAACAAAAAAACATTTAAATGTTGTGACAAAATAAGGCTAAGGCGACAAGGAAAAACACCCCTGTTCTACGGGTGAACGAACCTCTCAGTTAGGGTCGGTTGGTCTTCTGTCTGTATTTATGAATAAGTGATGAGTACAACATAATATATAACACTCCTTACCTGTTCAATGGAGACATCATACTTGGGTAGATGTATTACTGCATCTTGGATTTGATTACCAAATGGTGGATGTCGGTTCACAATCTAATATAAAGAACAAATGTAGAATAATTATTCTTTATGAAATTATTGATTTGAATTTCTAAAAATAAAGAACTGATCTGTAACTTCATTATTTTTTAATTGCTAGTAGGGTTTGAATAACTTATGGGACAGGGCCATGGTTTGCAGCCATATGAGGCTGGATTCTGATAAATATAGCAAGAGCCTCATAAGAATAAATTATATTTTCTTGCTTCCTGCATGATAACAAAAGATATTCTCAGGCCCATATCAGCTTCCAAACTTATGCTCCAAGGAGGGGTTACTAAAGATCCAGCCATATCATGGGTCACATTTCAATGTGCCGTATTTCAGAAAATGACATACAGTAATATAGTAATTATCTACCTTTTCATGTTTATGGTAGCATTAATCTGAACAGTTTCATCCAAATCTAAATAAGAAAAGGGGTTGTTATTTTGATGGAATGGACAATCCAAGTTTGGTAGGCTTTCTGATTTTGCTACATCACATTGTTAAAATAGCATTTGTAAGACTGGGATATGTGACCGCAAGGTGTTGAATTTCAGGTGCTTTACCATGCTAGGTCTTGTGACCGAATAGATAAAGCGTTTGCACCGTAAGCAAGAAGTCCTAGTTTCGATTCCCGTGCGAGATTGTTTTCACATATTGTCTTAACGACGGAGAACCTGTTTAAATATTTATAATATTAGTATTTGTAATTGATCATTTTATCAGGAAAGGTAAATAAATAGAATTGGAAGGTTGTGAGTTCGATTCCCACTGCGGCCAACGTGTTGTGTCCTTGGGCAAGACACTTTACCGCACTTGCCTCTCTCCACCAAGGTGTAACATGGGTAGCTGTTTTGGGATAACCACAATCTAAATGTCGGATAGGATTATCCGTATTTGTATGATATGCAGCAAAACCTAAGTGAAGCGAACTGATTATGATGAATCCTATAGTGACAGCGGATTAAATGTACACACTTTGAGTATAATTGGAAAGTGCTATATAAAAACTGACCTTTTTTGTTTTGTTTTTTAAACACAAATTTCACCAAAGAAAATAACTATAAAGGTTTAGAGGATGACCAAACAATTCAATTTCATTGCTTAACTCACCAGCTCCAATTCTCTTGGATTTGTGCCTTCCATCTTTTGGAATGTAACAATCCCAGCATTCACCAGTGCAGTCGCCAATGCAGGTCCAATCTTGTCAATCTGCCTAGCTACAAATTTGGAATTATCCCACAGTCTGGCACGGAAGCATTTGGATATGATTGCAGCATTGAGGAATGCTTTCAAATCTGATCTCTGCTGTAGGAACTCCATCAAACCTGTACAGGGAATAATAATAATTCATTGGTAGATTACCAATGTAGTTATCTATGGAGCATTCATTTCATTCTTTTTAATTTAAGATGAGCACTCCTGATGTTATTCTCTTGGAAGATAGCTACTGGGGAAAAATCACTGTGTTGCACAGTAGCTTTTCTTTCTTCAGCTTCATTTGAGCACTATGCTCTGAGGAATCTGGGCTTTGGACCAGATATTTGTGGGTTAAACCGGTTTTGTGAGCGCTGAAACTGAATCCTTTGTTTAAGAGGGCTTGAGTGTACTTGGTTTTGCAAGGTGAAAATAACAGGAATGTGTTACTTTTTGTAATAATTAATCTAATTCTCATTCTCCTCTTGTGACATATCTTTAATCTCACTTTAAACCGTGGCATTTAGTATTGTGGTTTTATAAAAATAATAAATAAGTGCAGATAAATGACTAATGTGATAATCCCATTTCCTAAAACCTTAACTAAAGATACCAACTTACATTATCCATACTGATCTGATCAATAGTATAGCCAATTCGACCCCCACTATTAAGACCTATAACAGTAAGTGTGTGGCCCAGTGGATGGAGCACTATAGGGCCACAATGGAAAGGTGATAGATTCAAATCCAGCTGTGGCTAATATATTGTACTCTTTATGCGGTGCTTTACATCTCGGTTGTATTTATATGAGTATAGGCGTTATTCAATGCTGGGGAGGTGTAGCAACATACTTATTATGTCAAGGTGGTGTACAATTTACCCACACAGTAATATTACACAAAAAGAAGTGTGTCTAACCCAATCAATTTGTATGCAAGGTGGGCATTCTGCTCATGAAAACACAGGATTGTCCCTTTAACACTTTAAAAACTTATGTACAATTACAATCATTCAAAACTATTTATCACATTCAAAAACATATATAATAACCCAAGAACTGACTTGTCGCTGCCTCTAATGTGATAATAATTATCTTCAAAAGAGAATTTCAAAATAACCAAATCTATAGGATAATTCTTACATCTGGTGATTCTTTGTCCAACTCTGAAGATCTTGACACAATCTTGTGAGAGTGGGAAATCTTGTACTGGTAGACAACCTAAAGTAGCTTGAATCAGGCTGAAATGAAAAACACAGACAAATATATGTAATTTTATTATTATACATAGACGCACTGTGACATGTAAGGGTCACAATTTTCTGTAACTGGTCAGTTACAAATACTGATACTTGTTCAAAATCTAGCTTTCAAGACACAAAGGTCTGTATGCACTAAACAACTTGGACCTGGTCTAACTTAGCACCTGGTCTAATGCTGATTAATGAGGCATTAATAATGACCTAATAAGGGGCAGGCAATACAATAAGTTAGTGTAATATTTAAATTTTACTCTCAGACTTTAACAGGGAGTATACAAGGGGTTAAAGGCATATTATGTGATCTTTTCCAGGGAGAGCCCTCTATTCATGATTTTTTTTAGAAAGTAAATTTTCTTGCAGATTTTCATTTCTGATCATAAATCGTACATACATTCCCAGTTACAGAGCGATACGATTCCTAATTACCTCAAAATCATGGTTTTAGAGTGAATTTAGATTAGAGTAAAATAAGTTGTCGGAAATCCGACAGTTTATTTTCACTCTAAAACCATGATTTTGAAGTAATTAAGAATCGTATCGCCCTGCAACTTGGAATGTATGTACGATTTATGATCAGAAATGTAAATCTGCAAATAAATCTGCTTTCAATTTTTTTTTTCGATGTTGAGGGCGTTCCCTGGAAAGATCACATAATATACCTTTAAAGAATAAAATGGTTTTTCTACAAGAACTATTCTTTATTTAGACCAGGTCTAAAGTTAGACCCGGTTTAAGGGCAGTGTCAACCGGCACTTGTTTCAAAAATTGAATTTCACATTTTTCTATTATTTTATACTTTTATATGTATTCTATCATTACCATCATAAGTTACTAATCGGGAGCGATTATTTCCCGTTCTTTTGGGTGATTTAAAATTGTTGTTTTGGTAAGTTTGAGTCAGGAAAAGGTGCATGGTTATTTGGCGGAAATTTAAGCGGAGCTAGTTCCGCGCTTTTCAAATGCTGCGACAGCTGTTCGATCATTGCGTCGCACGCTGAATCTTCCCGTGCGTAATTCTAGACGCGCCGCTTAATATCCGCGACGTAGACGCGAAAAACAAAAGAGCGCAAAACAATGTCTAAAAATGTAAACAAAGGCCAATCTTACGATCATTTAAATTTCAGTTTTCTTCCAATTTCTTCACATTGTGACAATATAAATTGAATCTGATAGTTTATTTTGATTGTTCATAATAGTATACTCGCCTTTTAGGCCACACGCCCTTGTATTCCATGAACATTTAGCTTTAAATGGTGGAAAATGTCAATATTTTTACTAAATCGATGTTTTCTAGAAGTTCAAATTTGAAGGAATTTTACGATTTTTCTGACAACATAGGTAAAAAAATATCAAACTATCAGGTAAGCTTTTACTACCATTGTGTAGAGGACTTTCAGCGCTAGGAGGCAAATTTTTATTATTTCGATTATGGATTTTAAACTCGAGATATGCATCCATTTTTAGCGAAATATATGCAAAAACATGACTTTTACACTTTTCCGATGTTTTTAGCAATATTTCCAAAACTAAGCCTTATTTTGGAAAAAGAAAAAAATTGCCACCTAGACTAAAATTGTCTTGTTTACAAAAATGTATATTAGAACAAATTACCAATTTTTTATTTTATAGTTATGCTGTCTGAAAAATTTGGGGTAAAAAAAAAAAAATTAAAAAAAATGTACTTTTATTCAATATTCTCAAACTTAGAAGCAAAAGTTGATCATCAAAATAATAGGGTTGACACTTCCTTAAGTGGTTTTGTGCATACTGCCCAAAAACTTTAGATTTACCACTTTAGGAGGACCCCAATATATCAAGCTCATACAATTTTCTGAGTGCCCTCCAACCGCTTACTTACCAGTTGACTTTCATGCTTGTAGTCTTGATCTTGCCAGTCATTGGATATCTGATTGTTACTCTATTCTTGTCCTTGTTAAGCATATTCAGAGATCTCCTCTCAGTAACTCGTAGTTGTATGTCTGCAAACTCCTTGCATTCTGACAGCATAAGTATCTATAATATAGAGATACGTTGAGATAGATAAGTGGAAAGTGTATTTCAAGACCTATAAAGCATAGTACAAACCTGGGATACAAACCCCCAAATGCAGCTGTGATTATCCTGGTGAAATCAGGTTGAAAGTTCATTTTTAAAAGTGACTTGCTTCTCTCATTAGATCCAATTTACAGTTGTTTACCTAAAATGGTCCAGAAAAACATTCCTGAAACCATATTGTGTAACAAATTAAGATTATTCACGCTTTAATTGATGAAACAATCAAACTAATTTGTGCGAAGCATGAACACATTGGCCATTTTAACACTAAATTGGTCCAGTATGACTTAAAAACATGCCACCTATAATTTTAGGGGGAGGGAACATGCACCTCCTTCAGCTATTTAAATAAATAAATATAGGAAGACTGTTTTTATGATGTGCCTTCATGTGCAGAATCAGGTCATATAATGACTACATATGCAAAATCAAGTTTAGTAATGTTTAAAAGGCCTTATTTAATTTCAAACACCTTTGCCAGTAAAGCAGCCAACCACAATTTTCCTACACTCTAAACAAAATTCCACTCTTTGTTTTAAAAAGGTCTTAACACCAAAGTCTTAAATACCTGAATAAATAGTATCCATAACCAAAGCTAGGGTTATTTCCCTTATTGCAGATATTTACAACACCGAAGAAAATGTTAAAAACTCACATAACATTTCAAAAACTAATGTTGATTACTCACCAGTTCTTCCACTGTCTCAGTGCCTGCTAGTTTGCTGAACCTTTGCATAGTATTAAATGCAATGCAGTACCTGGCCATCAAACGTCCCGTCTCTAAAATTAAATAATAAAACACAGGTCTTGAATCTTCACCACACTATGAAAGCAAATTTGTTTTTCTTCATCATATGACTATGTGTGCCCTGAATATCACAGTTTTTAATTTGATAATATTATTCTCATCAAATTATAATTGATTATGACTGAGTGATGAAGCATTTTGGCATACAGTCTATTTCACTTCTTCTTACACTTTAAAACAAAAATAGTCCCATTCAATGCGGTACTCAATGTTTTGAGGTAGAAATTTATCAGCCCTGACAGCATACGCCGATCAATATGTACATATGCTTACCTGTAGGTTTCAAGTCCAGTGTTTCACTATCCATATGAATCAGTTTATATTGGGCCAGTAGATTCAGGTCTTTCACAACCATTTCTTTAAAACACAAATATAAAAAATATGATAGGATAATCCACTAGACCACAGGGACTGTGTTTACATGAATAACAGACAAACGAGCACATATGTATTCAAAGCCTTTGTTGAGAGCCTCTAGCAGCCGAAATACATGAGTAAATATTAACAATTTATAATGGCCTATAAGCATGATTCCAGCGCCTATAAGCATGATTCCAGCAGAATCAATAAACATTCATTAAACATGACAAGTCATGATGACAGATTCTGATGTCAAAGCTGTATGGAAATATCGGAGTAAGAAATAGCAGATAGAAAATACAGCTCCAGAAAATCATAGCTACAACTTATTTTACAAGTGAACAATAGTGGGTACAAATATTCAATGTATTAATTTTTGATAGCATCTTGATAATAGGCTCTGACATATTACTGAAACTTTCAGTGGCCATCACTGACACTCAATCAGCCTTGTGATAAAGTATCCATAAATAATCAAAACCAACTGAACTCTAATATCTTACCTTGAAGTCTTTTTTCTAGCTCCTCATCAGACAGACCAACTGGTATGCCATACCGAGCTGGGTTTTTCTTGATGCGTACAAACAAGAAGGTTGATTTGAGCCATTCTATGCCTACGGATATGTCATTGATGGTGTGTAACACTACCTCTGCATTCAGATGCTCAATCAGATGGTTGTGTAAACTGAAAAGAAATATGAGTGATGATTATTTAAGTCAGCATCATTACGCTTTGGACTCATTCTATTCAAGCATAAATGCATGTGTATATAATATGCAGTAATGGAAATAGCCACATGACTGTCAACTCGGGGTAGAAGATCAATGTGTATCGCAGCTCTATTCATAATATTTTGTTCACTGATCATAATAGTAGTATTGCTTTATTCCGTAATGTTTAAAATGGATTAAAATCATGTCTTGGCCAGTTCACCCCTCGCTAGTCTATTGGTTGAGAGAAATGCTTTGTCCATTAGAACCACTTTTTAATAAGACCAAAGTATTATAAAGCTGAATCAATTTACTCATTTTGAACTGCTTTTCTATTCTTTAAGACAGGTCCTTTGAGTATGACCTTGGAATCAATTTGGCATGAACAAATGGTCTTGTGGTTCAAAAAGTGGTTCTTTTAATTGTCAATATTTGATAGAAGCACATCCTTATTCTAACCAACACGACACCAATTGTACAAAAAATACCTGCTTTCAATGTCCTCTTTTCCACTTAGCAGATTCTCATACTTTCTCTACAAAGAAGAAAAGACAACAAAAAGATTGCTATTAATGCGTTTACAAGAATATCTTTTGGTGACAATTGACGATGTGAGATGTTCAGATTATGATTTTCTTTTCATGGAGAGAAAGAAGTGGTACACTTTAGATTTACTGTTTAGTTTACGCTCTTTTCATGGGAATAGGGTTAAGTGCAACAATTGAATCTGCATCATGCTTTATTCAGATGGCCAATTGCTTCATCAATATTGGTGCTTTTGTGACAACTGAGGTGTCAAAATGCGGGAGGAAATGCCTGTTCTTTCCCACTTGTTGAATTTCTTTAGGGTCCGAAGAATGAAACACAGGGCGTCTCGAAAAAAGGGGATTCTTTCTTTTTGTGCAGAGTTTATTATGATAACCAAAGTTCATGGTTTGTGTTTAGATTTAATATGAATCAAACCACAAATGTGATATTTTCATTCATAAAAGATAAGTTTTTCCAAAAATATGGATACAATTATTAAAAACTGTCACATTACAGGTTATAGTTATCAACATTTAAAGTATTAACGGCAATGTCAAATATGTACACTTTTACAAGAGTCAGTTGAAATTTTAAATTTGGTTTGTTAAAAGTCATAGATTGAATCACAAAATGGAACAAAACAAATTTACTGCTGGTTTAAGGTCTTAAGGGGGGACTTAAGGAAGTTTTTGATTTGATTTTTTGAATTTTGTGAGTGCTGTAATTATTGAACTATTAATCAAATGTATATAAAAGTATACATTTTTGGAAAGGAAATGGATCAGAGAATCCAAAACTTGGCGTCAATTTTGACCAAAAAAGTAGATTTTTTGAGAAAATCACAAAATTCACTTTTTTGACCCAAATCTTTTTGAACAAAGCTAACAAAAAATAATTTTTGAGTAAAAAATGGCCAAATCAATTTATAATGATGTGAAGACACTAATGAAGGGCCGATTTTTTTTTTTTTAAACCTAATCTAATATTTTTGAAATTTTTGACCAAAAAGTGCCAAAAAACGAGAAAAAATGGTTTTTACATTTTTTTTTTACACTTTTTTGTCAAAATTTCAAAAAAATATTGGATTAGATTTAAAAAAAAAAAAATCGTCCCTCCAGTAGTGTCTTAACATCATCATCAAGTGATTTGGGCATTTTTAACTTAAAATTATGTTTGTTAGCTTTGTTAAAAAAAAATGGGTCAAAAAAGTGATCTATTGTGATTTTCTCAAAAAATCAACATTTTTGGTCAAAATTGATGCCAAATTTGGATTCTCTGATCCATTTCATTTCCAAAAAGGTATACTTTTATATACATTTGAGTCATGGTTCAATAATTACAGCACTAACAAGATTCAACAAAAAACTTCCTTAAGTCCCCCCCTTAAGCCCATTTATGTGTATATACATTTTATAGCGCAGATCGACCAGATCGATGAATTGCCGCGGCAGACATGATTCCATATGGTTAAGCAGTTAACTATAGACCATTGGTTTGCTTCTTATCTCTTTAAGTATGCCTTAGTGGTGGACAGAATAAAATTTAAAAAATCCAATTCTAGCTATACCTTGGTGCTATTCTTGGTCATAATTACTGCAGTAGCAGATGTATCAAACTGTGGTCTCCCAGCTCTGCCAATCATCTGCAGTATTTGTGTCTCGCTATACTCTGCATAGGAACTTGCCACATAGTGTTGTGTTGACTTGACTATGACAAGATGTGCCGGTAAATTCACACCCATTGCCAGGGTACTTGTAGCCACTAAAGTAAATATGGGAAGGAGTATAATTATTAAGAATGATAGTAAAGTATTGATAAACGATACGAGACACAATAAAATCATAATATAAAAAGAAAGAAAACCTCAAGGTACCATCAAACAGAAAGATCAAACAACTGCCTACAAATAAATAAAAGAGCAGACATACATTTGATACCTGCTGATCAGATGAAAAAACTCTCATGCCTATTATAGATCCATATAGAATCCTTGGCTATACTCTGTTTGGCCATCTCGAGACAGTGACGTAACCGCGTATTCTACTAATTGCACCACATAACGCGCGCGCATACTCGCGGCGCTGGCGTACAAACACGAGCGTTGAAAGGCGGAAGATACATACGCGTGCGTAAAAGCTGCGCCTGTTCAGTTACGTCACTGTCTCGAGATGGCCAAACAGAGTATAGTTGAAATACTATAAAGGCTTATTCATCAGTGATGTGTTGCACGCCGCACCCTCAATTTTGATAAAAATTGGGATTTGTAAATGTTTGCAATTGTATTACATGTATGAACTTACATTTGTTAGGATTCAGAAAAATCAGCTCTCTTTGTACAACAAAAAGTTGATTCCAATATTCTTAACTAGGGCTATGAAAGAATTTCACACTAATAGCTGGGGAGCATGGGACCATTTTAGGGTTTTCCGGTCCCGGTGTGCTGGCACAGGGAGTTATATACCAAAAAGTTCCTTGAAGCGGGTGGAATTTCAACCTAGGTGGACATCCTTGCTATCATGGGTGTTTAACGTGTCCTTTGACCTTGATTTAGGTAAACTTGGTCACATGTGTTTCTAAACATGTGTGCTCCCCAGAGCTATAAACAATCGCAAGGTTGCTTTCGTGACTTCGTAATGGCAATGGCAAAAATGACTATTATTAATGTTCATCTTGAATTTTGAAGCAAATTATATTAACAAATAATTCTTCAATACTACTGCGTATTAAGTAAAAGTGAGTTGGCAATATCAATCATTGTCATGGCACCCTTCCCCCTTTAAAACTCAAAAAGTGTTCATACTTAGAACTGGTAGGTCTCCTTGGATGAACATATTTTCCACTGCTTTTCTGTCTTGCATGTCTAGTCCGGCATGGTGAAAACCAACTCCATGAATAACCAAATCTGAAAACAAGAAATGGGCAAAATATGACTTTTTAGTGAATGAAATTGAAAGAAACTAGCATACTGATTGATGATATTTCATCAATAGGATACAATTTCCCCTGTTTATCATCCTATAGCTTATCAACTCTCTACACATACCCCTGATGTACGGACAAGTTTGATCCTTTGCACTAAAAAGGATCATTGTCAGCAAACAATTTTGAGATAGAGCCCATCAGTGAATTATAAATACAAAATGTTGAGAAGAATTTTGCCTCTTTAAACCATTTTTAATCCTGAGTCCAAATATCGTCAATGAGATTTTACTTCAAAAAGCTGCCAGTAAAACAAAATGGAGACCAAAATGATAGGTTCCTTTTATACAATGTTCCAAATAAGAGATGTGTTGGTAATGTGTCTATAATATTACACTTACCTCTGAGCTTTGATTCCCGTAGCATATTAGCACTCTTTTGAAGCCTTTGTCTGTGCTGGGCATTCAAGATAAACCTGGCTTCTTTTACTAGTATACTGGCTGATTGCTGGACACCCTTACGTGTGGCACAGAACTATAGAGGAAAATAAATATGATACACTTTATTATAATACTTTAATTTCTAAATAGAAAATGTGACGTGATGTGATCAAGCGAAATGAGTCGCATGCTTGCAGTTTTCAATTTTGATATTTTTGACCATCATTTGTGGAAAATGCTACAGTATGTCCAAACCCCACTAAAATCAAACACTTTACCATACCAACTGAGAAAACAGAGTAAAGCATAAGAATTTGTCAGTTCTTTTGACATCTTACTATAATTTGCCGTATGTTGTATGTATGTATGTATCCATAAAAGGCTCTCTCAGTTTGTAACTAAACGCCATGAACGTTGCACTGATAAAAGATGAATTTAATGTGAGTGTTATAAGCTATAAATGGCTGAAAACCGTAAAGAATTGACCGAGATATGAGATCCAGGGCCTTTTCAGCCCGGCTTTTGAGACTATTTCTACGGGCCATGTTTTTTTTCTATGCGTACACTGTAACCATGCAGTCGGCGCGCGTAACACATAACGCGTCGCAGTGTACCATGCAAAATAAACGCTCACACGCACTACACCACGCACATCTACACACGCGGGCGGGCAAATGTTGGAGAAATAGGCTGCGCCACGGGAGTTGGTTACGGTTTAGGGGTTGAGATAAGCTACGGGGCGGAGGCGGCATGGCGGGCGGGTCTTCGGGGAGGGGGCGGAAGGGGAGGGGGGGGGGGGTACACTTTAAACCATACACTAAACCAAATCAGTCAACTGTAACAAAGTAGTCAATGCATGTTTCCCCATGCATGGAATGAAACCGGGTACTTAACAAGGTTTAATCAACAAGAGGTGACATGGTCTATACAATCCAAAATTGATATCAAACACAAAATAGGTAAAAACACACCATCACTTACCACAAGAGTTGGTTTTTGATCCGAGTATGTTTGTATGACATTGCTGACTTTATAGTTGAGCGATAAATCAAATCTGAACTCATTTTGATTTTCAGAACATGGAAAGCCCAATACAACCTTGCGTAGTTTCACTGGTCTGTAACTGTCATCCATACTATAAAAAAATGTATGCAGAAGTAAACAATTCACTGAATCACAATGTGCATAGATAGTTTTACAATGGTACTAAAACTATCAGGTATGGTGCATTGTGTGCTGATAGGGGATATATAAACAAGGGTCAACATTCAGTTTTATACTCTGCTGAATTGTAAATTGTCATCTGTAGACCGTAATTGATGAAATAATGATCTTACATAAGTACTGAATACGCTCTGTTTAGATAAAGGGTATTAGCTGTTATTTGTTGAAAACCTTGGGTTTTTTTTGTTTTAATTTTTTTAATTTTTATTTTATTTTATTATTTAATAACAGACAGGAAGTAAGTACAGGTATATGTTATGACATCATGTAAGGTACTTAAGTTTGACACAAATGGATTTGATTGAAATAGAGGTTTACCATTTAAAAAAAAAAGTGGACCACTGCTTAATAAAGTACCTATTTGTTGGAATGGGCTTAATTTGTAATACATTTGACTGTTTTAGTCATTTTGTTTGCAAGTTCCTTTTGTCACATATAGTGGACCATTTTGCCATTAAATAACACATCTGTACTTTTGCGATTTACACAGAAACAATTATGTTTGAATATCTCACTTGTGATATATTGCTGGTCTGTCTGATCCTAGCCACTCAGCAACCTGAAATAATAACAAGACCACAAACATAACAAATATGTATGGTATAAATATTCAGTAATGGAAATATCCACATGGCTGTCAATGCTTTGAAAGCAGAGGTCCATGTTTTGATTCCCACTAGGACCACTTTTTCAACTGAATTATTTCCTTTTGTAAATGTTAGGGTTAGAAATATATTCTAAGTACAAAATGTGTGTAATGCCTACCTAGACAACCCGGGTAGACAGTCATGTGGGTATTTCCATTGCTATAAATGCAGGAAACAAATACTATCGGACCTCTCTACTACCATATACATATTTGACAAATAGTACAAAATTACCTGACAATCAGGGCTCAAATTTCATCGAGGCCATTTCCGTGCCCTTTTAAGGTTTTGCCTTGGTGTCCTAGACCTTTGTTAACTTTCAAGGTATTCTTGACCAATTGGTGGCCTTAGTGCCCAATCATAAATTTGATCAGTGGCCTTGAAATTGGGTGCCCCTTAAAAAAATTATAATTTGAGCCCTGCTGACAATATTATCTTTTGTATCTAAAACAATTTATTTGTTACCAATCAATGGATCATTATTACACTTGACGGTGCTCAATATATGCTAAAATTGTACTCATCAGTTACCTGATAAAGACCAGTGTTGGATGCAATCAGCGTTCAATTTCCAGCATTTTTTTTGTGTAGCAAAAAGTGTGATGCACTATTAGTTTTGTGTAGCAATTCACAAATTTTGTATAGCACTTTTTTTTCTAGTAATAAAATTAATATTTCATCAACTTTGCACGTTCTACATAATCATCAATCTCGAACCGGGAGCTATTTTTGACAAACCGGGAGTTATTGTTAAATATCATAAATGTAAAAATTAAAATAACTTAACATTAACATTAACAAATAATTGGGTCCGATTTTACTAAAATGAGCAGAAATTTAGAATTTGAGGGGTTTATTTGGCAATAAAAGCTTTATGTGATTACCTGTAGGGCCGTGATATGGATGAAATTATGTTATCTAATGATGAACAAGTATAATAAAGTCCGTACTCAATTTGTGAAATTATAAGCTTACTTAATATTTTCTTAATATTTACCGAATTTTCAGAAGCTCGATTTGCCACAAAATCAAACTTTTTTCTTCATCAGAAAGGCATTTTATAACAAATGTTACTCTTTTCTACTTCAATATTCTTCATAAAATCTTATCTCTCCACTAATATTATAATTATTTACTGTTTTCTCGATGACACACGTGTGAGGTTTTGTCATCAAATTTAAAAATCTTATATTTTCTGGACTGAATACAACAACAACTCAACTCAGCTGATCAGAACCAATATTGATCGATCGCCACTGTATTGAACTATGGTTCCTTGCAACATTTGGCTCCGCAACTCATCCATCTACAAGTAGACAACAGATGATTTTGGCGGGTTACCAGCCAATTAATAGAATCTGGACAAATCAATCAACAAACATGGCGATGATGAAATCAACTTTTTATCGGCGTAAATAAAGTAAAACTATGCTAGAAAAAATGGAATATAATGGAAATTATGAATCTTTTACCAGGGATAACTTTAAAAAACCTAATAATTTGCATTAGGTAAGAAAATTGGATTAAAGTCAGAGATTGGTACAACTCATCAATGTGATCAAATATCAAGTAGGCCTAGGTAATATTCTTGCATCGCACTTTTAGCAACACATTTGTGCAATTGAATCGCAATACTTCAAAAGTGTGGCGCATTTCGCGATGCGACACCGGTTATCACGAACGCTGGATGCAATATTACATGTACTTGAACTAAGTAAAGTGTAGTATTGTTTATTCTCTTCTAAGCGATTTGTATAACAATTTTAACATGTATTCAATTAATCTGTTTCATTAGGCCAAGGTCATTTGTTATTAGGTTTTTTTAAGTTATCCGAAAAAAATTGAAACAAAATTGGCTCCAAAGAGGGGGGGGGGGGGGGGGGGGGGAAGTGGGCCAAAAACACAATAATAACAATTAAAAATGTCCGCATTTCAATAGCTATTCTTTGTAAAAAAAAAGCATAATATGATAACAATTTGCATGCGTGCATTCAGGTAAATAATTTTGAAAGTGAAAATAGTCAGGGTAACATTATTTAGAGATAGCTTAAAGTAAACTTGATGATATTAGACCCAATGGTAAGGATGGACATGAATGGTTTATTGCACCATGACATTACTGATATAATAAAACTAAGATAACCCAACTACTCACATCTTGAATGTTAGGTATGGTAGCCGATACAGCCATAAATCTGAGTGTGGAGTTAGTAGGATTGATATAAATATCTGGTAGCTTATCAGTCTCCCTCTCCACTGCAGCCTGTACTGTCTTCATTCTACTGATTACTGTTTCTACTTACACCTTCAATGTTACTTACATCTTGAATATTAGGTATGGTAGCCGATACAGCCATAAATCTGAGTGTAGAGTTAGTAGGATTGATATCAATATCTGGTAGCTTATCAGTCTCCCTCTCCACTGCAGCTTGAACTGTCTTCATTCTACTGATTACTGCTTCTACTGTTGCTCCACGGGATTCATCATTTAAGGAATGCACCTGTGTTTTTAGAGTTTTATTACAAGCAATTCATAAAAAAAACCATCTTAAGTATTCTGCCTACAGAATTTTGGGTGGCATCTGTTTTTTAGCTAAACTCTTAAAAACACAGGATAAAATTATGTACACAACCTAAAAATGGGGTCAAGTTTTGACAACAGATACTACTTTGACCACAAAAGAGGTCAACAATTGACTACCTTTTTAGGGTGAATACATACTTGACACCCTCTTTGGAAAATGTGACCCTTTTAAAAGAGTGTAGATAATAGGGCCACTAGGCCGCTACACAATACAACTACGGTTGCCTTCCTCTAAGCAGCAACATTAGCAATGCTTCAATTTGAGAGAAGCCTAAAAGATCATTTTGTAGTTTTGGCCATGGTGTATCAGAACATTAAAGATAACCTGATAGAGTGATAGTCATCAGCGGTAAGAATGGCCATCTAACTCACATACCTCATCAATTAGAAACAACCGGACAAGTTGTACAAGAGATTTGTTGTCCCTCCACTTTCTTGTCATGCTATCCCACTTTTCCTTTTAAAATAAAAACACAAACATCATGTATGGAATTTTTAAAGTAAATCATAATTACTCTTAGAGGTTAATGAATACAAATAGTATAACAAATACTTTTTCTGCTTCATTTTAGTCTAAAATTTATTTGATCTCTCTTCAAGAGTTTATCTTTCCCTTGAGTGGATGGCGCTTATATAGGCAGGGAAAAGCAACCCACAAGCACATGGCAACATTTAAATGGAAGTCATTTGGTACACTTTTCCAACATTTGATTCATGGTGTGTTTAAAATACTTTCAAGCAGTTGATAAAGATACTCTACCTACAATCTTAGAAAAAAAGTCCTTGGAACTTGTTTTGGACATTATGTGCAGAATTTTTTTCTGATCGTTAAATGATGTTTATTTTGTTAAAATCAGATGAGGACATCTTAAACAAAAATGTTCCCTTCCCCACACTCCATCAATCAATGTTGGGACACCTTGAGCAACTGCTGAAGACATTAACATGTCTCAACATTGCACAGGGAAAAGGGATGTTAGTTTTAAGTTGTTAACAAGTAAGCATTCAAGACTTTTTCCCAGGATTGTAGTTCACAAAACTATAATACATTTCTTTCAATCAATATCAGATAATAACAAAATAACAAAATATTTTGTATCAACTTACAGGTGTAGTACAGACTATGTTAACAGTCTGCAACAAGAAATAATCATCTACTTCAGTGTCCCCTGTCAGTTCTTGACACTTTAATCCAAGAGGTTCAAACTTTTCCTTCCATTCTTGGCAACGTTGACTGCAAAGCACTTTGATGGGGGCCACTAAATGAAAATTAAATTAAACTAAATCAATGAAATTACATTCAAAAGTATTTGCAAATGGCCAATGTATCCATGTCATGTATTATGCAAATTAATTGTTGATTGAACAATTAAATTGTGCATGTCACCCTGGATACAGCTGTCAGGCACCATTGTAGTGGGCACACTGATCAAAACACACTTTACATTTAACGCAAGCTCATAACTGGCAGAGCATTATGAAGGCGACTATAGTGTATTTGTAAAACTGGGCAGAAATACATGTATTTACCATCTATCCTTAAGTTTTCAAAATTTGAATGCAATAGCGAAGCATTTTATAACCCTAGAATCTAGAATCTTAGTAAACTTAATTTGTGATCATAAAATATAGAAGCTAAATCTGGTAACTGTCTATCAAAATTTGTTGCCCCCCCCCCCCCCCCCACCCCATCCACACCTACAAGAGGCTTCCAGGGCATGCACCCCTGTCCCTCTCTTAGCTACACATCTGCTGGTCTCTGTACATATTTCCTATTTAAAAGTAAAGTTTTCAAGCACCATAATGCAGCACGATATATAAATACTTACTATACTGGTCTCTGTACATATTTCCTATTTAAAAGTAAAGTTTTCAAGCACCATAATGCAGCACGATATATAAATACTTACTATACACAATTTTGCTATCAAAAGCTGCTTGTCCCATGGCTATTAGCAGCCTGACAATGGCTAATTCAAAGGCAACAGTCTTTCCTGAACCAGTAGGAGCACATATCACAACAGGACGATCACTGTATAATATCTGAAAAGTGGACAAAAGAAAATCTTGTTTTTTTTGAAAAATTGTGTATTGAGTTAACATCTCAGTATCTGCAAGTTTGGCATACTTTGTGTAATTCGTCAATTGCAGATTAGAGAATGTTGCATGCACTGTAGTGTCTATGGGGGAAATTTGACATTTAC
The DNA here is from genome assembly GCA_035610835.1 of Ophiura sarsii. NCBI lineage: Eukaryota > Metazoa > Echinodermata > Ophiuroidea > Amphilepidida > Ophiuridae > Ophiura > Ophiura sarsii. Next base: position 15,805,198 of record CM069458.1, on the reverse strand, counting down.
AAATGACACGCAAGTGCTTAAATATGCTAGCAGTGCATGGATGTAAACAAAATAGCTTCTACAATACCTTCCCAGTCAGAATAAAGATGACCATTTACAAGCTAACACTTGTCTCTTACAAAAATGCTCTATGTCTGTTCTGAGGTTGATTAGCATAAATGACATTGCATTTTGTCTGTAACAGGAACACAGGACCGCAGATAAAATCAAGAGTTTACTTTTACAACCTACCAAAACAATCAGCTTTCTTTGCTTTGAAAGCCTGAAAGTCAAAGAAAATCATCTGCTAAATTAAACAAAGCCAAGAAATCAGTCAATAAGACAGGCAACAAGATATAGGAATATATCAAAGGTTTTAACAAAATACTTACATCATCTAGAAATTTTGTTTGCACAATGTTGAAATATGGAAATGTGAAGATGCTCCTATAGGTTTCAGCTGTAATCACATTGTTAAGGAATCATTTCCATCATGTCATTATGAATGATATCTGTAACATCTGTTTGTTAGGCTGATGAAATAATGTCAATGTAATATGGAAATTTTCTTTCCAAAATAGTTATAATTTCCCTCCAACCAGAGAGAATTTCCCTCTCAATTCTTATATATTCCTTAAACCAAATGACAGTGAGCGATGTACATTTACAACACAATGGAATTCTGGAATTCCCAGATGCAGGTGTTGTATAATTAACAAGGCGGTTCTCGAACGGCACGTCTCGCCTGTTCATCAAAAGTGACTGGAAAGAAATGATGATGAAACATATGATACAATGTAGCACTGTCACAGAGGTATGCATTGTAGTTAATGCAAGGGATGTAATGCCTTGAAAAATTTAATCAACAAAAAGAACACACCAACCCCCTTCCCTACACCAAATCACATCAAGATAGGCCTTACAGATCTTATTTGACCCCAGATGACCTCTGATGACCTTGAAAATTTAATCAGCAAAAAGAACACACCAACCCCCTTCCCTCCACCAAATCACATCAAGATAGGCCTTACTGATCTTATTTGACCCCAGATGACCTCTGATGACCTCGACAAATTAATCAACAACAAAAAAACACCAATGACACCATCCCTCTTACGTCCACCAAATCCCATCAAGATAGGCCTTACGGATCTTATTTGACCCCAGATGACCTTGAATGACCTCTGATGACCTTGAAAATTTAATCAGCAAAAAGAACACACCATCCCTCTTCCGTCCACCAAATCCAATCAAGATAGGCCTTACTGATCTATTTAACCCCATATTTGACCCCCGATGACCCCGAAAAATTAATCAACAAAAAGAACACACCACCCCCTTCCCTCCACCAAATCCCATCAAGATAGGCCTTACTGATCTATTTGACCCCATATTTGACCCCGATGACCCCGAAAAATTAATCAACAAAAAGAACACACCATCCCTCTTCCGTCCACCAAATCCCATCAAGATAGGCCTTACTGATCTATTTGACCCCCGATGACCCCGAAAAATTAATCAACAAAAAAAACACACCATCCCTCTTCCGTCCACCAAATCCCATAAAGATAGGCCTTACTGATCTATTTGACCCCATATTTGACCCCCGATGACCCCGAAAAATTAATCAACAAAAAGAACACACCACCCCCTTACCTTCACCAAATCCCATCAAGATAGGCCTTACTGATCTATTTGACCCCATATTTGACCCCCAATGACCCCGAAAAATTAATCAACAAAAAGAACACACCATCCCTCTTCCGTCCACCTAATCCCATCAAGATAGGCCTTACTGATCTATTTGACCCCATATTTGACCCCCGATGACCCCGAAAAATTAATCAACAAAAAGAACACACCACCCCTCTTCCGTCCACCAAATCCCATCAAGATAGGCCTTACTGATCTATTTGACCCCATATTTGACCCCCGATGACCCCGAAAAAATAATCAACAAAAAGAACACCCCATCCCTCTTCCGTCCACCAAATCCCATCAAGATAGGCCTTACTGATCTATTTGACCCCATATTTGACCCCGATGACCCCAAAAAATTAATCAACAAAAAGAACACACCATCCCTCTTCCGTCCACCAAATCCCATCAAGATAGGCCTTACTGATCTATTTGACCCCATATTTGACCCCCGATGACCCCGAAAAATTAATCAACAAAAAGAACACACCATCCCTCTTCCGTCCACCAAATCCCATCAAGATAGGCCTTACTGATCTATTTGACCCCATATTTGACCCCCGATGACCCCGAAAAAATAATCAACAAAAAGAACACCCCATCCCTCTTCCGTCCACCAAATCCCATCAAGATAGGCCTTACTGATCTATTTGACCCCATATTTGACCCCCGATGACCCCGAAAAAATAATCAACAAAAAGAACACACCACCCCCTTCCCTCCACCAAATCCCATCAAGATAGGCCTTACTGATCTATTTGACCCCATATTTGACCCCCAATGACCCCGAAAAATTAATCAACAAAAAGAACACACCACCCCACTTTCCTCCACCAAATCCCATCAAGATAGGCCTTACTGATCTATTTGACCCCATATTTGACCCCCAATGACCCCGAAAAATTAATCAACAAAAAGAACACACCATCCCTCTTCCGTCCACCAAATCCCATCAAGATAGGCCTTACTGATCTATTTGACCCCATATTTGACCCCCGATGACCCCGAAAAATTAATAATAATAATAATAATATAATAATAAAACCATACTTATTGAGCGCATAACACAATTAAGTCCCTATGCGCTATCACAAACAAACAAACAAACAAACAAAACACACAGTAACATGAGTAACAAAAGACAAAACAAAAATAAATTAAACATTAACATTAAATAGGTAAGTTTTTAGCAATGATTTGAACTGTTCAAGAGTTTTGGCGGATTTAACATGATATGGTAAATTGTTCCAAAGTTCAGCAGAAGCATCTTGAAAAGAACGGCGACCATATGAAGTAGAAGGTGAAGACACATGCGCAAGAAGATATTTTGAGCCAGAACGAAGATTGCGAGTGGGCTCGTATTGTTGAATAAGATCTTGCAGATACATAGGAGCAAGAGCTCGAGTACATTTAAATGTTATCAGAAGAATCTTGTAGATAATGCGAGATCTGATCGGTAGCCAATGTAAGTCACGAAGGACAGGGGAAATGTGACAGCGAATCTTAGACAGCGTAACAAGTCGAGCAGCAGAGTTTTGAATCCGTTGAAGTTTTGAGATTTGCGTATCAGGGAGAGCATAAAGTAAACTATTGCAGTTATCGAGTCGGCAAGTCACAAAAGCATGAATAAGTCTTTCAGTTGTTGGCTGATCGAGATAACGCCGGATTTGACCTATCTTATAAAGAGCATGAGAAGCCGCACGACAAATGTTGTTAACATGAACATCCATCATAAGATCGTTTTGAAGGATAATGCCAAGGTTGCGGGCACTGGAAGCTGGCTCAATGTGAGAATCATTGATTTTTACTGATGAAATCGTAGAATTTTTCCTAAAGCGGGATGTAATATGGAGAACTTCAGTCTTGTCATCATTCAATTTAAGGTCATTAGCTGTGGACCAGGTTTTTAATCAACAAAAAGAACACACCATCCCTCTTCCGTCCACCAAATCCCATCAAGATAGGCCTTACTGATCTATTTGACCCCATATTTGACCCCTGATGACCCCGAAAAATTAAGAACAAAAAGAACACACCACTCCCCTTCCCTCCACCAAATCTCATCAATATAGGCCTTACTGATCTATTTGACCCCATATTTGACCCCGATGACCTCTGGTGACCTTGAAAATTTAATCAACAAAAAGAACACACCATCCCTCTTCCCTCCACCAAATCCCATCAAGATAGGCCTTACTGATCTATTTGACCCCATATTTGACCCCCGATGACCTTGAATGACCTCCGATGACCTTGAAAATTTTATCAGCAAAAAGAACACACCACCCCCTTCCCTCCACCAAATCCCATCAAGATCGGCCTTACGGATCTTATTTGACCGCATATTTGACCCCGATGACCTTGAATGACCTCCAATGACCTTGAAAATCTAATCAGCAAAAGAACACCCCACCCCCTTCCCTGACATCAAGTCCCATCAAGATAGGCCTTACGGATCTCTAGATATCGCGTCACAACGCGTCTCAAAAGTTTTAAGCATATTTGACCCCGATGACCTTGTATGACCCCCGATGACCTTGAAAAATCAATCAGCAACAGAACGCACCACCCCCCTTCCCTCCACCAAGTCCCATCACGATAGGCCTTACGGATCTCCAGATATCGCGTCACAAAGGTATTTCTTAGCACACGGCGGACGGCATACGGCATACGGCGGACGGCGGACGCCGGACAGAAATAGTGATAACATAGTCTCTTTCTGATTACATCAGGCGAGACAATAAAGCACAAATGACCCTGTGAACAGTGCAATTCACCTACACCACCACTCGTAGCTCTGACTCCCAGCGTAAACATGCAGACATATGGGTTCAGCACCCTGCCAACTGACTAATTTTCAGAACTTAAAAAAAAAAACCTTTCCAAATGCTATTTCTCTATATTGCCAATCTTTTCAAGACCTGAGCATCAATAACTTACTGCATAAACTGGCTACTATGTAAATAACTTTGACGCTAGATTTCCTACTAAAGTGGAAAATTACTTCATGTGAAAAGTAAAACATATTCAAAACAACTAGTGGTACATTGTATGCCCATATGATTGCATGAGCTACAGGCCTACCACCAGATGGTCAGTACACCTAAAAGGTCAGAATATTAATGTAAAATAAAATAGGCTTATGCATTGTATGAACCAAATTACCTCATCAAACCCTACCGTAAACATCTCCCTTTAACCTACACCACATTAGGCCTACTTCGACTCTCCACCCAATAAGAAAACATATTACTTCATTTACCCCCAGCTTATACCACATCCAAAACAATCTCCTGTCATTAGTCCCCCCCCCCCCCCCCCCCATGTGGTTAATATAAACATCTGGGCAATCTAATTTGGATTTATTAAGTATAATTTCTATAATTTTCATTCTTTGTCTTCATAAGCAAAAAAAATTCTCTAATATGCATGAATGCACTGAATAACTGTAAGAAGTTTTCCTAATCAGTAAACCTCATAAATTATTTTGATATATTAAATTTGTTACAAAATTCGATCTCTGTGAACTTTTAACTCTTCTTTTAAAATAGGATACGTATTTCATCCAAGGATCTGAGTTTATGTGTTCCATGCATAGATCCACCGGGGGTAATTGCACCTGAAAGGAAATAGATACAGTTACTTATAATCAAACTTGTCGGAAAAAAGAATTTGCATGAATGTTTCATGAATTTCTTCAAAAATTGATTCAATTGTGATGGGATCAAACAAAATAACATAAGTATAAGTCTGAAGACAAAAATATCACACTTTCAGTTTTCTACTACATTTTGTGCAAAACCCCATCATTTAGTGGACACTTAATTCTAAAGATGTGTTTTCAAAACAATGGAAAACAAAAGAAATGCTACCCTTTTGTTTGGTTATATCTTAAAAACAACATTCTTGACTTCCGACTCGTTTCGCTCGATTACAAATCTCTTTTCAAAAGATATAATTTTCATGATGTACCACTTTACAATTATAATAAATGCTTGCTTCATTTAAATCACAATATTGGTTATGAAGACTTACTTGGTATGGCTAGTATATTAGGTGTATCTGCCACAATCTGTTGATCACTTGATCGGTGCATTGCAGGGGTGTAAGGTGCTGGCTGCAAAGATGCTCTAGGATGTTTGCTTGATGTAGCCACTGCATTTGATTGCTTTCTACTTCGTGAAGTAAATGATGGTATAAATTTCTGACCCGATCTGTTAAATTATGAGAAGAAACACGATTCTTTTCACATTGTTTTGATTGTTGGACCTTCATTATGCATTTCATTTTGTTTAGTTGTAGATGTGTCTTTTGACTTGTCATATTGAACGGTGCCTATCAAGAAATTTGAGAGGTTTTTAAAAAAAAAAGTTATAAGCCTCTCTGAAAACATTATAGAAGGCATTTTAATCGATGAGATAGGATTTGGGAATACACTTTTTTATAATTCCACTAAATGTTCTCAACCTTCTTTATGTGACAAATCTTGTAATATGTACCTTTCGTGATATAATGTCTTCACCATAAAACAACCTTTCTAATAATCAGTAAAGGTCTGTTAAAAGGAATTTATTTCAATTGTATCAAAACAACCACTCATTTATCTTTTTATTGTTAACTCACCGTGGGGGCTGTGAACTTGGAATAATGTTATCCTCTACACGCTGTTGTGAATTATAAAGTGGAAGATCATTTTGAGAGATTCCTCTTCTGCTAGAATATTGACTTGTGATACTTTGGGACGATGGAGGTAGATCCAAGTCAAAGTCATCATTATCAAAGCTTGATTGAAACTGAGAATGCTGTGATTGGGGTTGCTGCTGATAAGATGTATGTTGGTTGTAGTCATGTTTTCTTTTCAGGATACCCTTTGGTGCTGTTTGAAAAATATAAATATAAATGAACTATCAGGTGGTATATGAGCCCAATATTAGAGAGGGTTGATGCCTAAATAGTTCACTATAGTTTGATAAGCTCCATATTGGCGAAACCAACCTTACAGCAACCAATGAATACAAAAGGACGTGGGCGCTCATGAAGGTACCAAGCGCATTGTGCATCATATGCGTAGCGTGTGCTTGTGGCCAAAACCGTGTGGGTACGCTTTGATAACTTTTGAGCAAATCTAAATATTTCTTGCCAATCATGAACTGATTAAACTATATAGCTGGGGAGCGGAGGCCCATTATTAAGGTTTTTTTGGTCCCGGTATGCTGGCACAGGGAGACATATACCAAAATGTTCCTTGAAGTCTGTAGCATACAACCTAGGTGACATCCTGGCCAACTCGGATGTTAAGTTGAACTTTGACCTCGATTTAGGGTCAAAGTTCACATGTGTTTCAATGGGACGTCAAAACTTAAATTTGACATGGGGGGAAAAATGAAAAAAATATTGACCATTAAATATCATATTGTTCAGCTGACTGTTTAGAACAAAAAAGACAATCACAATTTTAATTGTCGATCAATATTTTTTGACCTATGATCTTTGGAAAATGACATGTCAGCAAAAAACTGCTGTTTTTTACCGTTTTTCACGAAATTGGCCAAAAATGACATGTAATCACTATTTTCAAAATATTATTGGCCCTTCGATGATCGAAATACATCTATTATTGCTGGTTTATAGACCTACTTTGATTTTAAGACAATTATAAAATCTACCGGTAATGCAGTTTCCATAGCGACCACCATTTATGTCTAAATTTACTACCATTGATGTTCAAAATTTATCTTAATATCAAATACAATGATATACCAACATTAAAACATGGTTTATCGTTTCTCAATGAGTTACAATATTTTTTTCAAGAAGGAAAAAGTAGAATTTTGGCCAGATTAGTGAGAAATTGCCAAAAATTGCCTATTTTTGATTTTTGATGACTTGTCATTTTCAAAAGGTCATAGGTCAAAAAATATTGATCGACGATAAGATATCCTTTTTTTGGTCAATAATTTGTTTTTTAACTTTGTTCCCATGTTAAATTAAAGTGTTGATGTCCCATTGAAACTCGAGTGAACTTTGACCCTAAATCAAAGTCAAAGTTCAACTAAACATCCGAGTTGGCAATGATGTCCACCTAGGTTGTATACTACAGACATCAAGGAACATTTTAGTATATGACTCCCTGTGCAAGAAGACCGGGACCGAAAAACCATGCACGCTCCCCAGCTAATAGCTGGCTAGAGGGTAATTATGAGTGACACACCAGGTCACAGAAAATAATATGTTTTTGTACCATATGGCTGGGTTTGATGTGCAAATGAGGTGCAAGCTTTGCAAGAAGAATGGTCTTCACTTGGGGTTTTGTTGCTTGGGAGCAGTGTTGTCACTAGCCAAAATTTAGTGCCGGTTAATTTTACTAACGGCGAACAGAATAAGTGTTGCAAACAAGGTGCAGTGGATCATGGCATGGGGTCTAGAGGCCTTCTTAATGGTTTTTAGGGGTTATTAATGCACTTTGAGGGCTCCTGTCACATAATTTCTTGTTTTATGATGCAGTTTAATGATTTAATCCACAAATTGTAAACAAATATAATAGTGCCGTTTTTTTACCCTTTATTTTTAAGAGTGCCGGTCGGCAATTGTGAGTGCCAGCTCCTCCCGGCCGCCACCGACCGCCTTAGTGACAACCCTGCTTGGGAGCGCAAAGGTTAAAAAATAAAATCTTGCTTATGCTAATTACAGTAATAAACATGTCAAATACACTGTCTACATAACATGTTTTCCATCCAAATATCACACATAGGGTTGAGACAAATGTAATTGTTAATTCTAATACAAATTATAATAATGTAATGCAACTTGCAAGTCAAAAAAATTCAATTATTTGTCATTAGATGACTGCACAATGCACATTATCAGGCGCGGATCCAGGGGGGGGGGCGGAGGGGGCGCGCGCCCCTCGGTAAAAAAATCGACAAAAAAGGGGGGGAAAGAGAGAGGAAGAGGAAAGGGGGAAGGGGAAGAGAAAGGGAGAAAGAGCCTTTAATTGATCGACGGATTGGTGAATAAAATAACGTTGTATATCGTGATATACACGTAGGCCTATATAGGGGGCCGCCCCACTTTTTGGTAAAGAAAGAAAAAAAGAAGGGGAAAAAAAGAGAAGAAACGGAGGAAAGGGATTGCTTTTCATAAAATATTGGTCAAAAGTATACACCAGATCGCAGCAAATGAGTTCGAAAATTGAAAATGTTTCTACTTCTGAGCCAGACTCCCCCCTGTTCGAGCTTTTAAACCATGTATATTTAAATCAAGAATATATATCAGTTATGCTCAACTTCTTTCGTGTATTGAAAAAAATAAAAAAAATATTGGAAATGAAGAGGTGGCTTTTCAATAAAATGTTGGTCAAAAGTAATTTTTAATTTTTTTTTACTTCTGAGGGGGCACATCCCCCCTCAGACACCCCCTGTTCGACCTTTAAACCATGTATATTTAAATCAAGAAAATATATCAGTTATGCTCAACTTCTTTCGTGTATTGATAAAAAACAAAATATTTAATGGAAATGAAGAGGTGGCTTTTCAATAAAATGTTGGTCAAAAGTATACACCAGATCGCACCAAATGAGTTCGAAAATTGAAAAAAATTCTACTTCTGAGGGGGGGGGGGGGGGGGGGGAGGGGGCACATCCCCCTCAGACTCCCCCTGTTCGACCTTTTAAACCTAATTCAAGAAAATATATCAGTAATATGCTCACCTTCTTTCGTGTATTGATAAAAAACCAAAATATTTTATGGAAATGAAGAGGTGGCTTTTCAATAAAATGTTGGTCAAAAGTATACACCAGATCGCACCAAATGATTTTTAAAATTGATTTTTTTTTTTACTTCTGAGGGGGGCACATCCCCCCTCAGACACCCCTTGTTCGACCTTTAAACCATGTATATTTAAATCAAGAAAATATATCAGTTATGCTCACCTTCTTTCGTGTATTGATAAAAAACCAAAATATTTTATGGAAATGAAGAGGTGGCTTTTCAATAAAATGTTGGTCAAAAGTATACACCAGATCGCACCAAATGAGTTCGAAAATTGAAAAAAAATCTACTTCTGGGGGGGGCACATCCCCTCAGACTCCCCCTGTTCGACCTTTTAAACCTAATTCAAGAAAATATGTCAGTAATATGCTCACCTTCTTTCGTGTATTGATAAAAAACCAAAATATTTTATGGAAATGAAGAGGTGGCTTTTCAATAAAATTTTGGTCAAAAGTATACACCAGATCGCACCAAATGAGTTCGAAAATTGAAAACATTTCTACTTCTGAGGGGGCACATCCCCCCTCAGACTCCCCCTGTTCGACCTTTTAAACCTAATTCAATAAAATATATCAGTAATATGCTCAACTTCTTTCGTGTATTGATAAAAAACAAAATATTTTATGGAAATGAAGAGGTGGCTTTTCAATAAAATTTTGGTCAAAAGTGTACACCAGATCGCACCAAATGAGTTCGAAAATTGAATTTTTTTCTACTTCTAAGGGGGGCACATCCCCCTCAGACTCCCCCTGTTCGAGCACAGCTCGGAGGGCGGTGGATCCACCGCATTGGATAGTCCACCAACACAAAATTCAAGATTTTTCATCTTCTTTTCAGCCCCCCGGTAAATTCAATCTCTGGCTCCGCCCCTGATTATGCCTATCAAACCATTATTTTATCATTGGGGAAGTGTTCTCACCCCTGAAGCAGCTGTTAGCCACAAGTTGTGATGCTGAAATGCCATCATCTATATCCTTCATCAACTGGGAGCCAGCAATGTCATCAACTGATGGTGGTGCAGGAATGTGCGACACAGAACTTGAAAAGGGTCTCCTATAGAAAAGCAAACAAAAATACAAAATCAATGAAAGGCGTCCAAGACGCACTGCAGAAGTGCGCGTTATGGAGCAAACCTCGCATTGTGAAGGTCGGCCCGGTCGCACTGTTAAAACGTAAGCCCCACCTTCCGGGTTATATTGTGTCATGTAAATGTCGCCGATTTCTCTGAAAACCAATGAGATTGCTTAAACTTTCTTAGCTGTTTAAGAATATAAAACATAAGAATTCTAACATCAAAACCTAATTTTTCAATAGAAAGTAAAAGAAATGGAATATTTATATTTGACAAAAGTGAGGTTTTTAAAACCTAATTCTATAATATAAACATAAGAATTCCAACTTCAATACCTAGTTTTTCAATAAAAAGCAAATGAAATGGGATTTTTCAAAAGATAGAATTTCAAACCTAATTCCTAATTTTATAATATAAAAAACATAAGAATTCCAACATCAAACCTAATTTTTTAAATATATAGAAAGTAAAATAAATGGGATTTTTGTCAAAAGTGAGATATTTAAAACCAATTCCTAATTTTATAATATAAAACCTAATAATTCCAACTTCAAAACCTAATTTTTGGACAAAAAATCCATTTCTTTTGTTTTCTATTGAAAAATTAGGTTTTAAAGTAGGAATTCTTAGTTTTATATTATAAAATTAAGAATTAGGTTTTGAAATCTTCACTTTGAAAAAAATCCCATTTCTTTTGTTTTCTATTTTAAAAATTAGGTTTTGAAGTTAGAATAAATGTTTTATTTTATAACTAGCGGGAACCCGCGCTTCGCGCGGGCCCCGCTTGTAGTGAGCGCCCCCCCTAGCGGTTTGTATAGGGGGTGGTGGGTTTTTTGGTACGCGGTCCCAAAATATCATGTATCATCATTTTATATGCCCCCTCCCCAACCCGCTCAACGAACGTGATTATTGTTATGATCACTCCCATGCTCAGGCCTATCTAATAATGGTTAAATTCAGAATATTGGGAAAGTTGATGCGAAAGGGAAGATTAAAAATAAGGGTAGATAAATGTAGAAAAAATAAAGATTTTTTTGGACTAAAATTTAGTTTTTACACCCCCCCCCTGACAATGTTTTTTATTTCATGCCCTATTTCCGTGTAAAAATACGACACCTCCAATGATATTTGGTACCTCCGACCCTGCCCCCCCCCCCCTGGAATAAGCCCGTCGGTAAATTCGAGCCTCAGTACAGTCGGTAGATTTGCGTATTTGACCATGCGGTTTTTTTGGTCGGTTTTGTAGACAACCTATCGCTACCCCCCCCCCCCCCCATTCCACTTATCAAGATTTCAGCTGCTGACGGCACATTTTTTGGCATGTTTTACGATTTTTTGGGAGTCTGTAAAAAACAATTGTCGGTAAATCATGCCTTTCGTCGGTACAACTATAATGGTCGTGCCCCCCCCCCCCAGTTTCCAAAAGATGGGTACGCCACTGCCCCCCCCCCCCCCCCCGCCTCCACCCCCGCCTGGCCCTTTTACCGAAGAAAATGACAGCCCCCTAACATAATCCATAACATACCATGTGCCATTAATAATCAAGGGCCCCTATGCCAGGTACTTGATCAGGGGGGGGGGGGGGGTAACAATACAGCGTTAAATACGGAACAAATAATGACACCAACCATGGTGCTGCCCCCGGAGATGGTCATATTGAGCCGAAGTCCAGGTGTGATCGGGCATCTCGCTGGGCTGGCGTTGCGCTCTCAACGCGGTGGGGCTCAATAACCAGTAGGCCTACCCATTTGTGATTGGGGTGTATAGCAATAAGGGACGCACCATTAGATACTCAGGGGGGGGGGGCATGGAAGTTTAAAAAAAAAAAAACTTTGCCCACTATCCAGGAAAAAAAAACACCCTTTGCCCACCCGAACCAGGAAAAATAAAAAAATTACCCACTGCTGAGTAAAAAAAAAGAAAGATGACTCACCCAAAAGGCCCAACTCAATGTAAAGAAAACCATTAAAACCTAAAAAAAAAACTTTGCCGGCTTTGCTAAATAAAAAAAATAAAACTTGCCGCCTACGGCGGCAAAAAAAAAGAAATTACGCCTACTTCGGTGGCAAAAAAAAAAAAAAATCCGCCCGACCCCAACTTCCATGCCCCCCACCGAAAATCGAATGGTGAGTCCCTAAAGCTACAACGGGGGGAGGACACGGGACAAATAGTAAAAAAATGATGTATGCGGATGTCCAGGTGAGCGTGCATAATGCAAGGGGTCGCGCTCCCGCCAAAAAATAACTTTTCGAGGTCTATGTTGTGTACTTCCATAATTGCGGTGCGGTGCTTTTGTTGGATTTAGCATCGGGTTAAGCAACTTAGGCCTATGCCCTCCTTATTCATATAATTATCTTGTTTTGACCCCCCCCCCCCCACCCACCACCACCACCACCATTTACAATGGTATTAATTTCATGACCCCCTGCCATATTTTCCTTGTAAAAATACGACACAACCAATGATATTTGGTACCTCCGACCTCTTACCGAAGAAAATGACAGCCCATAACAGAATCCAAGGGTGCCATATCCAGGTACTTCATGTACCATTCCTCCATGCTCTTGATTGATATTCATGTTTGAGTTACCAGGAATGACTTTAAATTTCATGGACTAATAAATCTATATTGACTGTATTTTATGTGAAAAAACCATCCCAGAACTTTACTAAATCATAGGCTACTGTATGTAAAAGTCAATATTTTCGCGCATTTGGATATATCATAGACATTTCGCGAATTGTTTTTTTTTCGCGGGCGACCTTCTGGAATGCACTGCATGAATGTTGAAAACAATATTTTCGCGTGTTATAAATTTCGCGTGTAATTATTTTGCGCAAAAAGCGCGAAAAAAAACCCCGTGAACATTTCTGCTTTTAATAATGGAAATCAGCTTTAAGGAACTTCTTAAAACATAATTTGCTTTGATTTCCATAAAGCGGGCCCTATGAGTATTCTGTTGCGATCTGGGGGGGGGGGGGGTGGGGTACCGCGCCATTTTGTCCCGAAGCAATGGTCATGACGTCATATTTTGGTCGATTTTCTGAACTTTTGTATTGGATTTACGTGCAAAATATATGCCCTTGGCAGCATACTTTCCCGGGTGTGTGGGTGCACTTTAAATTTCAGATGTTCTAAAATGGACGGATATCTAACCAATTTGATAAAAAAACACGATCCACACACCCCAGAATTGCAAAAAAAGCATAAAATAAGTCCACTTTTTGTGCCTTTGAACAGAGTGGCGGGCGGGATTGTAGAATTTAACACAGTGCATTAACCCATGACCCATGATGTAAATAAATTATTTGCGATGAGTTTTTCCAATTAGCACGGTTAGTGTAGTGGATAGAAAGTCGACATGAGGAGCGAAAGGTTGTGGGTTCGAGCCCCATTAGGAGCACTTTTGTTTTATATGCTGGATTTGCTTAGCATCATCTGTATGCTTGCCCACGCGGACACCACGCTGCTGGCGTTCACCGTATCAGTTACGCCATTTTTTTTCTCTCGAAGTTTCAAAAAAAATTACCGTTCTTTTAAAAATAAGGATTATAATCAAGTTACAAACACATTTTGTGCGAGAGCAACACACACATTTGGCAAAAATGGCACAATAAAAATCCGTTCGTTATAAATAAATGGACATGGTTAAATAATAAAACTATCACAATTACAGTCGTGGATCTCTGTGGCGTGCGTAGGTTGGCCATGTCGTTGGCAATCGGAAATTACCGGTTCGAAAATTCCATTTATTTTTCTATTTTTTAAACTTGATGGTAGATTAATGTAACATCATTGTTATGTCAATTTTTATCAATTATAAATGCCGCCCATGCGTTTATAGTTTTCTTTTTATTTATTTATCTATCATAAATGTATCCTTGATTTATTTAACTTTGTATCTAAACAATTAAAATGCGTAAACAATTATATTATTGCTCGATAAATAGAGTGATTGATAGCAAAACTTGTTGTAAAACCATTTTACCAGTGTGTCCAACAATTTCTCCTTTGCACACTTTGGCAATACATTCAGAGATGTCACTTTTAGCTTGTTATAGCTAGGCTCAATTATCAGCAAGTTTGCGACCGGGTTTGCGACCTCTATGATTTTAGGCTGGTAACACAATCCCACAGTGCATTTCGTTAAAACAGTGTAAATTATTTTTCCATGATAAGTATCATGTGATAACCACGATCGATTTCGCAAAATATTGCAAAATGGCGCGGTACCCCAGCCCCCCCCCCCCCCTAGTTGCGATCGTACATTGTAGCATGCAGGAAACACTGTAAACGTCGGCAACACGTGTCTATTTGCACACGAAAAACGGGGACAATCCGCTCAGCCTCTGGAAAATAGGTTACCGGATCGGAGCACACTCCGCCGTTTATTTCAACGTATTCAAACCTTGATTTTTAAGTAATTAAAAATCGTATGGCTCTGTTACTTAGAAGACCTTCATGATTTATGATAACAATTGGCAAATGCAAGAAAATCTGTTTTCAAAGTAACCAAGATCCTTATGGCCTTACCCCATATCCAATTCACCCTTTGATATGTGCCATTAATAATCAATGGCTCTGTTACTTGGAAGATCTTCATGATTTATGATAACAATTGCAAATGCAAGAAAATATGTTTTCAAAGTAATCGAGATCCTTAGTAGGCCTATGGCCTTATCCCATACCCAATTCACCCTGGCCTTAAAATCCACATCACAGATTGCCCTTAAATAGTCCAGATACTATGCCCTTAAATCAAGATAGGCCTACCCCATGTGCATATTATATCCAGGTACACGTGATTCAGTCGAGAATTCATTGGAATAGGGTCTTAGTTTTTTATAGTAGGCCTTTTAGTTGTATTAGTTGGCGGGCCAATGGTCGGAGCTCTCATCATGATCATTTATGGTATCCAGTCTAAAGCACTTTTTGTGTGCCATATCCCGGCTTATTTTTGGTCAAATTTATAAACATTAAATTATTCCATCAGTTTATATTTTTATCACGCATACCCATACCGTCGCTCGCTATCCCTGCATTTCCATTTTACGAGAAAAAAAATATTGTAGGCCTTACCCATAACTGGCCGGAGGGTTGTAGCAATAAAGCTCTCAGGGGAAACAAATAATGACACAAACTGGTGTTGCGCCTTCAATAAGCAGTAACCCATTCGGGATGGGGGTGGGGGGGGGGGGGGGGTGTTTGTTTAGCAATAAAGGCTACCGGGACGGGACAAATAATGGTGTGTGCGGAGGGACAGGGCGCTGAAAGTGTGGTTTGTACATAATACGCAGGTATCACCAAGCGGTGGGCAAGGTATTTTATTCATTTTGTGCCCACACTGATAAAATTAGCCTCACATGAATTTTCGCCAATTTGGAACTGATCATACCATAAAACAGGTCTGTTACGCGTGGCATTGCGGCCATCGCGTAGCGGAGTGTTGCGTGGCCAACGATGGTGCGTGACTTGCACGCATCGCTCTTGCGTACATATTATACTTGCCACGTCAAACAGCTATAGTAATGACCACACATAGCAACCCAGGATCGTTGTATGAAAGCCGTTTTTCGTCTATTGGATAACGCCAAGAGAAATCAACAATTTGCCTTAATTTAGTAAGTTCACGTCGCCCACGCCACCCCAGCCTGCCCATCGCAACAGCTCCACCAACGGCAGTATCCGTACGCATGCGTTGGTCAGTTTCATGAGGTAAGAATAGAAGACGTGAAACATAGCAACCGACCTGTTTTTTTGGTTATTTCAATAGTAATTGAATAGTTTTGCAAAAAATAGTGTCCAATGGTTTAATGGCAATATGTACTCAATCAATGTACGCAAAAATCAGAGTTGAAAGTCAAGGCATCTCTGAGAACACTCGCGGACAAGATTTACGTTCGTCCTTTTATTTATATAGAAATTAGAAATTAGGTTTTGAAAACCTCACTTCAATCGCACCCATGCCCTGCCATGGTGTCCGTAACGTTTATTTATTCTCAATGTAATTGTTTATTTGCCTGTTGTATGTATACACGTATACGGAGGTGTACATCATTTTCAGCAGTTTGCCGATGTCATAGCCATCTTCTGACGGTTCTCAGCGGCTTAGTTTCTTGTCCTAACTTTGGAAAAAAAAGGAGGATGAAGGCACTTTTTTTCTTCTTCTTCTTCTTTTAGTAAACAATGCAAACTCTCCATTACCAGCGTCACAGCGTGGTATTGCATGATTGATTGCATAACTTGAAGAGGACGATGCCTTTGTTAGGCATAATCATAAAATTTTGAAAATAAAAGTATCTCTTTGAAAATGGAATACATGGAAACAACTTTACAATAAAAAATGATGGTTCAACCATGTCTGCAGGCTGAATAATCACAAAGTTAAAAGCAAACTACTATTGGGCCAAGTAACAAAAATTATGTGTTTCACGTCCCCGCCGCACCAATTTTTGACGCCGCTCCAATAATTTTGTTAATTGTTATTTTCAAAAATTCCTTCAAAATTCACACATTATTTTTGTTACTTGGCCTTGCTAAAACTGGTCAAGTAATGCAAATTTTAAACTATTTGAGCTATTTTGGGCTATACTTTCATGTTGTCCAGTTGCTTGTGTATGGTTATACATCCCAGCCTGTTTCTTCCTTTTTCCTTGGATTTAAAAGAGGTAAACATGGAGTTTTCCACATATTTTGGCTACCAAATTTTTGAAAAAATGTCGCCCTCTGCTTTAAAATGCTCATTGGACTATAGAAAATCTTTTTACCAATATGTCAGCTTTTTAACTACTTTATTATAACAAAAAAGTTATGGAAAAAATTATAGAATTATAGAATTCCTGAAAAATGATGCACGAGGGGATGAGAAACTGCTTAATTTTTTTACTTGGCCTTATTATAGCCGACGTCCATACAACAGTTAGAACGCTGACTTTCTGTACTTGGCCTAAAGACGTCCTTAAATCGTCAGTGGACATGGTGGACCGAAGTATTATGTAGGCCATTGACCAATGTAAGGTGTACTTAGGCGTAAGGCTGACGTTTAAAAGATATCCATTATGATAAGACTTAATTTAGTGCCAGAATTTACATTCTTCGGCGACGTTAAACTGACGTCAAATTAGCAGCATTGGGCCGATGTTCTGCAGTTGGCCTAAAGACGACCTCCATACAACGTCATTGAGCCGACGTTTTGTAAACCATGTTTTTCCAACGTCGAGCCGACGTTTAGAGGACATTCCCAATAGTACGACCCACATAGCCCAATTATGTTTTTATGCCGACCTACAACCGAAATCCATACAACGACGGTAGTAGGCCTCGGCCAACGTACAGTATCCGACTTATACCCGGCGTTCTGACAACGTTAAATAGACTGACGTTTTGTATTTGTAAGCCCATAATAAATCATGCCAACGTTGTGCTGACGTTTAATGGACGTCCCGAATCAATAAGACACGACGTCCAGCCGACTGTACTGACCAAAAGCTGACGTATCTATGTTATCTGGGTATCTAGTAATAGTATAATAGCTAGGCCGGCAATATCCTCAAATAGGTCTTACAAACGGAATAAAGCCAGGGTGCGTGCAGGCAACTCTCTTTCAAATTCAAGGACTTTCAAGGACCAATAGTTCATATTTCAAGTACCCTAAGCAAGCCTTTTGTTAAGTCAAGATGGACCAGGAGCCGAATATCTGGAAAAAGCGGCTCCTGGTCCTCAAATTTTGGAGAGGACCAGGAGCCGCTTACCAGGAGCCGCGCCTTGAAATAAGCGGAAAATGACCAGGAGCAATTGTTTTTTGAAAACTTCCCCTGGTTCACGGGAATTTTTAAAAAGTGAACAATTACAACTAAAATGCACTTTTACATTGTGGATATTTACTGAGTTATAGGGATTTAAACATTTCCTTTAACATAGGCTTTCAATTGAAAAAAGAAACTTTAAATCCAAATATATCCCTTACCCCAAAGTTTTGAACCACGAAATTGATACGCCCTGAAAGGAAAGTTGATTAGACATTTCTAGTTTTTTTTTAAAAATCCCCCCACAACCCCCCCCCCCCCCCCCCCCCCCCCACCAGAAATATCCCATACCCTAACGTTTGTAAACCGTATAGGTTATATGACCTGATAGTTAAGTTGATTAGAAACAGTTTCAGTTTTTGGAAGAACCCCCTCCCCCACCCCACCCCCTCCCATCACTTCCCCTCCATATGCATAACCAATGCACCATCCCCTCCCTCTCCTAGGCTACCTCTATCCCCCCCCCCCTCCCCCCCCCCCCCCCCCCCCCCCTATCGCTATTCCCTCACTACCCTATCTTCAAGAAAACCAAGTTATGTCCCAATTAGTATTTTTTTATATCACTGTAGTGTATAATCAGGGATTAGTAATAACATCTCTCTGGTATAAATATATTAAAATACCTTCTTTAGATTTACTAAATTTAACCACTCCCCTGGTCCCTCCAGTCCTACCTATCCCCTCCCTCCCACTATCACCATCTCCTCCCTCCCCTTATCCCATTCCCCTCCCTCCTCTATCCAGACTTTCTCCTATTCTCCTCCCTACCACCGTCCCCACCCTTCCTCCCCATCACTCTCCCCTATCTCCCCTATTAATCATGCCTGATATACATTATTTATTCACAGACACTCATTTGCATATGAAAGAAATATTTTGGTTGACCTGTTCATGACCTAGGGAAAGGGACATTTTCAGCCAGCAGCACATGCTCATTAACACGTTACATGCTATATGCTTACTTCACAACTTATTGGCTGGGCTTGGTTTAACCAGTGGTTTAACACTATTTATCAACAATTTATCTTAAAAAGAGTATTTAATCCACAATAAATAACTGATAACTTTCAATGAATAAATAAAGATGAAAGAGTAATACTATAGTATGGAAAATAAAATGAGTAAAAACGTAACTTGAAAACTTGGAAGAATTTATTTGAGGTGCTCAGCATTCGAAGGGTTTACTATTAAAATTATTAGTTATGGCACTGCGACTGCCGCAAGGTAATGTTGGAAAAATGAATGGTAAAATCGGAATATATATGGGCTAGGTATGGCTTCGGCACATTTGTTTTTTTCAAGGACTTTCACCACACTTTCAGGACTTTTCATAAAATCCAAGGACTTTCAAGGCCTTGAAAAAGGAATTTCATTTTCAAGGACTTTCAAGGACTTTTTTGGCTTTTCAAGGATCTGCACGCACCCTGTAAAGCACAAGGCAGCAATAGGAAGGGGCGGACATACGGGAACTTTGAGTTATTTTTAGCAAATTTGCTTGGCAACCAGTGTTTCAGAAACAAAACATTCCATGCACGCACTCAACGGCAACCCTGAGCGTTACGCACTTGATCCGCAGTAGGCGCAATGTGCGGTTGCCTTAATTGATTGATCTGCGCAAGTTGTTTTTGTTTTTACCGGCGTTTGATTTGTTTTCACCGGCGTGACGTGTCGTAGGTCCGCCCCAACCTATTCGCTATTGTTTTGCAGTGGCAGTAGATTGGCACTGTAAATATGATAGCTGCTTTGTGCTTTATTCCGTATGTAATTGTAAGACCTATTTGAGGATATTGCCGCTAGGCCTACAAATAAAGTCACTATAAAAGGTGGGACTTATCGTACAACCCAAACTTACACAGTAGCTTTGTTTGCATGATATTTTGGGGTAAGCTTATTTGTCTCACAAAACAGTGAGCCAATTCCAAGTGGATCATCATCCTCCGACATGATTGATGACATTATTCGGCACCTCTCTGCCCTGCTGGCCCGACACAATGCCGAGCTAATCCCTGTGAGTAGTCTGTATTATCAGCGGTAGGTTCTTCACGTTTTTCAATTTCATTTCAAATCAATCAAACTATTATAGTTGCAGCATTTTTAAAATCCACTAATGTTTACAATTATACTTTTTGGGGATAAATTACTTCGCATGTGATTGGACAAAAGTCCAAATTGTCCTACAGGCTTTTTATAGAACACCAATCAAAAGGCCACTAAAAAAATGAGAGCAGACGATATTTGGTTTCACTTACGGATTAAGCCATTCTTTACTAGGGGAAGGCTAAAATATATTGGTGCCTAAATCTTACATTCTATTGTTGGTCAACACATAAACAAATTTATTTGATGTACATGATTAACTATATTTTTAGAATTTTGATTGATGGTGAAGAAATGATAGGTATTACAGTCAAATTATAACATTTCATCAAAGCTCAACACCAATCCACATAGGTTGCCCCTTTCAAATTGTGGTAGATACTAAATTGCGCCCTCTGTTGGATTGTTGCATTGCGGGAAAAATAAAATCGAAGACCATTTCTTTTAAATTTTAGTACGCCAGGATTTAGAGTTTTCTAGCCATACACTGGCGTTGTTGGTCATCATAGTTGACTTGTAAGTTATTGTAGCGTTCTCATATATGCCATAAACGTCGAATTTTCTAATTTATTAACGTTTTAAGAGCTGGAAAAGAAATGGAATGTTTTGACCGGTGCAAAATTCGGCACCCATCCTTGCTTAGTACAACAAATCAGTCTTTTAGTGATATTTGTCATCAGTTGCCAGTTGGTATTATTCATCATAGGGTATTTTGCATGTTTCACTATCTGTCCCCATCCTAAGTATGACTCCTTCTAAATATGATTTTTGTGGTAATTTCTGTATCGCTTACCAGAGCTCAAAAACACAATTCTTTGTGATTGTTCTTATCAGTTATCTACTCTTTCTCATCTATCTTGCCATTCGTTTAACATTTTGTACAAATGCACTATTCCCTTGAAATTTAAGGCGAAATTCTAAGCCCATTCACTTTACGGCACTCGCGGTGTTTATCGAAATCGGCGCCATGTTTTATTAATGAATAGTCTCAGTCATATTAATATTTTCGTTAGTTCGTACTAGGAGGGGTGTGCATAGCGTATATAGATGTTTGTTATTTTGCGATGGGGTATGAGACTAAATCTGGACCGCGATACTCGCGAAATGTCTCCAAAAAATTCTGCCATTGCGTTTACACGGCGGAGAATTATGATTAAATAATGGAATAATTTAGCATTTTCATGTTTTAAAAAGTGGCTGGAAAGAAAGATGAGGACTTTATGAAGGTGCGTAGCTAGTATAAAAATCAACGGAAATGCAGTTTTGCTGTAATTCACCCGGCTCTCATTCGAAAGCCACACCATTCACTTTATACAGCAAATCAAATTGACAATTTCTCGCAATACAATTTCCCCATACGTTGGTAGGGGAAGAAAAAAAACCCACCAACGTATGGGTTTTCTGTACTAACCCATCCTATGACCTATGTGATTGTGATCTTTTTCAAACTTTTAGTTTTACACATATTTTTTCTCTCTTATCATGCACAGGACTAGCGGGGACTTGGGCTGGGACGTACAAATTGCCAATGCGAATTCCTCGCTACATTTGTGTACGGTCCCCGCATTGGCGAGCCGAGGCAATATTTTTTGTATGCCCCTGTTACAGTCCCAGCCCCCTTTTAGCTGGGAAAAAGTCCTAGGCCTATATGATTATATCACTTTAGATTAACCAGTGCTATCCTTTGTACTCATATGAACATAATCCTCTTGTGCTGCCCTGGATATTAAACAACGGTTGTATGGAATGAGAATTATGAGTAAAAATCAGTAAGCTTACTTGTTTACCTAAAATTTAGTCGGACTTTTCAAATCTGGCTTACGTTTAGCCGTTCAGCGAATTCTGTAAACGTTTAAACACCCTATGAGCATTTAAACGTTTAAACGTTTAGAACTAACAACATGAACAAGGTGATTTCGAGATGTTCAGGTCAATTCTAAAAAGATGCAAGGTTGTTCAAGATAGAAATTTAGTATATAGATTTGGTACCATGTTAATTTATAAACCCTTTTATTGGATGATTTGCAACAGTGATAAAGAGCCTTTTTCTTAAGATTATGAACAAATTGTAAATAATTTAATGTTTATGCCGGCAGTTTATATAGCATGCAGGTTGCGGGCAGTGGACACATCTAAAACTTTCATATCCTCATGCCCAAAGCCTTGCTGAATTGCTACAATAACATGTATTAAATGAAGACCAATGTTTGTTATACATGTAATAGCCTAATATTATAGGCCTATATTTACAAAAAGTCATAGTTGCGCTACTTCATAATTGTCCTTGACTCCAGCTTACTCCAAAGCTAAGCTTTTTTCTCCTTAGGCCAAATAAAAATAAAATGTTGTTTCCGGGGCAATCTCTGGTTATTTTCCCCTGAGGGGAAGCATGTTGCCAGGTCCCCAATATTGATTATACCGGTCATTTGATGTATTGCGCCCAATCCGCCCAATCTTCCCAAACACTAAACAGACGGTGTAGGACTCTGGGCCATCGTTTTTTATTGAAATGAATGTGTAACCACTATGAAATAATACGGTGTTTTTAACAAACAAAAGATAAAGAAGCCATATATATCATCCGGTTATTTACCCCTATTAAAACAATTGCAATAAGAATACCACTTCGCCAACATGCTATAATATCATCCGGTTATTTACCCCTATTAAAACAATTGCAATAAGAATACCACTTCGCCAACATGCTATAATATCATCCGGTTATTTACCCCTTCTTTAGACGTTCTCCCTGATAACTAACCGGGCCCTTTTATTTTTTGCTTCGCTGCTCCCCCCAAACAGAAGCAGCAAGCTGCTTTTGCGCACATAACGGGGGAGATAGTGGCACTATAGGATGTCTAATTGGTGTATTAGATAATTGTAATTCTTACGGAATAAAGATACATACAAACACCACATCCGAAAATGAGACTACGGGTTACGCATCACATACCAACATATAGAGGATCGCATAGGCGATTCAATAGGGAACTTGAACAATTTAAATAATTTAATAATAAAGATAGTCTAAATATATTGCGCTTTATTCCGTGATGAGCTATCGAATGTGTTTGAGCTTGTTTTATCTTTCACGCCCGAATGTGTTTGAGCTTGTTTTATCTATCGAATGTGTTTCAGCTTGTTTTATCTTTCGCGCCCCGGACCCATGCTAAGGCTATATTTTTTTATATCTATTGCGCTTTATTCCGTAAGCGCTATCGAATGTGTTGGAGGTTGCCCCCCGTTTTTATCTTTCATGCCCGACCCATGCTAATAATATTATACTACACGTACGGAGAGCTAATCTAAATATATATTGCGCTTTATGACTATCAAATGTATTGGAGCTTCTCTTTTAGGCTTTCACGCGGCCCGACCGGCCTTTAAACGGAATAAATCTAAATGCCGGTATATTGCGCTTTATTCCGTGATGAGCTATCCGATGTGTTTGAGCTTGTTTTATCTTTCACGCCCGACCCATGCTAAGGCTAGCCTATACGGAATAAAGCTTATCTAAATATATATATATTGCGCTTTATTCCGTAAGCAGCTATCGAATGTGTTGGAGCTTGTTTTTTTATATCTTTCATGCCCGACCCATATACGTAGGCCTACGGAATAAAGCTAATCTAAATATTTACTGCGGTTTCAATGAGCTCGAATGTATTGGAGCTTCTTTTTTATCTTTCACGCCTGACCCATGCTAAGGCCTTTAGACGGAATAAAGGCAATATACAAGCAATGAATTAATTGGTTACTGTACTTATTTTTCAATAGTCTGACATGACTTAATTCGTCATATACAAAAGAAATAGGCAATGTCTCTGTCCGACTACAGAATTAAACACCTGGAAATGAGTAATTTGGTAAATTTTGCAATGGTTGTTTTCAAATTACGCAATTCAATAGACCTAATATTTACATTTTACGTGGCAATTTCGTCCGAACCCTATACACAATATAAATTGAGGATTATATATATGTACACACAGCGCGTTATGAGCATGAGTGTCCAATCAGTTCAGCGATACGAAACAAAACATTACACGGTAACTTACCAAAAATATTACTTTCGCT
Organism: Ophiura sarsii; assembly: GCA_035610835.1. NCBI lineage: Eukaryota > Metazoa > Echinodermata > Ophiuroidea > Amphilepidida > Ophiuridae > Ophiura > Ophiura sarsii. The sequence goes on along the minus strand of CM069458.1, from coordinate 15,780,700 downwards.
GGTTGCGTGGCTGGTATCTTCGGATTCTTCCATCCAAATATTCGTATCGGTTCATTGTCACTTGCCAACCATATAAAGTATAATTTACTCCGGCCAGAAAATAACGAAACAAAGCTCTAAAATGATTTACACCGGACTGATCTCGACACAAATTAAGTAAAATTACCCAGTCCATAAAAACTTCTGGATTCAAACCATTTATGTACACAAACGCAGCAACTAAAATTCTCTCAAAATGTCTCAAATTCCTGCTCCAAAATAATCTACGAATACGAACAGGCCACAATCTAGCAGGACCGATTATTTCACAAATATCACCCCAAAGTTCAGCGATTTGTCTGTTGCGTTGACGACGCTCCATTTTCAAATAGTACTAAAATTAAGTGGTGCGGATAAACCAAGTTTTGCCACGTATTTGAAAACAATTGCAAAACTTACCAGATTACTAATTTCCAGGTGTTTCATTCTGTAGTCGGACAGAGACATTGCCTATTTCTTTTGTAAATGACGGATTGCGTCATGTCTAGACTATTGAAATAACTACGGTAACCACATGCTACCAATTAATTCATTGCTTGTATCATATCGGGGACATCATATTGCCTCCTTGTAATCCTCTTCTTGTCATGTAAATGACCCAATGGTACAGTATGTCATGATAGCGCCACGAGTTCAAATCCCCGCTGATATCATCTGGTTATTTATAAAGGATCGGATCAACATTATATCGTCTGTCTATTTACCCCTAAACCCCTCTCGAATTTATGAAAATCAAGATTTTACCAAAAAAATATGACTATCCGATTCGGTTATTTACCCCTCTTTTTTTGTCAATTATTTTAAAAGTTCATTTATCATGTTTATGACATAGGTCTATTTTAAGTTGCCTTCAAATACTATTTTAAAATAACGGAATAAACCTCATTTGTTGATGTGATTACTTGCCCGGGTCCCAATTCAAGTATTTTAAATCTTTAAAAGAGGGGTAAATAACCGGATGATATATATAGGGACGGATCGCCAAATATCCACTATTAGACATCCTATAATGTGCCACTATCTGGGGGAGATTCCCCCGTTAAAAGGGGCGCAGAAGCAGCTTGCTGCTTCTGATTTGGGGGAGCGAAGCCAAGAAAAAGGGGGTTTAGTTATCAGGGGGCACGTCTAAAGAAGGGGATTTATTGTTAAACCAAATGGGGGTAAATAACCGGATGATATACCATCCGGTTATTTACCCCTCTAGATAAATGAAATTTTAAAATAATTGACAAAAAAAGAGGGGTAAATAACCGGATGATATTATAGGATCGGAGAGTCATATATCATCTGGTTATTTACCCCTCTTCAATTATTTTGGTAAAATCTTGATTTTCATAAATTCGAGGTGGGTAAATAACCGGATGGTATATGTATATCATCCGGTTATTGACCCCTCTCTATTTTTGTCTAATTGTAGTAAGAATAATAAAAGAGGGGTAAATAACAGCATGATATATCATCCGGTTATTTACCCCTCTCTAATAATAATAATAAGAGAGGGGTAAATAACAGCATGATATATCATCCGGTTATTTACCCCTATTTGGTTTAACAAAAAATCCCCTTCTTTAGACGTGCCCCCTGATAACTAAACCCCCTTTTTCTTGGCTTCGCTCCCCCAAATCAGAAGCAGCAAGCTGCTTCTGCGCCCCTTTTAACGGGGGAATCTCCCCCAGATAGTGGCACATTATAGGATGTATAATAGTGGATATTTGGCGATCCGTCCCTATATATATCATCCGGTTATTTACCCCTCTTTTAAAAATTTAAAATACTTGAATTGGGACCCGGGCAAGTAATCACATCAACAAATGAGGTTTATTCCGTTATTTTAAAAAAGTATTGAAGGCAAATTAAAATAGACCTATATCATAAACATGATAAATGAACTTTTAAAATAATCGACAAAAAAGAGGGGTAAATAACCGGATGATATAATAAGATCGGATAGTCATATATCATCTGGTTATTTACCCCTCTTCAATTATTTTGGTAAAATCTTGATTTTCATAAATTCGAGATGGGTAAATAACCGGATGGTATATATGTATATCATCCGGTTATTTACCCCTCTCTATTTTTGTCTAATTGTAGTAAGAATAATAAAAGAGGGGTAAATAACAGCATGATATATCATCCGGTTATTTACCCCTCTCTAATAATAATAATAAGAGAGGGGTAAATAACAGCATGATATATCATCCGGTTATTTACCCCTCTCTAATAATAATAATAAGAGAGGGGTAAATAACAGCATGATATATCATCCGGTTATTTACCCCTATTTGGTTTAACACAAAATCCCCTTCTTTAGACGTGCCCCCTGATAACTAAACCCCCTTTTTCTTGGCTTCGCTCCCCCAAATCAGAAGCAGCAAGCTGCTTCTGCGCCCCTTTTAACGGGGGAATCTCCCCCAGATAGTGGCACATTATAGGATGTCTAATAGTGGATATTTGGCGATCCGTCCCTATATATATCATCCGGTTATTTACCCCTCTTTTAAAGATTTAAAATACTTGAATTGGGACCCGGGCAAGTAATCACATCCACAAATGAGGTTTATTCCGTTATTTTAAAATAGTATTGAAGGCAAATTAAAATAGACCTATATCATAAACATAATAAATGAACTTTTAAAATAATCAACAAAAAAGAGGGGTAAATAACCGGATGATATAATAAGATCGGATAGTCATATATCATCTGGTTATTTACCCCTCTTCAATTATTTTGGTAAAATCTTGATTTTCATAAATTCGAGATGGGTAAATAACCGGATGGTATATATGTATATCATCCGGTTATTTACCCCTCTCTATTTTTGTCTAATTGTAGTAAGAATAATAAAAGAGGGGTAAATAACAGCATGATATATCATCCGGTTATTTACCCCTCTCTAATAATAATAATAAGAGAGGGGTAAATAACAGCATGATATATCATCCGGTTATTTACCCCTATTTGGTTTAACAAAAAAATCCCCTTCTTTAGACGTGCCCCCTGATAACTAAACCCCCTTTTTCTTGGCTTCGCTCCCCCAAATCAGAAGCAGCAAGCTGCTTCTGCGCCCCTTTTAACAGGGGAATCTCCCCCAGATAGTGGCACATTATAGGATGTATAATAGTGGATATTTGGCGATCCGTCCCTATATATATCATCCGGTTATTTACCCCTCTTTTAAAAATTTAAAATACTTGAATTGGGATCCGGACAAGTAATCACATCCACAAATGAGGTTTATTACGTTATTTTAAAATAGTATTGAAGGCAAATTAAAATAGACCTATATCATAAACATGATAAATGAACTTTTAAAATAATCGACAAAAAAGAGGGGTAAATAACCGGATGATATAATAAGATCGGATAGTCATATATCATCTGGTTATTTACCCCTCTTCAATTATTTTGGTAAAATCTTGATTTTCATAAATTCGAGATGGGTAAATAACCGGATGGTATATATGTATATCATCCGGTTATTTACCCCTCTCTATTTTTGTCTAATTGTAGTAACAATAATAAAAGAGGGGTAAATAACAGCATGATATATCATCCGGTTATTTACCCCTATTTGGTTTAACAAAAAATCCCCTTCTTTAGACGTGCCCCCTGATAACTAAACCCCCTTTTTCTTGGCTTCGCTCCCCCAAATCAGAAGCAGCAAGCTGCTTCTGCGCCCCTTTTAACGGGGGAATCTCCCCCAGATAGTGGCACATTATAGGATGTCAAATAGTGGATATTTGGCGATCCGTCCCTATATATATCATCCGGTTATTTACCCCTCTTTTAAAGATTTAAAATACTTGAATAAGGGTAAATTATCTATCACTGTTTTAAAAATGTCAAATACTGCTTTATAATGAAACAATAAAGTAGGCCTAGCTATTGCTGTCCTTAAAATGTTGAACATGATCATAGACCAGTCCATGTGTAAAGACGTGTCATCCTTCAGCCAATCAGAATTATTCAGTCAGATCATGATGGTTTAAACATGACACGTGTTTATGATGTAATTCGCTCGTTCGACGCAGACGTGTCATCTTGAAGCCAATCACAGCAGGATCACGAGGGTTTAAACATGACACGTGGTGTCTCATTTTCGCCAGTGTATGAATATCATTAGCTCTTATGAATATGTACGAGATATAGTTTTGAAAATCGCACTTCTTGAATGTAAAGACGTGTCATCCTTCAGCCAATCAGAATTATTCAGTCAGATCATGATGGTTTAAACATGACACGTGTTTATGATGTAATTTGCTCGTTCGACGCAGACGTGTCATCTTTAAGCCAATCACAGCAGGATCACGAGGGTTTAAACATGACACGTGGTGTCTCATTTTCGCCAGTGTATGAATATCATTAGCTCTTTGATCTTGTATGAATATGTACGAGATATCGTTTTGAAAATGGCACTTCTTGAATGTCACATGTTATCCAAGCATGGAAAGTGATTGGTTGATATTTTTGTATTGTGGCACAATTCTTTGTGTTGCACCTGGATTCAATTGTGACGTGGAAATACCACAAAAAAAGTATAGCCCTATATTTGACCGTTGTTCCGAAGTATGAAATTCATTGTGCATCAACATCTGAGACAGTCAAGATGCCACCAAAACAGGTCTCCAAAAAGGGTTTTCCAGACCGAAAATCGGCCACATTGGCTACAATCGATGACATCTGGAACCCTTGGACGTTTTACCGCGTCTTCGATCGAGACGGTTATAAAGTTCATACATGGCTTAGAAAAGAGGGGCTGCTGGCAGATGCAATCCTGTGCCCTTATTGCCCGACCCGTCCACCAATGCGGCTGAACATCCGAAGTAGAAATCCGGAGGGATACACTTGGCGTTGCCGAGAAGGAAACCACGAGTGCAATGTGCGCAAATATAGCTGGTTTGATGGTAAGATTTTATTTAATGATAACAAAGAAGAAATTAAAACGTACTAACGCTATCGAAACGACAATACATTTAAGAAATATTAATACATCACACATTTGTATTTGACAAAATATAATTTATTCTGCATTATTTAAGCTGTCGTGTTTCCTGAAAGTCTGGTTATAATATTCCACTTTGAACTTTTTGAAAGTCGCATTCAAAACGTAAGGGCCTTTCTGAGGAAGGAAGATGTTTGCCATCGATGGATTACTTTAATGTCAATGATTGGATTTGAAAAAGAAATGTTTTATGGTTGTTTTAACAATGATATGTATGCGTATCATTAATCATGATTTTCTATCTTTTTATCTCTTTTATAAATCTCTAGGTGGGAAAACGTGTATCCAGAATGCGTTGGAATTCACGAGAGGTTTTTTGCTGAAATCTTCATTGCTGCAAAATGCAATATCCAGCGGTGTTAATTACAAATCAACCAGTGTAGATTGGGCGGCCCAACATCGGGAAGTTATGACCAACTGGGTTTGGGAAAGTGTAATTGGAGGCGGGTTTGAAGCGCCAATGGTGTTGTCTGGTGAAATTGAAATCGACGAATCTCTCTTTGGCCGGAAGGCAAAGTATCACCGGGGTGCGCGTAAGGGAATGCAGGTAAATTTATCATCTTAGTGTTACTAAAACATCCTGTCTGAATTACTATTTGCAATGTTGTTATATACATTCCTGCATCCCCGTGCATGGCCAAGTCACACGGAAGGATTAAACTAGAAAATGCATGTTTTCAAATATCCCACATCCCTGTGCATAACTAAATCACAGAAGGATAAACTGAGATAATGTAAGCTCTCGAATACCTAAAGGAGGAGGGGACAGGGAGGTAAAATAATTGTCACACAAAACAGTGCCAGTATCATTTATTTTCTATAACTACCGATTTACTTTTGTAGATATGGGTCTTCGGGATGATAGAAAGGAAGACCAAACGAATCATCTTGTATCCCGTTGAAAGAAGAGATGAGGCGACGCTTCTGCCTCTCATTCTGAAGCATGTGGAACGGGGTTCACGGATATACTCGGATGGTTGGGGCGCATACACGAAGCTCAATGAACGGGGCTATGAACACTTCACTGTATGCCACAAATACCGCTTCAAGAAGGAATATAGGTAAGTGTGATTGCCTGATTAGAATATGTCTTGGCCTATTTAATGAAGATTACGACTTTTTAAAAAATATAATTATTCTTTTGGCAAAACGTTATATTTATAGAGGCATAAATTTAAAATATGGAACCGATGGATTAATTTAATACACCAGAATATCACGGAAATTACTTGGAAAAGCTGACAATAAATGTGATAAAAGGTCTTGCGATAATATGTGAAGCCTGCCATTTTTGTTTTGAAAATGATTGTTGATTTGACTTCCCTATGCAGTGTAAGCTAAACGCTACGCTATATTAATAGTGAAAAATAGATTATCATGATTTTGGATTGCAAACGACTGACACAACAAAAATACAATAGCATGGTTTCTGTATGGTATGTTACAAATCCTATAAGTTAGTAATTTCAAAATCGTTTTATTGTTTCAGGAATGTCGAGACAGGGGATATTGTGACGGTGAACACCAACACCATGGAAGGTGCATGGAGGCATACAAAACTCCACTTTGTAAAGATGGCGGGAACCAGCGTTGGCAATTTCGAAGGTCATCTGGCCGAAATCATCTGGAGATCTCATCATCGAGAAAATGTGTTCTCGGCCTTCTACGCCGATGTTAAGAGGCTGTATACTCTCGATGGGTAAGTTATTCTAAGTCATTGTTGGCAATGTCTTGCTAGACGTCCCGTAACGTATGTGCGCATGCTCGAACCAATTAAAATACGTAGCAGTTGTCCACGGTTTATTCCGTACGGGACGTCTCGCAAGATACAGCCTAATTGTTTATAGAAGTGATAACATTTTCATCAACAACAAAATCTCCGTATAAAAATTAAAAACTAAACACCAGAGTGTTTAGGTGCTGTTTCAGATACACCCGGTATCAATCAAGTATAGGGATGTTCATATCATTGACTATAGAGGGCGACATATTTGACCAAAATATGTAGAAAACTCATGTTTACCTCTTTTAAATTCAGCGGAAAAGTACGAAACTGCTGGGATGTATTCACTGATGTATAAATAACCCCACACAAGCAACTAGACATCGTGAAAGTAAACCCTTAATTTACCTAAAATGGTTTTAAAATGTGCATGACTTAAACTACTTTTGGTTATAACTTTTTTATTATTCAGCCTGCAGACAAGGTTGAACCATCATTTTTTATTGTAAAGTACTTTGTTTCCATGTATTCCATTTTCAAAGAGATAATTTTATTTTCAAAATTTTATGAACGTGCCTAATGAAGTAGGGTAATTTATCATGATATTCCAAATTATTAAATTATTAAAATGTTACTATAAATTAATATAAATAAAGCGGTTTTCAAAATTTATAAAATATTTGTTTTCCAAAGAAGCTTAAGTAATCACGAGTTGCCTTGGTAAATATTGTAAAACATTACAAAGAATTGTATGAAACTCAATCTGACAAGTAATACTAGCCTACTTCATTTGTACTTACCGTATGATATATTCCGTTTTAGGCGTTAGGCCTATCACATGAACAGTTTAAGAAAGTCAACGTGGCAAGTTGAAGCAGAGTCTCGGGTTAAAGGTCTCGGTCGTATCATCATGGCGACTATCTGACATGCTTTTTATATAATTATTATCACAAATTCACATCTATTCTGCTTTGAGCATGACACGTTGCATACACGAGCACCGGCCCAAACACCTTGTTTGAAATGAAGGAAATTATTATATTTGTTAAAAGCAGCCCGTATGATGCTCATAAGTTGGTGGATTCCCAAACATCGGTAGACTAAAGCGTTCAATACAAAACTCCGGGAACAAGCGTGAACACCAACTGCGCAGCTATTGGAGAGAGCTCGAATTCCTACAGGTTGTTCCTGAAAAAAATGGCAAATCTTATACATTTGGAAAACCGGGGATCTAAGCCCGTCCGTTACAATTAAAACATCTTGTTTTTGCGGGTGTCGGGCTTTATTAATATCGCAAGCGTCGGGAATCAAATAATGCGCAAAAGGGTCTAAATTTCAATTTCGCTAGCTACATACGCTGGCTGGCGAATGTATGTTAAGCCATCAAATGCAATGGGCATAATAATTATGTCTTGCGTACATCATCAAATGAGGTCTATTCCGTGATTTCTAAAAGGCGTAAATAAATATCATTAACGGACTAAAACGCATTAGGTATTATACATGGGACCGATTTAATAGATCAATTGATGACCGTTTCCTCTTGATTCTGTGTTGTCGAATAGGGTGAGAGCCATATATTAAAATAGAGAAAGAAAGATCATGCATATTTCCCGTCGTACATATTTCAATTAAGAGCGTTTATTGAAATCACGGAATAAATCTAAATTTTATGCATTTTACTAGTGTTAAAGATTAAGGCAGAATAAATGTTTCACGTCCCCTCCCGCTTCCTTTATTTCAAAAAGGATGACACTCGTTTATGAACCAATTTTAAATACCGGCCATAATTGTTTACCTATTGGAAAGTCAAATAGGCATAGGCCTATGATGCATTTTATTCCGTAAACAATCAATCTCATTGTTGCCTAGGCCTATAGGCCTAATTTGAACCCGTTTTAAATGCTTGCACATACATCACCGTTTGGTTAAAGGTATATTATGTGATCTTTCCAGGGAACGCCCTCAACATCGAAAAAAAAAAAATAGAAAGCAGATTTTCTTGCAGATTTACATTTCTGATCATAAATCATGCATACATTCCAAGTTACAGGGCGATACGATTCTTAATTACTTCAAAATCATGGTTTTAGAGTGAAAATAAACTGTCGGAATCCCGACAGTTTATATTTTTCACTCTAAATTCACTCTAAAACCATGATTTTGAGGTAATTTGGAATCGTATCGCTCTGTAATTTGGAATGTATGTATGATTTATGATCGGAAATGTAAATCTGCAAGAATCTACTTTCTAAAAAAATCATGAATAGAGGGCGCTCTCTGGAAAAGATCACATAATATGCCTTTCAGCAATTACGGAATAAAACACATTTTAGACCACTGACCTATTCAATGCTAAATAAACTGCATTATATTTCATTGCGTATAAAATGAAACGCACTTATGACCGACGCAATATAATACCTTTCAGACTGTTTAGGGATAACCATCATAACGGAATAAACCTCATTTAATTTTGTATATATGAAGAGCTCTATTCCAAAAGGAACCAAGTCCACATTTTGTCAAATTTAACAAGTTGAAGAGGTATTTCAATGCGGTTTTGTTTTCAATGTGATTTGATAATGTCTTGTGTACCTTAATTGAAAATAACGATTGTTTAGTAAGTAAAGGGTTTTTTGAAAATTGGTTGAAACATTTATGTTCCAAAAGAATCAACTCCACTAGTTTCAGAAAATAAACTTAATGACAGGAAATACAGTGAAAATCAAAAATGAAACCAAACCTGTTTTTAAGCTAACGCGTATATGGTTTATCTTTCATATGGCAGAAAATTAGCATAAATCGAAGAAGTGCAACATCCTTAACACTTTCCACGCGGCTATTATTTTTACCATGTACAAAACAGATTTTTCATAAACCTCTCCCAAATCTCATAGTCTATCTCAAGAATTACTTAACCAATACTATGAATGTTTGTACTTATTTCAATGCATTTCTCATGGTGATTCCAAATATAGTAATATAATTCAATAATTTTGACATTTTTGAAACATTTTGAAATTTTAGAATGTCGTCTGCAGCCGCGTGGAAAGCGTATATTTACAAAAACGTTGCTTTTCTCCTATTTCACTTTAATATATGGGGTTGATTCCTTTTGGAACATAGCTCTTCATATAGGCAAGTCATATTAATTATATAATTTATTTCGCATAACACTTTTAAATGCTTGTACATTTACATCACTGTTTGGTTAAGCAATTACGGAATAACTCATTTTAGACCACTGACGGTCTATTCCCTATTCAATGTTATAATACATCAAATGCATTATATTGCGTATAAAATACGCACTTATGGCCGACGGATACCTTTCAGACTGTTTAAGCTATAACGGAATAAACCTAATTTGATTTTGTATTATATTATAGGCAAGTCATATTAATTGTATAATTTATTCCGTATAACACTTAATTGCTTGCACATCATGCACCGTTTGGTTAGACAATTACGGAATAAAACAATTTTAGACCACTGACAGCCTATACCTATTCAATGCTATAATAATAGACCAAATGCATTATATATTTCATAAAATGAAACTCACTTATGGTAGACGTACTACATTATAATGCCTTCCAGACTGTAAGCTATAACGGAATAAACCTCATTTGATTTTGTATAGGACCTATACAATCTGTCCCAAAATGATTAGTAGTACCCATCGATGCCCAAAGTTCAATTTTTTTCTTCTTCAAAATCAATGGGATTAGATCCGTTGTTTTACTATCATATATGCTATACTCTACCCTTTTATTAGAATTTTAGATCATGAATCACCATGTTTTACATTGAGTGTATCTTGAGTTTGATAAATCCGATATTCATGATCTAAAATTCTAATGAAATAGTATACAGTATGACAAAGATGATGTAAAAACAGCAGACCTAATCCCATCGATTTTGATAATGACAAAAATTATTGAACTTTGGGCATCGATGGGTACTATTTTGAGACAGCCTGTATAGGCAAGTCATATTAATTGTATATTTTATTGCGTATAACTTTTAAATGCCTTTTAAATGCTTCGCACATACATCACCGTTTGGTTAAGCAATTACGGAATAAAACACATTTTAGACCACTGACAGCCTATACCTATTCAATGCTAAATAAACAAATGCATTCTATTTCATGGCGTTTAAAATGAAATTCACTTATGTACTAAAATGCCTTCAAGACTGTAGCTATATCACGAAATAAACCTGATTTAATTTTGTATAATTTATATAGGAAGACATAATAATTGTTTAATGCGTTTTATTGCGAACAAGATTAATATGATGCTTCCGAGATTGTTTTATAGTCATTAAATAACCCAGATCTGGGCCTAATGCATTTATACCACTAAAAATGAAGTTAACATACCCTCTTAAAAACTTAAAAACTCTTTCTTATAACGGAATCTGAAACTCTGATTGGTTTATTTGAAGTAATGGTCTTTTATGGTTAATATGCATAGTCTTAGTCTTAAGTTATTGTTCTTTGTATTTTTATATCAGGCCGGCCGAGTACACGTATGAGTCTCCAATATTTGGAGACTGGATCACATTTGGTCCAGGCGAGACTTCCAAGAACGTTACCCTCGTACCGGAAGTGAATGAGGTTGATGAAGAAGATGGAGATGACCTTACGCCCGAATCGGTTGAAGATCTCGAAGTCGGCGACCCGGACGCCACGGGATTGCCTGTTCCTCAGTCGTCCAACGATGAGAGCGACAGATCTGACGTCGCGAGCAGCAGATCGTGGACCGACCATGGTACACCGGTATCTGATATGCTCCCTCTCTGGACTGGGGGAAGTCATTCAATTAGTTCAGGAGAAATGTCAGAGCCGATGCCCCTGTCCTCGTCGACCCCGGTGGCACCCCGGAAGACTGCGTCGATCCCGGTGGCACGGAAGAAGACTACTACTACCGCCAAAAAACACCAAGCAGCGACGGGAAAATCCACGACCGATCACCAGTCCGCGTCGACCTCGAGGGCACCCGGGAAGACTACAGTAGCGGCCAACAAACAACTGGCGACGGCCACAACAGCTGATAAGCACCAGTCCGCGTCTACCTCGGTGGCACCGTCCCGGAAGAAGACTTCTACCACCAAACGCCAGGCAGCGACGGGCACAGCCGATAAGTGCAAGTCCGCGTCGACAGGCTCGGTGGCACCCCGGAAGACTTCTACCACCAAACAGCACCAGGCAGCGACGCCGGCCATAGCCGATATAAAGTACAAGTCCGCGTCGACCTCGCGAGTGGCACCCCGGAAGAAGACAGTAACCGCCAAAAAGCAACAGGTGACCGCCACGGCTGATAAGGACCAGTCCGCGTCGACGGTGGCACCCGCCCGGAAGAAGACTACCGCCAAAAAGCACCAGGCAGCGGCAGCGACAGCCACAGCCACGGGCGATAAGCATTCAAAGCCGCGCACTACTATAAATACGGTCGGCGGTACAAGGCCTAAGCAGACGGGTGCTCGGTTACAGACAGGTTTGAAAAAGCGCACCACTAAGCCAGACGACAAAATCACCGTACATGCGCAAGGTGATAGCCCTGCTAGTAGCGCTAGTGTAATACTAATAGATGACACGCAGTCAAGGTGTAACCCCCTCCCCACACCCGCACATGTAATTCCGGAGCGTAGGCGAGGTAATCGGCGTAATGTAGTAGAAGTTGAAGTTCACCACGTGCCCACTGCCGACTCGGTCAATCTCGCTGTACCGAGCGTGACCGGCCCATCTCCGGCGGTTACAAGAAGTAAGCGTCGGAGGCCGCGTACACCCAAAAAGGTCTACAAATGTCCAAAAGAGTATGAACCGGTGTCCACCGACGATGATTTTCAAGACGGAGGCAAACGGCAATCGGCGCGTACCCCGCCACGGAAGCCAAAGAACGCTTACTCAAAAAGCAATTTTGAATATTATTAATAATTAAATTAAAACCAGCCCGCTGAACAGTCCCCCGCGGCCCTTAATGTTACAATTTATAAATTATTTTTCAATTACGATTTTGTTAAATGATACAAATACTGTAAACGATGCATTATGTCAAGGTAACAGAATTGTTAAAATGGCATATGATGTTATAATTAAGAAAAAGTGCGAAAAAACAACAATTCAAAAGTGAGAAAATGATATTCAAGTTTATTGCATTAAAATGTGCATGGATTCCCACCAGATCATTTCAATTTTTGTGGTTAAAGTTTAAGGGCTTAGTTCATTTTATGTTCCAAGTTGAAAATCGTATTGCCATTGGAAACGGAAGATTATATAAACGCAATAAAAAATGAAGTTTATATAAAAGGTGGAAAGAGAATAATTAAATACTGTACTTTATTATATCGAGAATATTAAAACATGTTCATATATATTATTGTTCAAGCTATAACGGAATAAACCTAATTTGATTTTGTATTATATAGGCAAGTCATATTAATTGTATAATTTATTCCGTATAACACTTTTCATTTTTTTCACGGGAGTGTGAACATGTTAAACGTTTTTGGACTAGTGTTGAGATCTTTTTAAATATCATTTTTGGAATTGATTTCAGCTTCACCAAATTTTCAATTAAATGTTTGGATACAATATTTTTGATCCGGACCCTTTACTAAATTATATTATATTCTTGGGAAACTGTACGTATGCAGAATGTCAAGTTTAAGGGCTTAGTTCATTTTATGGTTCCAAGTTGAAGATCGTATTGCCATTGGAAAGGGAAGATTATATAAACACAATAAAAAATGATGTTTATATAAAAGGTGGAAAGACAATAATTAAATACTGTACTTTTATTATATCGAGAATATTAAAACATGTTCATATATATTATTGTTTAAGCTATAACGGAATAAACCTAATTTGATTTTGTATTATATAGGAAAGTCGTATTAATTGTATAATTTATTCCGTATAACACTTTCTTAATTTGTTTCACGGGAGTGAACATGTTAAACGTTTTTGGACTAGTGTTGAGATCTTTTTAAATATCATTTTTGGAATTGATTTCAGCTTCACCAAATTTTCAATTAAATGTTTGGATACAATATTTTTGATCCGGACCCTTTACTAAATTATATTATATTATTGGGAAACTGTACGTATGCAGAAAAAGATGTGCATGTTTACTGCCGATTTGTCAAGTTTAAGGGCTTAGTTCATTTTATGTTCCAAGTTGAAAATCATATTGCCAATGGAAAGGGAAGATTATATAAACAATAAAAACTGAAGTTTATATAAAAGGTGGAAAGACAATAATTAAATACTGTACTTTTTTATATCGAGAATATTAAAACATGTTCATATATATTATTGTTTAAGCTATAACGGAATAAACCTAATTTGATTTTGTATTATATAGGAAAGTCGTATTAATTGTATAATTTATTCCGTATAACACTTTTAATTTGTTTCACGGGAGTGTGAACATGTTAAACGTTTTTGGACTAGTGTTGAGATCTTTTTAAATATCATTTTTGGAATTGATATCAGCTTCACCAAATTTTCAATTAAATGTTTGGATACAATATTTTTGATCCGGACCCTTTACTAAATTATATTATATTATTGGGAAACTGTACGTATGCAGAAAAAGATGTGCATGTTTACTGCCGATTTGTCAAGTTCAAGGGCTTAGTTCATTTTATGTTCCAAGTTGAAAATCATATTGCCATTGGAAAGGGAAGATTATATAAACAATAAAAACTGAAGTTTATATAAAGGTGGAAAGACAATAATTAAATACTGTACTTTTTTATATCGAGAATATTAAAACATGTTCATATATATTATTGTTTAAGCTATAACGGAATAAACCTAATTTGATTGTATTATATAGGCAAGTAATATCAATTGTATAATTTATTCCGTATAACAATTTTAATTGCTTGCACATCACCGTTTGGTTAGACAATTACGGAATATATATTAATTGTTTCCTGTAGGAAAAATTATAAATTGTTCATGTAAAAAAATAAATGGTAACCAAAACTGAGAACTCATCTCTGAATTTGTCTAAATCGTTACGAAATATGACTTTAATTTGAGATACTATATAGGTCTATAGTTTATCATTTTTATATATTTATATTTGTTGAACTACCATATTGATAAGATTTCCGTGACGCACATCATTGAATTATGTGTGAATAAAGAGTTATGAAATAAATTGTATATAATACAAGACTTGAGTATCATTTGTCATGGTTAACATGGTTAACACGGACGAACGGGCCGTACACGCAGATATTATATTTTATCGATCCGTATAACCGCAGCTTGGAGATCCGTATATCATCCGGTTATTTACCCATCTAACTTTGAAATACTTAAAGGGGTAAATATCCAGATGATATAATGAGGATTCGATCCTTGTATATCATCCTGTTATTTACCCCCCTCAATGTGAAACAGTCACGGTATTTCACATTTAAGTAATAATAATAAGAGGGGTAAATAACCGGATGATATTATAGCATCTTGGCGAAGTGGTATTCTTATTGCATTAAATTGTTTTAAGGGTAAATAACCGGATGATATTATAGGGCTCTTTTTGAAGTGGTATTCCTATTTTAACTGTTTTAATAGGGGTAAATAACCGGATGATATTATAGCATGTTGGCGAAGTGGTATTCTTATTGCAATTGTTTTAATAGGGGTAAATAACCGGATGATATTATAGCATCTTTTTGAAGTGGTATTCTTATTTTAACTGTTTTAATAGGGGTAAATAACCGGATGATAATATAGCATCTTCTGTACTTTGCTCCCGATTTCAACCGTTTTAATATTGGGCGAATAATTGGGCGGATTGTGCCTAAAACATCAAATGACCGTTACTTTTCAGTTTCGGGTCTCTAGCGATAAACAAAAGAAATTTTGCCAACTAGCAACACTGTATAAGTTATCTACCCCTCAGGGGTAAATAACAAGATATTGCCGTTTCCGGTAACCCGCCCGTCCCTATTTTTCAGCGCCGAAAAAATGAATTTATGCCATTTTGGGGGAAATAATTTTTTGAAAGAGTCGTCCGTGTCAAAATTCTGACATGTAGCTGCCGGAAATCATATTTATTTTATTTTTCCCTTCGACTCTCTCGAGAAGAATTGTTAATTGAAATAATTGATCAAAAAGAAAAAGATCGACAAAAAACTTTAAATAAAAAATAGAAAATAAACTTACAAATAGTGTTGAGTTATCCCGTGTTTTTTCTCTTACGTGACACGGGTCATTCTATACGTGCGTGTAACGGGTACCCGTATCCCGTAAGTCTCACTCTCCGTGAATTCCCTCAAACACACCGGGAGTAGAGTTCAAGCCCAGCAATAACCTGCATAGTGCATTAACCAAATGTAGCATCGCGAAATGCGAAACACTTTAGAAGACTTTGCGATGCTAATACACAAATATTTAGCAAAAGTGCGACGCAAAAAGATTCCCTACTTGATCTCTGATCACGTAGCATCAAAGCCAAACCTTCAAAGATTGAGTTTCATCTTCAAATAATTAGAAAAAGTTTCATAAATCCTGAAGTATTGGCAGTTAATATTTCGTTTTCGTCAAAGTTAAAAAACCCATCGGATTACAGTACCTGCGCAGCATTTTTTCTGTCGGTTAAAATCGGTACAAAATGGCGGATTTCTGCGCATTTATAATCATGACGTCACTGTTTTGATGCTAGTCTTGTTCTCATGTCGCCGAGTGTTACGATTTGGGAACGGCCGCATCCATCTGGACATTTTAATATTTCGGTGCACCATGGGCACAAAAGGAATCGTATAACAATGGCGCTTTGGTATTTCCATCGTGACTCGAGCGATCGAAGTGCGGCTAATAATCCATTAATTTCCTTGTATTTCCTTGTGTTTTATTATGAAACTGTGTTAGTTCAAATTGTAAAATCTAGTTCGTGTTTTCGTATACTGTGTTTTGCTTACGGGCCACGGGTTATACGTGCGTTACACGGTCGAACCGTGAGCTTTTTTAACACTGGAATCGCACTTAATTTTTTGCAAGACGCCCTAAAATTGGGTTGAAAATCTCAGTATATGAAGAAGAAATTTTTTTTGGTAAAATAAAAAAAAATTCCTTCCTTCCGTCCCAAATTTTTCAGAGCATGTTACCGGAAACAACATTTTATTTTTATTTGGGCTTATTTCTAAGTATTGTCAATGTCAACCTGTTATTCTTATTAACCCTAACCCTCCTGGACACTACAAAACACTGCTACAATCTGGTACTTGTTAAAAAAACTTAAGTTTTTTGAACCTCCCCCATGTAGCTCAGCCGGTAGAGCATCAGACTTGCACGCACGCGGCCACGTGCGGAGACTGATTTGCTCCTCAAATTTGACCTGTTTTTCTCCCCTGATCGTTTAATTCACAAAAACACGCCCGGGGAGTTAGGGTTAAAAATGAACTACAACTTCACTGATTACATATGACAATGCTTGTTTGTTTTTTCCTTCCTAATGCAGGTTGCAGCTAGTGTGACAACCAACAAGGGCAATGAGACGCTCAGCAGCACCCTCTCAGCTCGGTGCAGCCAGCAAGCGTGCTAGATTTACTCCTCCATTTGCTAACAAATCAGCTGCTTCCACAGTGTTACCCAAACAAAATTTGCCAACCCCTAATTCTGAGGCAAGCAGAAAGTACGGGAAAGATGTGTTGCACCTCATTGAAAACAATTCGTCAGTGACTAGTAGTGTCATATCAAAGAAAGCACATGCAGCTGTCGCCCACGGCAGCAAAACATTTGTAAGTCCTGTAAACAAACCAGTGCAATCGCTTGTAAAATCTGCGGATGAAGAAGAGAAGACAGTCAAAGGAAGAACTATAAATACAGGTGTTGTGAGAACAGAAAAACCAATATCCACTGAAGATGAAACAGCATTATCTTCCAACCAATCAGACTATGGACATCCCACTCAGACCAGTGTTGTTACTGGCTCCATCCCTGCACGCAAGACTACGCCCAAATTACACCGTACATTTAGATTGCCTACACTGCAGAACCAAGGTCAAACTGGGAATCGACTAGATCTCAAGACTACGCCGAGGCAAGATGAAACCAATGAAGATGATGCTAAGAGTCATTATTACAATGTTATGTGGTAAGTTTACAAACATTTGCGATTGTTTTATGAAACTGTTATTTTCTCAAAACTGTGTTGTGGTAAACAGATTTGTATGTGATGTGGCGGACAATTCATTTACTTTTTTTCATCAAACCATATTTCAGATTTCTGCGCCTGCATTACTCCTCATGGAGATAGCCTAGACTTTTTCTCTTAATTTTTTTGAGGGTGGGGGGGGGGGGGGGGGGGGGGGGGCACTCCACCGCTGCCTGGAATCAAACCCATGTTGTCTGCATGGCCAAGCCTCGATTTAAGGATACATGTGGACCAGGAGCTACTTTGTCACTTTTCTGAGGAAAGTAGCTCCCGGTCCTATACTTTGCTGTGCAAAATTTGAAAATACGGGGAGCTAAAACTTGGCAACCAGGGGTCAAAAAACTCCCAGCTCCTGCTTAAATCGAGGCTTGTGCATGGCAGTCCCATCAAGGTAAATGAGCCAAGGAGTCTCAATATCAGCCCATAGTATTAGTAGAGTAGCATCTTTTAGCATTTAGTGCCATACGGTTATCTGGTTTTAAAGGTGTTCCGATCACTTTTTTTTGGCTATGGTTTTTTTTCACATCATGATATTTTGGTATCATTATCAGAAGAATCCCCATATTTTTCTCATTATGTCTGTAAAATCTTAGGGGCCAGAAATGTTCCATTTAGAAATTATAAGCTAAACTGTGGTGAATTACTGCCAAATGTGGTTAACCACCAGCCAGTTTGTGTACTACTCGATGGGCAACATTCTTGTGACCTTGTGCTTCTAAAATTAGAACAATTGGAGTTATGCAACTCAAACTTTGGAATGTGACAATTTTAAGGATGACCTTTCATGTAAAATAGAAAACATCAACATCAATTTGAAAATCGGGCCAGCAATCAGAACATCTACCTTTAACAGTGCTGACACTGCTGATCCATAATGAAATTTGGATTGCACTATCCTATTTGTTTATACTATAGTCATTTTTTCTCTCTTCCTCTGCAATAAATGACATCAGTGTGTATTATGAATATGAACCGTGTATGTTTATTTTGTCTGCTAGGTGTAAACTGTCCAAGAAGAAACACAAGAAGTGGGAAGGAGACGGTATGTTTATCAAATCTATTCAGGGTACTCCTCTATTCAGACCAGATTATTAATAAAAGATATTATGCAACATTCATACAATCATGATCGAATTGTGACATTCTGGATTATTTGCTTTGTGATTCAGTGCATAAAATATACTGTTCTGTTTTGTTTTGGGGTTTTGGTGGGTTTTTCCCCAAAATTAATTCAAGTATAACTGTGTTCTAATGCCAGAAAAAAGTTTATCATCTGCCTGCTTGCTTTGTGTTAATTCAAGTTGATATATAATTTTAATTCACACGCCACATGGTATAATGTTTTCATCACAATTTGTAAAGAATTTAATTGTTTTATGTACCCATAAACACAAAGAAGGACTTGTGTGCAACACTATTAGCTACTTATTAGCTTCTTATTGCATTGTGAAATCCATTTATTCAAGTTCAACCTGTGTTATGTTTTGTAGAGATTGAATTTATTTTGCCAATACTGATTTATTACCCATTTACCTACTTTCTGAATAATTTTCCCCAGCTATATTGGTTACAAAGACAAGAACAGTGTCCCTCTTGGATATGGAAGGGAAAGAGTAAGTACATAATCTACTACCAACTTAGCCCACTTTCCACTTTCCACTTTCCACGCAGCAGGTGACTGCAGATGACATTAGCCAGCGTTCATTTTCCAGCATTTTTTTTGTGTAGCAAAAAGTGCGATGCACTATTAGTTTTGTGTAGCAATTCACAAATTTTGTATAGCACTTTTTTTCTAGTTATAGGTTTGGCTTTGATGGAACGTGATCAAATATCAAGTAGGGAATCTTCTTGCATCGCACTTTTATTAGCTACACATTTGTGCAATTGAATAGCAATACTTCAAAAGTGCGGAGCATTTCGCGATGCGACACCGGTTATCATGACCGCTGGACATTACAAAAGTTCACAAAATGTTTCAAATATGTCAAACTTATTTTCATTACCATATTTGAAATCACCATGAAATGCAAACATGCGGCTTCTCATGCTCTTTATAAGATAGGTCAAATCCGGCGTTATCTCGATCAGCCAACAACTGAAAGACTTATTCATGCTTTTGTGACTTGCCGACTCGATAACTGCAATAGTTTACTTTATGCCCTCCCTGATACGCAAATCTCAAAACTTCAACGGATTCAAAACTCAGCTGCTCGACTTGTTACTCTGTTTAAGATTCGCTGCCACATTTCCCCCGTCCTTCGTGACTTACATTGGTTACCAATCAGATCTCGCATTATCTACAAGATTCTTCTGATAACATTTAAATGTACTCGAGCTCTTGCTCCTATGTATCTGCAAGATCTTATTCAACAATACGAGCCAGGGATAAAGGGATAAGAAACTCCCAAGACAAAACCCCGATTCTCTTGACCTTAATAGTTCGTCGCAACTGGTATAGGTGGCGCGCTATCATTTCCAAATAGTTGGGGGCTAAGGGATTATTTGGTTCACATTCTTCTAAAAGCATCAAATTAGACCCATGTGTTGCTCGAACCATACTCTTTTGATTTTTGATGGATGCCAACATTGGAGCCTTCTGGGAGGGACGGCATACTGGGGATACAGAAATTCAAATTGCTTCAATTAAGCTGACAAGCATACCAAATTGTTTGTCCGATGTGTGGTTACTGAGGAATCCAGTTTCCGGCAGCATGGTGCTAAGCATTGGTTTCCAGTTTCCAATACGATTTATTCCGTTAAATATATACTACCGGGTTCCAAATTGTCGGTTCCTTTCATCTATGCTTTTTTGTCAAATTGTTCGTCAGATCACAATGGTTCATGAAATGGTAATTGTTACCACCTGGAGTCGTTTTTGTGTCTTATGCAGGGTCGAAAGGTCACAATCCCTATCATACGCCTATATACGCCCAAAAGCAAAGGTCAACGACCTTTTCACGTTTTGCTCAATATCTCAGTAACCACATATCGGAAGTGGTCCTGGTGCTCAGACAAACAATTTTCAGCTATTTGAAGCAATTTGAATTTTTGATTCCTCAGTATGGCGGTCATATTGGAATTGGCCAATATGGCCGTCCCAGAAGGCTCCAATTTTGGCATCCATCAAAAATCAAAAGAGTATGGTATGAGCAACATATGGGCCAAATTTGGTGCTTTTAGACGAATGTGAACTAAACCTCCTGTGAAGCCTTAACAGCCCCAACTATGATTGCTTAATCGCTTGTCGCAACTGTTATAGAGTGCGCTATGTTATGGGCCAAATCTAAACAATGCACAGATTGTGAGATTCAATCGCCTGTACGAGCCCACTCGCAATCTTCGTTCTGGCTCAAAATATCTTCTTGCGCATGTTTCTTCACCTTCTACTTCATATGGTCGCCGTTCTTTTCAAGATGCTTCGGCTGAACTTTGGAACAACTTACCATATCATGTTAAATCCGCCAAAACTCTTGAACAGTTCAAATCATTGCTAAAAACTTACCTATTTAATGTTAATGTTTAATTTTTTTGTTTTTTTGTTTGTCTTTTGTTACTCATGTTACTGTGTGTTTTTGTTTTTGTTTGTGATAGCGCATAGGGACTTAATTGTGTTATGCGCTCAATAAGTATGGTTTTATTATTATTATTATTATTATTACTATTAGTTCAGTTATCCTTGATATAGACCTTGAAAATTGAGAAATGTTTCTGAAAAATCTGTTTTGTATTGGTAAAACTAGTAGTTTAGTTTAGTTTAGTTTTTATTTGGCATCACAACATATACAAATAACAAATCACACGAGTATAAAATTATAATAACATTCAATAAATAACGCATATCACAATGCCATCCCAAACTGGAACGGCAAACACACCACAACACCAAAAGTTGTAAGGCCAGGATAGCCCATAAAAGCCAGCTACATGTGCAGGCTTATTTCCAATGGGGTCCCAAAACAACACAACAAGAGGGCCATGGACGTGGAGTAACATAAACAAAATGACATTGGACACATTGGACAATAAGCCTACACACGTATGAAATCTGCAGATTCCTGCTTCAGAGCGCAATCAGCCAGGTGTTTTTTCACAGCCTTTTTAAATTCCACCTTCCTGCGTATGGTCTGGATATGTGGTGGCAGGGCGTTCCAGTCTAAGATGGCATTGTAGTAAAATGACTTGGAAGCAATTCCTTTAACTCTAGGGACAATAAAATTGAAATTGCTTGACCTAGTTCGGTGGGAATGAGCACTCGTGGTTCTTATGAAATTGTGAGCAAGGTAAGGAGCACCAATACCATTAAAGATATTAAAAACGTGGTTAAGTCTTAACTGTTTTGCACAGTCCTGTGTATTTAGGAGTCTAAGTAAATTGCGGTTAAATTGATCAATGTGAGTCCTTGGAGACAATTTCAAAATGAAGCGAACTATTTTGTTTTGGGTGACTTGTAATTTGTGTCTGGCCCTGGTATTGATACCAGCAGACCATGCGGAACAGCAATAGTCAAGGTGACTCAGATTTTTACGCAAGGTTTGGTTAAGGTAACTAGAATGTCTATAAAGAAATTTGATACGACCAACAACTTTCTTGACAAGATCGTCCACTAATTTGTCTCCAGAGACTGTTTGATCAATTGTTACTCCAAGGTAATTGATGCAATCTTGGGAGGGGATGACTTTCCCATTATAATTGATGTTAAAATCAGTTGCACGTTTTAATTTTGCATGAGAACCAAACAAGATGCATTCAGTCTTACCAACATGTAGAGACAGTTGATTGTCAATAAGCCAATGATTACAAGATTCCAAATCTTTACTGAGTTCATGGGAAACAACACTGGGGTCTTTGTCCGAAACAAGGATGACACTGTCATCAGCATACAATAATAACTTATTGCGAACAGAGCACACCATATCGTTACTGTAACAGAGGTACAGCAGGGGACCCAGTAAACTACCTTGTGGAACTCCACAAGTAATTTTCTGAAAATCAGATGAAATGCCATCAACCGAGACAAGTTGTTGTCTGTTTGACAGATAAGATTTAAACCAACCAGGGTTGATTCCCATGAACTCAAGTTTGGAACACAAAATATCATGGTTAACGCTGTCAAAAGCCTTTTGTACATCTAGCAACAGCATGCCCACATAATTAACTTCAGAAAGTTGAGATCTTATATAATCGGTCAGATGAATGAGACATGTTTCTGTAGAGAATCCAGGGCGAAAACCAGATTGGAAATTGTATAAAATTTGCTTTTCTCTAAGGTAACTATCAATCTGGGTGAAGATGCATTTTTCAAGAATCTTAGACATGCAACTTAGGATACTCACTGGTCTGTAATTGCCCACATCCAACCTACTTTTCTTTTTGAAAAGGGAGATCATTTTGGCACATTTCAAGTCGTCCGGCACAGTCTTGGTGACGATGGATAGGTTAATGATATGGGTGATGACTGGGGCCAGTTGAGGGGCCCCATCCTTCAACATTTTTGGTGCCAACCCATCTAGACAAGCACCTTTATGAGGATCAAGCTTTGATAATACATTGAGTACAATATCTTCATTTACAGCCTCAAGATCAAACTCATTGGGCATCACACCTTTATCCAAATAGAATTGTTTAAAAGTCACCGAGTCTGTGCAGAATTCTTTGAGTGATGTGGGCAGCTTGCTAACCAAGGTTGAATGAAGCAATATTTGTAAAAAGGTGTTTATGTGATTACAAACTGATAAGGTGTCATAACACAATGAACCGTTGATATTCAAGACGATTTTCCCTTTACTTTTGGATTTGTTGTTATAACCAAGTTGTTTTAGATGTTCCCAGAGCTTCCTTGGATTACCCATGCTATCCTCGAGTTTAGATTTAAAGAATGATGCCTTTGCTTTCTTAATATCTCTCTGGACTTCATTGCGCAATGCAGTGAAGTCCTGATAAGTAAAATCGCTACTACCTTTGAGAATCTTCCTCCTGAATTGAGAAGCCCCGTGGAAAGTGTTAAGATTGGCTAAAGGCTTTATAGCTGAAGTACAAATATGACTCTAGCGTGCACCAGGGATCTCAGCTTAACCCTAACTCCCGGGCATGTTTTGGGAATGAAACTTTCAGTGGAGAAAAACAGGTCAAATTTGTTTGGGAAAACCAGTCTCCGCATGTGCCAGGGATCATCCCGGGCTGCATGCATGGAATTCAGGCACCTTACCGGCTGCACTAACTAGTCAGCTAAAAAAAATGAAGTTTTTCTTTGCCATTTGAGAGCCGGCTGGGTTGTGGCACACGATAGACCGGCGAGCATGCAGCATTAATGGCTAGCAGCGTAACAATTTATCTATGCATTTGCATCATGCCATCAAATACCTGGTCAGCATGCAATTACATCATGCCTGGATTTTGTACTGGTTATGGTGGATAAATACATCACACCATTTTGCTGTTTAAATTATTTATGAAATGGGCTTGCATTGTGTGTCAGGTTATCAGGCATGTGAAAGTTCCTCTTTTCAGCCGATTTTCTCTCCTTTTTCTTGCCAAAATGTGTGTTTTTCTTTTCTTTTCAGCCCATATTTGGGATATTTTTACCCCAATTTTTACTGTTTTTCAGCTTTTTAAGTTATTTTCATCTTTTTTCTTGTGTCTGTGGCCTCTCATGCCTGGGTTATGTTATAGCATTATACCATTTTGTCCCTTATGACATTGTCTGGACTTGGATTGTGTGTCAGCTGGTATTGTGCTGCAATATCTTTCTTATTTCATAGTGTTTTAGCGGTATCATAATTATTACATTAAAATTTTATTTTTTATTTTTGATCATCTTAAAACTGAGTTTCTCCATATTTCATCCCGATTCAGAAATTCATCTCCTTTGAAACATGTTCAAATCTGTGACTCTTTGATTGAACCAGTAAAGAGTGCTCGCAATTTGGGAGTCATTGTTCAGAATGATTTGAAAATGGATGTCTTTGTCAAAAACATATGCCGTTCTGCTTCATTTGCTCTGTATCGTATTGGACAGATTAGAAAGTTTCTCGACAGAAAATCAACTGAAATGCTGGTACATGCATTTATTACATGTCGCTTAGATCAATGTAACAGTCTTTTACACGGCCTTCCAAATTCGCAGATAAACAAGCTTCAAAGAATTCAGAACTCTGCTGCAAGATTAATCACTCTTTCACGCAAACATGATCACATAACTCCAACTCTCCGTGATCTGCATTGGCTGCCTATCAAGTATCGTATTGTGTATAAAATATTACTTCTGACTTATAAATGTCTTCATGGTACTGCGCCAATCTATCTTCAAGATCTAATCAAACAATATACACCTTCACGCAATCTTCGTTCTTCATCTCTATCGCGTCTTGTCTGCTCTTCAACGTCCACTCAGTATGGTCAACGTTCCTTCTCTGTGTCAGCTCCTGAACTCTGGAATAATATTCCACTTCATGTGAAAAATGCAGAGACTATATTTCAGTTTAAGAAATCCTTAAAGACTCATTTGTTCACAAAGGCTTTTTAATTGTAGTCCATATCCATGTATTTGTTTGTTATTATGTTTTTATGTTAAAGCGCTTAGGGATCTCGATGTTAGGCGCTATACAAATATGGTTATTATTATTATTATTATTATTATTATCTTGTTTGATTCATTTTGCTTTTCCTAACAGGATAGGCAAGGGTCGTGGCTACAAGATTAAAGATTTGGAGAGTATGTCAGAGGGTCAAACACTAATGATTGGAGGCAAAGAAATTGAGGTAACTATACTTTGTATTTCTGTGCAGTGATTTCAGAGCATATTCCAATGATCCAATCTTATTAGGCTAATTTTATTGTTTTAGTGCGTTGCCCTCAGCGACCGATCCTAAAATCTCAAAAATCAGGGTCACAATTTTTTGTTTTTAGATTTAAATGTTACCTAAATTGTCAAAATATTACTATTTTCTGATTGAAATGAATATGTTTGCTTGAATAAATAGTTTTTAAACTATTATCACACTAGAAACATTAGTAAAATTGACATTTACCGATTTTGTCTTGACATGAACCACGATAGTCAGTAAATAAAGAAGAAAAAATATCAACCGACTGGCCCAACCTCAAGATTGTTGACACTTGAGGGCAACAACAATTTTCTTTTTTGGGCATAAATATTCTTTGTTGTTCTACTTTTGTTTTTTTATCATTTCAGGTGATGGGTGAGATATCTGAAGCAGATTGGACATCTGGAAAATGTTTTCAAGGTGCTGCTGCCAATGTTGTATCTGATGAATCTATTGTTACCGCTGTACGTCATGTACCTGCTTCCAAACCATTCATGAATCCACTCAAAGGAAAGAGTAGTCAGACAAGAGAGGTAATTATGGTTTGTACAAAGTAGTTATTAACACTTCCCACGCGTCTATTAGTTTTATCATACACAACGCAGATTTTTCAGAAACCTTTCCCAACTGTCATGGTTTATCTCAAGGATTACTGAACCAATAGTGTATTTCCCATGGAGATTTCAAATATGGTAATGAAATTCAATAATTTGGATATTTTTGACACATTTTGTGCAATTTTAGAATGTCGTCTGCCGCATGGAAAGTGTTAAGACTATAGTCCTGCCAGTTCCAAATTGGCGAACTTGCTTACAACAGCAAATTAATTCAGAAGAGCGTCGTGCACAAAACACTAGCATGGCGCAACACAGCGCATTGTGAATAGTATGCTTGACGCTTGCTGATGCTAAAATAGCGTGTACGCTTGGATTACTTTTGCGCGCGGAAAGATAAAACTGCATATTTCTCGCCAATTTGGAACTGATTAAACTATAGAAACAATGATTAATAAATGAACTTGGATTGAAGTCACCATTTGTGATGACTTGAGTTGATTCATGAGATCAAAGATTTTAATTGACTTTATGACTGGATTTCAAAACATCTAAACTAAAACTTTCTGAAAGACTTTAGTGAATTTAGTCTTATACTTTACTAAACTGATTTGAGAATGTTAAGTCTAACAAAATTTGACTGTAAGAAGTGAACTGAACATGGCATGGTTAAATCAGTTATGGACCAAATATGTTCGTGTGTAGTATAACTTGACTTGAGTTTATGATAAGCCCATAGCCAGGTCCATTATTGATCCCATTGCTCCTGATGCCCTAGTAATGCCTTGCCCCAGTACAACTCATCACTATATTTATCTTTGTTTCATCCACCCTGATCCCATTATGTGATAGACCCATATATAAGCACCAGATGATGTAGTAAAGCCTCGCTATAGTGCCACACATTAAAGAATTCATGTTTTAATCTCCCTCCATCCCCCATCGACCCACCCCTGATCCTGTTATGTGATAGGCCAACAGCCTTATTTACTCCACTCCAAGTAATGGCTCACCTCTGTAATTAATTTCTTTCTTTGTTAAATCCACTCAGAATTCACTATCTGATAGACCCACAACCAGACCTCTGTTTGACCCTACAGCACCTGACGCCGTGGTAATGTCTCGCCCTAGTGCGACACACCAATGGGAACACAACGTTAACAAGCAAACCATCCTTGATGTTGTGGTTGATCCATACCTCGCAAGTAAACTACGCCCTCATCAGAAGGAAGGTGTAATATTCCTGTATGAATGTGTCATGGGGATGAAAGCTTTTCAAGGAAATGGTTGCATACTAGCGTAAGTGCAGATTTAATCAATTAAATAACACAGAACATAATGCATTTGGTCATTGAAAGATAGCAAACAACTTTGCATCGAAACACGACCCATCAAATATGGATTTTTAGAAGTAGCATATATTTTTAGAAGTATAAGTTGAATTTTGATCATTTGTGTCTATGAGTGAACCTAAATATCTAAATGGGGTTTCAGGGTGATGGATTCGTGGCCAGTAACTTGAGGAAAAAAATCGCTTGGACTATGATCCCACTAATCATGTTGTATTTAGAGAATAAAGGTATTGTTTTTAGACCGTACCCATGTTTTATTGTCTGACATAAATGCGGACGATAGTATTATTTTAAGTAGAACAACGACGCCGGAGTTGTTCTACGCAAAAAATAATACTATCGAACGCATTTATGTCAGACAATATAACACGGGTACGGTCTAAAAACAATACCTTTATTCTCATTCATAAACAATCATACTTTAGACATTTATCAAAGAAATAAGTACATTTTATTGTCCACATTTAACAACTTTTACCCCTGCTAGGATCGAATAGCCCACAAACATTCCATCCAATCACATGCGATGAGTAAACCATGCGTAAGCGTCGCAGCGCCGGCATAAACGCATGAAAAGCGCTAAGACACACTGCAGAAGTGCGCGTTATGGAGCAAACCACGCATTGTGAAGGTCGGGCGCACTGTTAAAACGTAAGCCCACCTCCCCGTGTTAAGTTGTCTCATCTAGATGTCGCCGATTTCTCTGAGAACCAATGAGATTGCTTAAACTTTCTTAGCTGTTTAAGAATAATAATTCATAATACTATTTATATCCTGTTCAATTCTCACTCAGGGATGACATGGGCTTAGGAAAGACACTTCAGTGCATAACCTTGATATGGTGAGTAGAGATATTGGATATTAAGAATAAGAGTAGTAACAAGTTTTATGCTATTCATAACTTAAAAATATAGGTGATAATGTGTTCAATGCTGTCTGTGCACAAGATAATCCTAGATGGTAAGTTACTACCATCAGCTCCTATCCTTGGTAGGCTTGGCCATGGTAGGCTTGGAGGTATACACATATGCAGAAGAGTATCATTGCTATTTAGGTCATTTTTCATGAAACCATTATATAATTATTTATATTGACAACCATTTCTGGTTAGACTAGCCATTGAATAGAGTGCTCAATACCATAAACGGTAGAGCTTATAAAAATTCAGAGGTATAGACCTTCCGGAATATTATCGCTATTCTGAGTTTCATGGACAATCCCATACGGTCATTTTGTCCAATCTTCAGGCGAATAGATGAAACCATATATATAGTTAGATATAAACATGTGCTAATGAGAAAATGATTTATTTTTTATAAGTTGGACATTTTTATCACATGCTTTCTTCATTCCTATAATGTCTATCTTTCCCTCAGGACATTGTATAAACAAGGTCCATATGGAGGTAGACCACTGCTGAAGAGAATCATTGTAATTACCCCTGGCAGTCTTGTCAAGGTATAGTACACATTGATTTTTCTTTTTAATTTGATTTATAATGATTTTGCTATTTTATTTCAAAGCGTTGCAAAAAAATATTCAAAAATATACAGGGTGTCCAAGACAACCTGACACTTATGGTGGCACTCTAGATCTGAAATGAAATGTTGTAATCATGTTAACACATTCTAAAACCTTGGGAATCTTTCCCAGTCATGAAATCATAACCAAGATTGCAAGATTGGTTTCCAAATTATGTGTGATTGAAAAGTGGTATGGCGTAAACCTGCACAACTCATTTGACGGAAATTGTTGGTGTTACAAATTGGTTGAACTTGTTTTTGAAATTCCTTATTTAAATGACACACAATTTGAACAACAATCTAGAGACAGTCTTGATTATATTCATCCATAAAATGTGGGAGATTTTAAGGTTTCCAAAATCCATAAACATGATTGTACTTTGATGGAACGGTAAAATGAGCTCCGTCAATAATATTTGCCAGTTTGAGTGATAAAGTAGCAACACAGTTTGTCATACCGCTCTTTACTCACTCATACTTTTAATAGTTATTTCACAAATGAAGAGTGGAGATTTCCAGACCATAAAAGACAAGCATAGAATGAGTGATCATTATCTATTGACTTTGAATTATTTTGGTGTCAAACTTGGCTCAAACACAGAAAATACTAACAAATTTATGGCAGGATTTATAACCAGAGCACAATCTCATACATCCTCATTGGATCTTGGAGATCCATTAAAAACAACAATGTTATTACTTCAGATGGTATTGGGAGTCATTCATTTCAACTCTTGTTATGTTCCCATCCCATAACACTTTTGGACCGGTGATTTTGACATTTCGCTTGTAATAAATCATCTAAGATTGTATCAACCGCTGACTATATGGTCAATTTTCAGGGTTATGAAGGTTAGTTTATGCCCTTGGGGCATAATTATGTCCTTTGCAGTCTTTAAATTGGAACACATAGTGGAAAATAGACACATCCTTAGATTATTTATTACCGGCGAAATGTCTAATCACCGGTCCAAAAGTGTTAAGGGACTGGGAACATAATGTCTGAAGATGTGTGTGTATTTAGTTTGATACATGGTGTGTATCTGTTTTATGCTCAATTAGAATTGGTGTCGTGAGTTTCGTAAATGGCTTGGAAATGAGCGGATCAAGGCCTTTGATGTTGGAAGTGATTCAAAAGTGGAGGTAAGTGCTATATTTGTTAGGAAACTTAATTCAGTTTTAACCCAGAAGTCTAATTCAGCTATTTAAAACATGCAACACAATTGATTAACCATTGTACGAGGGTCATTCGATAAGTTCTCTAACTCCTACCTCATAACTGTGCTATTATATAAGCCAGTCTTATGAAATATTCCACAATTGTAGCTTTGAAACTCGGCTACAAAGTCATGGTAAATCATAATTGATATCCGTGTCACTTTTGTTATTATGATGCTGTCAAAGCCAGAGAAAGATTTTGGACATTGAAAACAGACAATTAGATTTAAAATAAATGCATGTTTTTCAGGGATTTTCTGTATTGTATGGTTAGATATAAGAGCACGATTTTAAACTAAAAATGGAAAACAATAAATAAGATTGTACGCTATATTAACGCTTGTAGGCTTGCAAATGGTTTAATATCAACTTGAATATATTGCTATACCTTTGGAGGCTGATCGGTTAAAGGTTAACATGGTTATGAAAAAATAAATTTCTGATTTTGATATTGATAGGTACCTCACAATGTTGGACAATATCTAGGCTATCTGAAACTGCATTTAAAAAAAATTAAAATGTGGTACGTTCGCGGAACAGTCCATTATTGTCCAAGGGGTGAAAACAAGATGCGTCACGGACGGACATTTTAGTTCAAGTTCATCATGCTATATGTTTATGTCAATGTAACATTTTCAGAGTTTTGTGATGTAATGTTGATAGCTGACACACTTTTCCATCAAATAAGATAAATATTTGGGGAAAAAGTTCTCGGGAAGTTATATCGCTAGACTTGCGTTAACATTTTGATGTTTTGCTGTCCGTCCGTGACACAAAAAAAGTTTAAAAGTTTTTTAACTAATTTCAAGGACAAAGTAAAAAAATAAAAACATAGTGAAGTATCTCCCTTATATGTATTCTTTCCCATGCTGGAGTATTAATTAATTAGGGCAGGCATAAATTAGTTAAATCTTTAATTAAAAGTTGTCACGGACGGACACAAATTTTGTCACGTACAGACACTGTTAGCTACTGTTCAGTTCTGAGCACACAAGCAAAGCTGAATACCACCCCTTTTACCATTAAATGAACTAATCCATACAGGTATGCCCTTTATGCAAATGAGTAGGTTTGCTACAGCAGTGAGCACATATTATGATGCTCACCAGGTGCACTGTAAAATTACTTGAAGTCAAATGAAGTCATTTGCTTATTTGCGCATTTGTGAACCCTCAGCAGATCATCTTCGGTGAATCTGTAGTACTTATAGCTTGCGCTTGTTAACCTTACTGCCTGTACATGCTGAAATAATGCTTGCAAATAAAAGGGGTAGCATGAGATCAGTTAAAAGACACTGTTTAAAATTGCCCCTTATAATAAGTGTATGTAAAATAAAAGCAAGTAAAAGCATTGAAATCAGAAAGTATCATTGGAGATGTTAGCACTAATTTAATTTTAAGCTTTGCACTATCAAAAGTTGCAGGCTTTTTCTTCATGAAACTTTGAAAAACTCAAAACACGGTTGAATGCCTACATGTATCCATTATTAGTAACCTTTTTAATTATACAATTAATTGAATAAAAACTTATCAAAGAAGGGTCAAAATTGTTTTAAAAAGTTGTATCACAGCATACAGTCTTTTACACAATTAATCGAACAAAATTTATCAAAGAAGGGTCAAAATTGTTTTACAAAGTTGTATCACAGCATACAGTCTATACGATGCAGCAGGTCTATCTCTTGCCATTTATGGTAAAAGGGGCAGGATTCAGTTTGGCATTTGTACTCAGAACTGAATAATGTCCGTCCGTGACAACTTTTAATCACTGATTTAACTTATTTATTGACGCCATTGTTAAGTTTCATTTCTACATGAGAAAGGGGGTATATAGGGGAGATAGCTCACTATGTTTTTATTTTTTCTCTCTTTCCTTGAAAAAAGTTGTAAAACTTTTTAAAAAAATTGCGTCACGGACGGACAGTTCTGCATCAAAAAGTTATCACAAGGGCAGGGTAATTACTTCCCAGAACTTTTTTCTAAAATATATTTCTTATTTAATGAATAAATGTGCCGTCTATCAATTTTAATTTAAAAAAAATGAAAATGTTTCATTAACATAAAATATGGCAACTTCTACTAAGAATTTCCGTCCATGACGCATCTTGTTTCTACCCCTTGGGGCAATAATGGACTGTTCCGAAAACTTTTCTGCATTTTTTCTTCTTTTCGAATGCCGTTTCAGTTAGCCAAGATGTTGTCCAATATTGTGAGGTACATTTCAATATCAATATCAAAAAGTGTTTTTTTTTCACACCAATGTGAACCTTGAACCGATCACCCTCTGCTATCAAAGTGCCAAATTCTGCAACCTTTGAATATAACCATCACACTGGTTTTGGTATCTTGTGATCCTTTTTAATTAGTGAGACTGAAAAATGATGACATACAATTTTTCTTACTATTTTTGTAAGTATTTGATACCATTTTGTCATGTAAATAAGTGGCAATTTCAAAGTTCTTCAACATCTGTGTCCGTCCGTGACCCTAACAAATTTCCGTCTGTGACACAGTTTGTTACAGGTCTACCATTCTCCTGTAAAAAATAAATCTGTTTTCAAATGCTGTGTATCAAACCATGTATCTCACTTACTATTTGACCTGGAAAGCTTAAGGAATATGGAATTGTTTAAATAGAAATTAAGAAGAAGTACTAAAGGTCCGGAGAACCCTATTTCTATCTTGTCCGTAGTGTTGGAAAAAGACTAATATCTTGACTGCTTTTTATTACTAAGACTGAAAATTCATGACTTAACATTTTTCTTACTATTTTGTAAGTATTTGATACCATTTTTTCATACTAAAGTGTAAATAAGTGGCAATTTCAAAGTTTTTTATGTAGTTAACATTTGTGTCCGTCCGTGACGCTCAAAAATGTCCGTCCGTGACAAAGTTTGTTACCCTACCCCTGTAAAAAATAAGAAATATTTTCAAATGCTGTGTATCAGATATTCAAACCATGTAACTTACTTACTATTTGATCTGGAAAGCATTGGGGAATATGGAGTTGACTAGATAGAAATGAAAACGAAGCGCTAAAAGGTAGAGAACCCTATTTCTATCTAGTCCGTCCGTGACACAAACATTTCCGTCGTTCTATTTTTAGTAACAAACCACACCTTTTTGGTTGTTGTGTATTTCAATAAAGTTGATGATTCTCTATAACATTAAACATAAAAAGTTGAATAAATGTCAGTAGTTACTTTTTACAAACTGTTTTTCGCTCATGTTTTGCACAAACGTCCGTCCGTGACAAACCGATCAGCCTCTTTGGCATACTGGAATACTGGTAATCAGTCAAATTTTCTTTGTTACAAGTCGAGCCACAGTAATGCCTCGTACGCTCAGTCTTTAACATGATAGTCACTTTGAGTTTTCCTTATGTCCAACCTTCAGAATTGTCAATCAGGTAGTAAATTGTAGAAAATTATATCTTTGAGAGACTTGTAATCCCTCCATTTAGTCCTGTATATTGAAGATCTCTTAGTTCTTATGAAAATTAAGAAGAACAAAATATGATATGCAGCATTCTCTAGGGGAGGGGTAAACTTAATGGGTGTCCTGATCTGGTTCTGGCTTATCAGAGGGCTTATTTTTTTAGAAATAAGTCAACTTTATTGTTTATAGTCTTTTAAAGAGATATCTGACAATTAGAACGATTATAATTATATAATTGACCTATTGTTTTGTGACAATATGTCCCTTAGAATTGACAAAATGAACTGCACCTTGGAGATATTTGGCTATTTTGGGCATTAATGGACATTTGGTTTTTACTGCATCTCCAGAAAAGTACAGTCAGTACTAAGACCAATTTACTATGAATCCGTAGCTGAGCTTCAAAGCTACAATTGTGGAATATTTCATAAGACAGGCTTATATAATATTAATAATAGCAAAGTTATGTGGTACATGTAGGAGGTAGAACTTATTGAATGACCCTCATATTGTTACAAAGATGTGGTCACTTATAGAAAACAGGTTGTTTTAGCGACTTAAATGAACCTACAAATAAATGATCGATCAATAAAAGATTGATCATTAGGTTAGTGGGAAAAGACTTAATTAGTGAACATGTGAAGTCAGAGGGTAGTTCAATGAAAGCAGCCTATAGACCTTTTCAAATCTGAAAATATTTGATCCGTTCCGATGCTTTCCAATTAGCTGAGTGCTTTTGGATGACAAATGAGTCATCCACAGAAAAACAAACATGTTTTCACTCGGTGTCTTTAATAACCTGTGTGAGGACTGCGCTTGTGTGGGTGAGAGGTCGTCTTCCTCCTAAAGGTGTATTTTATGGTGTTTCAGTAACAAAAACGGTGAGACTTTGTAGTTGGTATTTAGATATAACTCCAAAACTTGTCCCCTGTAATGTTCTATAAATTTACCTGCATTTATGTTGATATTGGACAATGTTAGATTTATTGTCTATTTAACAGTCATGGTGTTACTTCCTGATTTATTTATCTTTATCGCTCAAATTATGATACTGATTTATTAATCTTTATCGCTCAAATTATGATACTAACATACACTATTAAAAATGCAATTAACAATACTTTTAAAAAACCTTGTGTACAGAACACTACTTGGGTTATATGATAAATATGCATCATCGATATGACATCAACATAATAGATAGTCAATGTTTGAGAAGACACAGAATTTAGTAATCCAATCTGGAAGTGAAATTGCTGCCTGAAGAGTGGATAATTGTTGTACCTGTGTGTGTCTTATAACAATCAAATAACACAAGTTGAATTGTCTATTACAATCTTACTGTTAGGAATTTGCCAATAGTCCTATCTATCCAGTGATGGTGATTAGCTATGAGATGTTTGTGAATTGTCTATTATACAATGTTACTGTTTTTAGGAATTTGCCAAGAGTCCTATCTATCCAGTGATGGTGATTAGCTATGAGATGTTTGTGAATTGGTCTATTATACAATGTTGCTGTTTTTAGGAATTTGCCAAGAGTCCTATCTATCCAGTGATGGTGATTAGCTATGAGATGTTTGTAAGATCAATTACAGAGATTCGGAAGATTAAATTTGATTTGGTCATATGCGATGAAGGACATCGTCTAAAGAACACCAACATCAAAACAACATCAGTAAGTGGACTTATAAATTAAATGGTAGTATAGGTAAGGCAACGGAAAAAACCTGTTTTACGGCCCAGACCACCCATATTTGGAACAAGTTTGCACAATTTTTGCAAATGTATGCATTTTTTGGTTGACATTTTTTAATTATTTTGTTCATTTAAAAAAACATTGAATTAAAAAAAAGAAAACCCCAACATTTCCTAAATATTTTTTTTAGGAAAAAAATGAAGAAAAAAAACAATTCCCGACCCTACCTGAGAGGTCCGTTTGCCTGTAGGGTTGGTTAGTTGTTTTTCGTCGCCTAATGGTAACAAGATACTGTAAAACCACTTAATTTCAAGAGGGAGCGGATTCGCAATATTAAATACCCGCAAAACTGACAATTTTGCATTGAAAGTAACAGTAACATTTCCAGATTCGCGAAATTTAATGCCTGTTAAAATACCAGTTTTTTAAATTCACAAAATAAAATATCCGCAGAATTATACTGTTTTAGGGTATTAGGAATCACACAATGTTCTACACGTCAGACTAATATTAATTTTATGATTTCTTGCTTGTCGTTGATGTTAAAACCATAATATGCTTATCATCACCTCATTTAAGCATCAGTTTTTCAACATGTGTGATAAAGGACATCATCTAAAGTACACCAACATCTAAAAACAACATCAGTAAGTGTGCTTTAAAATTAAGAGGAACTTGAAGATATGCAGATAAAATGCAACTTAAGAAAACTGTCTATGGCCTGACCAACTCAGATTTTGCAAATTTGAGGGAGTTTTTTTTTTATATCTTTTGATTTTTATCCCTCGGGATTAAAAAGCCGGAGGGGATATTGTCATCATGTCATGTGTGTCTGTATATATGCATGTTGGGGGTGTGTATTTATGTATGTAGGGGTGTTTGTTTGTTAGCTCAATTGGTAATAATAGTGTCGTGCTAGTTATATGTAGGTTGCCGGTTCGAATCCAGCCAGAAGCACTGGCTTACTCTGGGGATAGATAACAATCATCACAGTCTACTCGGACAACTAAGTAAATATTTCTCTATGGTGTTCTTTTTTGTTGCCGTTTAAAATGTATCCTTTTAGAGACTTCTCTTTGGGTATATTGGGATTCATGACCAATTATGTTTTATAATTTCTGGTTATGTTACAATGTCCTCGTAGGTATAGCCTGTAATCAAAGAAATGCAAACATGAATTATACTGACCTCTGTTGATGCACTTTAGGAATTAGTCCCAATATCCCTATAAGGCCACATACATTTTTTTATTCGATTCTCATAGCACACGTCTTCGAAAAGTGAGGAGGGAGGGAGGCTTTTTTTATGTGTGTTTGAAATGAACCGTGCTATTTTCAATGGTAACCAACTTCTTGATTGTAGAGCAGTGGCCTGAGAATCTTGTCCTTCTATCCCTGATCTTTTGGGTGATTTTGGGAAGGTCTCCATACAGCTCTGTGTTAGTTGTATGTTGCTTCCAGTGAATGTTGAGGACAGCCCTCAGCATACGAGTATAACAGCCGTCAAGTTGTTTTGCTAGCTTATAGGGGTGGTGGTCCATGCCTCACAGCCATATAGTAACACAGATTCAACAGTTGCGGCCAACAGGCGAAGTTTGAATTTTCTTGTTAGGGTGGATTTCCAGATCTTGTTAAGCTTCCCACAGGCTATCCAAGCTGCTGTCTTACATTGCTTGATATCTGTTTCAGTGCTTGACATCCAGGCACCTAGGTACATGAAATCGATTACTTCATCTAGTTTGGTTCCATCATTTGTTCTGATTTCCACCGCACTTGTTTGGTTGTATGCCATGAACTTTGTCTTCTTTGCATTCATAGTTAAGCCAACTTTAATTAGCTACTGATGTCTCAACCCTCTGAAGCAGATCTTGTGTCTGGTGTAATTCTTCAGACAGCAGGGCAATATCGTCTGCAAAGTCAAAGTCTGTCACTGCTACAGGTCCAA
This sequence comes from Ophiura sarsii, assembly GCA_035610835.1. Taxonomy (NCBI): domain Eukaryota; kingdom Metazoa; phylum Echinodermata; class Ophiuroidea; order Amphilepidida; family Ophiuridae; genus Ophiura; species Ophiura sarsii. The sequence goes on along the minus strand of CM069458.1, from coordinate 15,743,196 downwards.
TCCTTCTGCTTCTTCGCTTTTCTAGATGGAATCCAAGCTCTTCTTCATTTCCTGTTATAGCCATTCTCAGGGTGAAGTCTAGTACAATAACAGACAGATATGGGGCAAGGGTGTCACCCTGAAGTACACCAGCTAAGATTTCGAACAGATCTGTTTCTCTATCTGGAGAAATTACTTAAGCCATGGTTCTCTCGTACATGTCTCCAACAGCATCAACGATCTGTCCTGGTATGCCATAAGCATGCAGAATTCTTAGCATTTTGCCACGATGGATGGTATCAAAGGTCTTCCTGAAGTCTATATATGTTATTATTGCTCGTAGGTTATTAATTTTCAGGATTATCCGGTGATAGGTTTTCGCTACGATAGAGCTAAGACTTATGCCACGATAGTGATAGGTCTCCTGACTTTGGAATGGGCACAATTAATGTTGAGGATGGACCATTGGCTCGGCTTCTCTCTATTTGTAACTGCATCATTGCAGAAACCTAGCAAAATATCATCTAGAGCACATCTTTTCAATACTTCTGGTGGTATATTGTCCTCTCCACAGATCTTCCTTTCTACCAGTGACATCTTAGCCTTGTCATATTCATCTTGGTCAAAAGGCCCTGTTCTGATATCTAGATCTACAAAGATTGGTGTTATTTCTACATCCTCTTCACATATATATCAGGTGGCTTTCCCAGAAGGTTCTGAAAGTGGTTGTACCAATTGGTGACCCTTTCCTTTTGCATGTCTCCCTTCAGCTGACCTTTTGTTGATGTCTTTCTGCCTGTGATTTCATTGATTAGTTTCCAACTTAGGCCATGCTTGGAGTTGATATGTGCAGTCTCTACTTCCTGAATCTTGCCATTCAAATGCTCTGTCATAACTACATGTAGGTTGCAGGTGTCCTCTAGTTTCTTTTTTGTAGACTTGTAATCTTCTCCTCTATCATCAGTGGTGTTGTTCTGGTACTTATCATATGCATCCCTGGTGTTATCCCTTGCCTTTATGACCCTACTATCACTTGAGAAGCTTGTCTTAAGGGCTCTTTTCTTAACTGGGACAACCATTTCTGCTGCTTCCTTGTTGGCCTTGATGAATCGTTCATACTTCTCAGATGCAGATTCCTCCTCATTTTCCAATACTTCGAACCTGTTGCGTACTTCAACTGAGTATCGTACCTGCAGGCTTGTGTCAGTGCTTATTGCTTTCCAGTCATACTGTTTCTTTCTAGGAATTGCTTTACTTATCCTCAGGCTTAGCTTAATTTGAGCTGATACAATTCTGTGATGTGAGCCGACACTAGCAAAGGTGTTATATACTTCAGCATTCATTAGACTGTTCTGCCATTTCCTTCTAACAAGTATGTAGTCAAGTTGGTATTTGCTCCCAACAGGACTTATGTAAGTCCACAATTTTCCATTCCTTTTCTGAAACCGAGTATTAGAAATTATAAGGCTCTTCTCTACCGCAAGCTCAACAAGGTATTTTCCATTTCGGTTGGTTTCACTGTGGTATGTATACTTAGCATCTTCCGGTCCTACCCTGGCGTTGAAATCACCAACTTCAATAAGCACATTATGAGCGGGGATAGAGTCTATTGCTCTCCGAAGGTTGTCATAGTGTTCCTCAATGATGTCCTCATTATTTGCAACATTAGTTGGACAGTAGTTGACTATGACTGTTGTTTGACTATGACTGTTGTTGCTGGGTTCCCCTATAAGTTTGCTATAAGTATTCGTTCTGTATGTGCCTGTATATTTGCTAATGAGCTTTTTGTCTCGCCTGATGTAATCAGAAAGAGACTATGTTATCACTATTTCTGTCCGGCGTCCGCCGTGAGCCGTCAGCCGTATGGCGTCCGCCGTGTGCTAAGAAATACCTTTGTGACGCGATATCTGGAGATCCGTAAGGCCTATCTTGATGGGACTTGGTGGAGGGAAGGGGGGTGGTGCGTTCTGTTGCTGATTGATTTTCAAGGACATCGGAGGTCATTCAAGGTCATCGGGGTCAAATATGCTTAAAACTTTTGTGACGCGTTGTGACGCGATATCTAGAGATCCGTAAGGCCTATCTTGATGGGACTTGATGTCAGGGAAGGGGGTGGGGTGTTCTTTTGCTGATTAGATTTTCAAGGTCATTGGAGGTCATTCAAGGTCATCGGGGTCAAATATGGGGTCAAATAAGATCCGTAAGGCCGATCTTGATGGGATTTGGTGGAGGGAAGGGGGTGGTGTGTTCTTTATGCTGATTAAATTTTCAAGGTCATCGGAGGTCATTCAAGGTCATCGGGGGTCAAATATGGGGTCAAATAGATCAGTAAGGCCTATCTTGATGGGATTTGGTGGAGGGAAGGGGGGTGATGTGTTCTTTTTGCTGATTAAATTTTCAAGGTCACCAGAGGTCATCGGGTCAAATATGGGGTCAAATAGATCAGTAAGGCCTATATTGATGAGATTTGGTGGCAGCGTTGGAAGTAAGACTTTTTTTTTGTGTAGCAAAAAGTGCTACACAATATTAATTTTGTGTAGCAATTCCCAAATTTTGTGTAGCAGTTTTTGGTTATGTCAATTGTGATGAATTGTCAAAACTAAACTAGTAACAAAAATAACAATGATGATAATAATGGACAATATAATAAAAAACTACAAAAGACTCAATCAAATGCTAATTCGTACAGTATTATTTTTTTTTAAATTATTGGCGTTGGTGTGATTAGGCCTAACAAAAATAAATGTTTGTTTCCGGTAACATGCTGACAAAAAAGAGGGTCGGTCGGTCGGGAATTTTTTTTTTTTTACAAAAACAAATTATTTTAGATTCACCATGTAAATTAATTGCAAAGCTTCCGAATTTTGACCGTCATCGCAATATGAACGCCCGGTCTGAACAGTGAAAGCCAACTTCCGAGACAAATTTCATTCATTATTTTATTATAATTCATTAAATGTAAATACACTGCATTTTCTCATTAAAAAATAAATGTTTTTCCTTCGATCATACTTTGCTAAACTTGGGGATCGATGTAAACAAGCATTAACCTTTTAGCAATCTGCTTTGAACAACGTGATGATGCGCTTTACTTCTCAACACGTGCGCGAGAGACTTTTGCATGCCCGAATTGAGGTTAAAAATATGATATTTCTTTTTCTGTTCCACACGGTTCCCAGTGTGTTATTTTTACCATGTTACGCTACGTCATTCCATGTGGTTGGTTGGTTTGTTGGTGGTACCAAAAACGTAATTATTGCGATAACCGAAAATACTGCGCTGTTGTTGATGAATGGAAATAAACTTTTAGGCGGACGAACGGAAAGTAAACTTCAGAATTGTTGCAGAATTCATGGAAATGGGTACATTCAAATTGGACCTTCGGCTAAATGACAAGGCGGTAAAGGCAGATGGTCCTCAGTATTGTTCTGACAGAAGATTGGTAGTGATTATCCTCTTGAGCACTTCTCCGATTGACTCAGCAGATTATCCTATCAAGTATACATCCAACAATAACAATACATTTGATTAACAGACGGTGCCGCCGTATCGATGTACATAGTGCGAATATGTGTCAATGCAAAACAGCACGGATCAATAAACCATAGAACATGAATAAACTTTGTATTTTTAACGTGTGTTCCTAACTGAGTATGAGGGAACGAGTATAGTATAGTATATATAGGCTGGGGCGGCCGTTGACATGCATGTTCGGAAGGGAGGAGAGATTGGATTCAAATTGTTTACAAATAAATTACAAATACATTATTAAAATTAATTATTATTTACTAATATATGAAATTATTTGATAACTATAAAGTCAAGTGTTGTTTTTGCATATATCCAGTTTTAGGGAAACCTACCCCCCCCCCCCCACCCCCCTACAGCGGAAACTGAAAATTACATGACCCCCCCCCCCCCCCCCCCCCCCCCCCCCCCCCCTGCTAACCAGTAACTTTTTACACCCCCTCCCCCTCCCCGAAAAAAATCAACTTGTCAACTTATTTATACATTTTGGATGGGATATAGATATTATAAGTTAAAAGTATATGGTGGGTTGGGACAAATTCGAGACTGGTATGTTAAAATACGAGTGGATATAGTCTAGATGTTATGCCAACGAGTGTTTCTCGCGTCTTTTTCATTGAAATATAGTTGAAACAGATCCCGCTTGCGTTATGTCTAGGCCTATAGCTAGGGAAGAGTTTGATATGATGAGAGGACCTGCTGCCAATATACTCATACCCAATACAAAGTAATAATATATTTTATCTTGGTGTACTATTGAGACAGGGAACTGTGCAATCCATACACGAGGTTACTACAATAACCATACGAACTTGCACGTGAATTTGTTTGTATTGAAAGGCACACGATTGAACTTAATCGATTTCAAGGAGGGTTACTTGATCGTCTATCATCAATAAAGTCGATCGGTGAGGAGCTCGAGGGATAATCTTCTGTCATAACAATACCGAGGAGTTGCTAAACAATACTGAGGACCATCTGCCTTTACCGCCTTGTGCTAAATGGGTCATGTCGGACTGGAAGAATAGTGAATTTAATGATGAATATGGTCACTTTTTTGCTTCACAATTTTTCGCGATAGACTTGACAAATTGAGTAGCAACATAGCAAGAATGTATCGCGAAATGCGATGCGATACCGGCTATTTCCAATGCTGATTGGTGGAGGGAAGGGGAGTGGTGGTGTTTTTTTGCTGAATACATTTTCAAGGTCATCAGAGGTCATTCAAGGTCATCGGGGGTCAAATAAAATAAGATCGGTAAGGCCTTTCTTGATTGGATTTGGTGGACAGAAGAGGGATGGTGTGTTCTTTTTGTTGATTAATTTTTCGGGGTCATCGGGGGTCAAATATGTGATGTAATCAGAAAGAGACTATGTTATCACTATTTCTGTCCGGCGTCCGCCGTGAGCCGTCAGCCGTATGGCGTCCGCCGTGTGCTAAGAAATACCTTTGTGACGCGATATCTGGAGATCCGTAAGGCCTATCTTGATGGGACTTGGTGGAGGGAAGGGGGGGTGGTGCGTTCTGTTACTGATTGATTTTCAAGGACATCGGAGGTCATTCAAGGTCATCGGGGTCAAATATGCTTAAAACTTTTGTGACGCGTTGTGACGCGATATCTAGAGATCCGTAAGGCCTATCTTGATGGGACTTGATGTCAGGGAAGGGAGTGGTGGGGTTTTTTTGCTGAATACATTTTCAAGGTCATCAGAGGTCATTCAAGGTCATCGGGGGTCAAATAAAACAAGATCGGTAAGGCCTTTCTTGATTGGATTTGGTGGACAGAAGAGGGATGGTGTGTTCTTTTTGTTGATTAATTTTTCGGGGTCATCGGGGGTCAAATATGGGGTGAAATAGATCAGTAAGGCCTATCTTGATGGGATTTGGTGGAGGGAAGGGGGATGGTGTGTTCTTTTTGTTGATTAATTTTTCGGGGTCATCGGGGGTCAAATATGGGGTCAAATAGATCAGTAAGGCCTATCTTGATGGGATTTGGTGGAGGGAAGGGGGTGGTGTGTTCTTTTTGTTGATTAATTTTTCGGGGTCATCGGGGGTCAAATATGGGGTCAAATAGATCAGTAAGGCCTATCTTGATGGGATTTGGTGGAGGGAAGGGGGTGGTGTATTCTTGTTGTTGATTAATTTTTCGGGGTCATCGGGGGTCAAATAGATCAGTAAGGCCTATCTTGATGGGATTTGGTGGAGGGAAGGGGGTGGTATATTCTTTTTGCTGAATAAATTGTCAAGGTCATTGGAGGTCATTCAAGTTCATCTGGGGTCAAATAAGATCCGTAAGGCCTATCTTGATGGGATTTGGTGGACGGAAGAGGGATGGTGTCTTCTTTTTGTTGATTAATTTTTCGGGGTCATCAGGGGTCAAATATGGGGTCAAATAGATCAGTAAGGCCTCTCTTGATGGGATTTGGTGGAGGGAAGGGGGTGGTGTGTTCTTTTTGCTGAATAAATTTTCAAGGTCGTCAGAGATCATTCAAGGTCATCGGGGGTCAAATAAGATCCGTAAGGCCTATCTTGATTGGATTTGGTGGAGGGAAGGGGGGTGGTGTATTCTTTTTGCTGATTAATTATTCAAGGTCATCGGAGGTCATCTGGGGTCAAATAAGATCCGTAAGGCCTATCTTGATGGGATTTGGTGGACGGAAGAGGGATGGTGTGTTCTTTTTGTTGATTGATTTTTCAAGGTCATCAGAGGTCATCTGGGGTCAAATAAGATCCGTAAGGCCTATCTTGATGGGATTTGGTGAAAGGAAGAGGGATGGTGTGTTTTTGTTGCTGATTAAATTTTTAAGGTCATCTGAGGTCATCTGGGGTCAAATAAGATCCATAAGGCCTATCTTTATGTGATTTGGTGTAGGGAAGGGGGTTGGTGTGTTCTTTTTGCTGATTAAATTTTTCAAGGTCATCAGAGGTCATTCAAGGTCAAATAAGATCCGTAAGGCCTCTCTTGACGGGATTTGGTGGAAGGAAGCTGGATGGTGTGTTCTTTTTGCTGATTAATTTTTTGAGGTCATTCAAGGTCATCTGGGGTCAAATAAGATCCACAAGGCTTATCTTGATTATATTTGGTGGAGAGAAGGGGTGTGGTGTGTTCTTTTTGCTGATTAATTTTTCAAGGTCATTCAAGGTCATCTGGGGTCAAATAAGATCCGTAAGGCCTATCTTGATGGGATTTGGTGGAGGAAGGGGGATGGTGTGTTCTTTTTGCTGATTAAATTCAAGTCACTTTTGATGAACAGGCGAGACGCGCCGTTCGAGAACCGCCTTGTTGATTTAGTGTTCAATACCAGGCCAACTCCTCCAGTTGCTGCTCCTATGCTATTCTTGGTGGCTGATGTTGTGATAAGTGTCTATACGAGGATGCTCTCATATCTGACTGTTTCATCATGGATGATACAATGTTCTTGTATACCCAGCACTTCAATGTTCTGTTCTATGAGATTTGAAACTAGCTCCTCTCTGCATCGTTGCTCCCTTATTGTCCTAACATTCGTGGTGGATATCTTAAGGGCAGTGTCAACCCGGCACTTGTTTCAAAAATTGAATTCCACATTTCTCTATTATTTTATACTTTTATATGTATTCTATCATTACCATCATAAAGTTACTAATCGGAAGCGATTATTTCCCGTTCTTTTGGGTGATTTAAAATTGTTGTTTTGGTAAGTTTGAGTCAGGAAAAGGTGCATGGTTATTTGGCTGGAATTTAAGCGGAGTTCCGCGCTTTTCAAATGCTGCGACAGCTGTTCGATCATTGCGTCGCGCGCTGAATCTTCCGGTGCGTAATACTAGACGCGCCGCTTAATATCCGCGACGTAGACGCGAAAAAAACAACAGATCGCAAAACAATGTCTAAAAATGTAAACAATGGCCAATCTTACGATCATTTAAATTTCAGTTTTCTTCAATTTCTTCACATTGTGACAATATAAATTGAATCTGATAGTTTATTTTGATTGTTCATTAATAGTATACTCGCCTTTTAGGTCACACACCCTTGTATTCCATGAACATTTAGCTTTAAATGGTGGAAAATGTCAATATTTTTACTAAATCGATGTTTTCTAGAAGTATCAAACTATCAGGTAAGCTTTTACTATTGTGTAGGGGACTTTTTTCGATTATGGATTTTAAACTCGAGATATGCATCCATTTCTAGCGAAATGTATGCAAAACGACTTTTACACTTTTCCGATGTTTTTAGCAATATTTCCAAAACTAAGCCTTATTTTGGAAAAAGAAAAATTGCCTCCTAGACCAAATTGTCTTGTTTACAAAAATGTATATTCATTTTGGTTCATTTCTCAAAATTTAGTTTATTTCGTATCACATTGATATCACCATCGGATTCCTTATCCAATTTCCTTTCTATAAATGTATACTTTTATGTACCTTTATTCAATATTCTCAAACTTAGAAGCAAAAGTTGATCATCAAAATAATAGGGTTGACACTTCCCTTAATTACTTTCTTAAAGTTGATTAGGTTTCTCCTCATGCAGGCACCATATTCAGGCTTGCCCCTTCCAGAAGGATTTGAGGACAAGACGTCATGTGATTTCTGTAAATCAATGTCTGCACCATGTTGATTTAGTAGGGACTTTAACCCTAGTGTCGTGTAGTTGTATCACCATAGATTTTCCGTTGCTAAATACTACTGTGGCCGCAAATCCTACGGTATGGTTTATAGAATATAAAATAACCTTTAAAATGAGACCAAAATCATGTTTCTACCACTCAGGGATGAGTAGTTAATATTATAAATTGAATGTAAAATTTGAAACATGTTCCATTTTCCCCCATAGACTTTGTACACACCAGCGCTGTCGCCATCACAGCCGCTACCCTTGGCTTTTATAATTAACCCTATCTTAGCCAAGCAATTATAGAATTGCATGGTTTGTTCACACATTGCAGCTATAATATAGGCAACATTTGATATGACACCAAAATCATGACTCTATATGTAGTTGTTGAGTTAATACAGATTGATGAGTGGATGAAGACCAAAATTGCAATGCAGCCACCTTTTTGGGTAGTGAATTCAAAACACATGGCCTTATTAGAATCGTCATTCACTGTGTAATTTATCGTGATCAATAAAATCTTACTATAATTTGCCGTATGGTGTGAGTATGTATGTATCCATAAAAGGCTCTCTCAGTTTGCAACTAAACGCCGTGAACTTTGCACTGATAAAAGATGATTATAATGTGAGTGTTATAAGCTATAAATGACTGAAAACCGTACAGAATTGACTGAGATATGAGCAAAAGGAGTCAAATTTAGGGCCTTTTCAGACTGTTTCTACAAGCCATGTTGTTTATTTTTCGGTGCGTACTGCAACCATGCAGTCAAACGCGTAACACAAAACGCGGCGTAGTGCGCCATGTAAAATAAACGCTCACACGCACTACACCCACGCACCCTACACACGCGGGCGGTTAAATATTGGAGAAATACGCTGCGCTACTGGAGTTAGGCCTTGAAGGTGATAAGCACTGGGCGGGCGGGAACGGTGGTAGGGCGGGGAGGTCGGTAGCCTGGCGGGGACGGAGGGGGAGGGCGTGCGGGGCGAGGGGAGGTCATGAAGTAATGAGGTTTGGGAGACAGGGAGTTACTGAAACACGCTACGGGAGTTGGTTAATTTAGGCCTTGAGGGTTTAGATAAGCACGGGTCGGGCGGGGCAAATGGAGGCCATGAAGTAATAAGGTTTGGGATGCCAGGGGGTTAATGAAGAAATGTGATACTTAATTGCGTGAGACTAACAGGGAGGGTCACGAGGTGGAAGGAAATAGTGTGGAAAAAAGTATAAACAAGGGGATAGGCCTACAGCTTGGGGAAATGGTTAAGGTCTAGGCCTTGGGTGTTGAGATAAGCACGATGCAGGGGTGCAGGTGGCGGGCAGGGGCAGAAGGCCGGGATGAGGGGATTTAATGAAGTAATGTGGTTTGGGTGGCAGGGGGTTAAAGAAGAAATGCTATACTAAATTGCGTAACAGGGAGGGTCACGAGGTGGAATGAAATAGTATGGTTCCTTAAAAGTATAAACAATGGGATAAAACTTTGGGTAATGACGGTTATAAATTTCCCAACACTTATGTGTTGTTTCATTTCGTAGGTGTTCTATCTGGTAGGCCTTACTCCCTAGCGGGAGAGCCCGTCCGAAGGACGGGCGTCCCGCTAGTCATAATAATCTACCTTCTACATAATTTCAGCTGAAACATTTTCATGATCCATATTATTCTTGAAAAAAAGTGGTTAAAAGGCTTATTATCATTAGATGATGGTTGGTTCACTTATAAGTGAAGAGTATAATGATATTATTTTAAGTGAATAATAGCAAATTCATTACGAGGCCATGCTGAGCTAATTCACCTAAGTGAAAAGGCTTTACAGTATGTTTACTAAATGGTAATCTTATTTTTTTTAAAGCAATTAAAATAACAAGGTTTACTATATAACATCATTAATACGTTTCTGTGCAACCCGACTCCATTAAAGGCATTTCAAGGTAGTATATCTTACGGTTGATTGGCGCAATTGCTGCTGGCGAAATTGTGTAATACAACATACATCCTAGACTAGATACAAATCTTGCTTAAATATTGTTGTTATATTTTATTCCGTCGTGGACTTGTCTAAAGTCTAGCATCAATGTATGATGGATTCCACAGTTGCCCTGGTTGATTTTATTCAGTGTAATCAGAAAATCTACTGGAGAGTTTGAAAACGGCAGCATTGTAACAGACGGGAAAGCTTTGTAGTATAGCAACAACAGCATCGTAAAAGACGGTAACGCTATAGTGACGTGCCAGGTGACTACTGACAAACCAATTTCTTGTGAAACAGTTTGCAATGGCATCCACAACAGGTTCACGCAAGCTGATAAACCTCTTACATGTGGCGTTTGTATTACACTTTTTAACGGCATGTATCCTGCTAGCTACCATTCCGATGGTGTGTGGTGAATATGATCAGCCTATTAATTGCACTGTTGGATGTCAGATACCGATAAATTGGTGGTCTTTTGAATCCGCTACTACTATTTCCAGTCAATTTCAATGTCCATCTGAATGCATGTGTATACTAAGCAATCAGAATGTAAAATTAACTTGCCCTCATGGAACATCATCCATGCAAGTTTTGTATCCGCCAGAAGTTGAGATATTGTCTTGGAGTGACACAGGCATACACAGAATTGAGCAGAAGGCATTTACAGCCCAACCAGCGCTGATAAACATGATTGAATTACACCTGTCAAACAACCGGATCAGTCAGTTGGAAACACGACAGTTTGAAGGACTTGACAACCTGATTGAGTTATATCTGTCCTTCAATAATATTTCAGAGCTGCATCCACATGCATGTGATGGACTCACCTACCTGGGTTGGTTAGATCTGTCTTACAATAATATTGTGGAGCTGCATCCACAGTGCTTTGATGGACTTAACAACCTGAATAGGTTATATCTGTCCTACAATAATATTGTGGAGCTACATCCACAGCAGTTTGATAGAATTGCAAACATGTATGAGTTAGATCTGTCCTTCAATAATATTGTGGAGCTGCATTCACATACGTTTGATGGACTTACCAACCTGACTGAGTTATATCTGACCTCCAATAATATTTTGGATCTGCATCCACATGCGTTTGATGGACTTGCTAACCTGGAGCGGTTATATCTATACTACAATAATATTGTGGAGCTGTATCCACTGCAGTTTGATGGACTCACCAACCTAAAAGTGTTATATCTGTCGGACAATAATATTGTGGAGCTGTATCCATTGCAGTTTGATGGACTCACCAACCTAAAAGTGTTATATCTGTCGGACAATAATATTGTGGAGCTACATTCACATGATGTGTTCGATGGACTTGCCAACCTGACCCAGTTATATATGTCCCACAATAATATTGTAAAGCTGCATCCACAGCAGTTTGATGGACTTACATACCTGGGTTGGTTAGATCTGTCCTACAATAATATTGTGGAGCTGCATCCAACATGCTTTGACGGATGTAACAACCTAAGATGGTTACAACTGTCCTACAATAATATTGTGGAGCTGCATCCACAGCAGTTAGATGGACTTAACAACCTGGATGAGGTAGATATGTCCTACAATAATATTGTGGAGCTGCACCTGCAAATGTTTGATGGACTTGCCTACCTGTATCGGTTAGATCTGTCCAACAATAATATTATGAAGCTGCATCAACAGCAATTTGATGGACTTAACAAACTGTACCAGTTAGATCTATCTTACAATAGTATTGTGGAGCTGCATCCACTGCAGTTTGATGGACTTGACATCCAGCTTGAGTTAGATCTGTCCAACAATAATATTATGAAGCTGCATCAACAGCAATTTGATGGACATAACAAACTGTACCGGTTAGATCTATCTTACAATAGTATTGTGGAGCTGCATCCACTGCAGTTTGATGGACTCAACAACCTAAGTTGGTTAGATCTGTCCTACAATAATATTATGGAGCTGCATCCACAGCAGTTTGATGGACTTGACCACCTGGATGAGTTAGATCTGTCCTTCAATAATATTATGGAGCTACATCCACTGCAGTTCGATGGACTTGACAACCTGGGTTGGTTATATCTGTCCAACAATAATATTGTGGAGCTACAGCTGCAGCAGTTTGAAAGACTTGCAAGCCTTACCTACTTAGCCTTGTCAAACAATCACATCAAAATGATATATTCAAAGGTATTGTTGCATAATTCAACTCAGTTTGAATTTCTTGATCTGAGTCACAATAATCTGTTTTTCTTTCAGCTTTCAACATCCGTGCCATATGATAATCTACTGTATCTTTCTCTCTCTAAAAATCAGTTGTCAAATTTCAACAAAGGTATATTTCAGAGTATGATTAGATTGAAATACCTTGACCTTTCTGAGAACAATCTGAATGCATTTGATTCTATGAATTACTTTGTGAATAATTCATTGGAATTTCTTGACATAATAGATATGAGATCAAATATACTACAGCGAGTAAACTATGAATCTTTTCAACTATTTTACAATTCCACACAGATATTAGTTGACAATGCTGCTACTTGCTGCTTTATAGAGTCAGCAAATTGCACTGCAACGATACCACCTTCACAATTTCTTACATGCGGCCGATTACTGTCAAATCAAATTCAAAGAATTCTCATGTGGATATTAGGTACATTTGCCGTTATTAGCAATACGTGTGTATTGTGTTATCGATATCGGCAAAGACAACCACAAAATAAAGTTCAGATGTTTTTGATCTCAAATCTTTCTGTGTCAGATTTAGTCATGGGCTTATATATGCTTGTGATATCATCTGCAGATATATATTATCAAAAAAAATTCCCTTCTGAAGCATGGCGAACAAGCATTACCTGTAAAGTTGCAAGCACCCTATCCATCTTATCGAGTGAGGCGTCTGTGTTTTTTATAACGCTATTAAGCATAGATAGATTTATGGGTGTCAGGTATATGTATAGCAATAAACGTTTAGGCACAACATCATGTAGGATAGTCATAGCTGTGCTCTGGCTATTTGCCATAGTGTTGGCTATTGTATCAACCATTTTGTCAGAAATTAACCCTGAATTATACGACAATTCTGAGGTATGTACTGGTCTCCCACTCTCAAGAAGTAATACTTTTGAAACAATATACTGGCCCTATAGGGATAATAACATTGTTGATAGTATGCGCCAATCAATTGTCTTTAATAATACTCTTGATATCGTTATTGGAACTAAGCCAGGAGTATATTTTGGTATAGCAATTTTTTCAATTTTGAACTTCATAAGTATTTTAATAATATTGTTTTCCTATGTTGGGATCTTCATAACTGTCCGACAAACAGCTAAACAAGCTGGGAGAAATCAAAATCAAAAGGAAGAACTCCGGATGGCTATCAAGATGGGACTGATTATTCTAACAGACATGATGTGCTGGTTGCCTATCATTATACTCTCTATCCTTGTACAGACTGGGAGACAGACAGTCAGTCCCCATGTTTATGCATGGATAGTTACAGTTGTACTGCCAATCAACTCTGCTATCAATCCATTTTTATATACTTTAGCTACATCAATATTTAATTTCATACAAAAAAGGAATGAACGAAATCTTACTGGTATTGGTGTAATTGCATTGAAATAGGAAAAAGGCACTTGGAACTAGCCAAATCACTTTCAATGCATAAGAATTGTCACTATTTAAATATTAACAAGTCAAAATAGGCATTGGCAATGGTTAGCAATTATGATAATTAATGCTTTAAGGTTCTGTACGAAGATAGCGATTAACCTAGCCTTTTAAAGCTGGTCCCCTTTCAATTCCTGGAATATGAGGAGATAGAGCATTTCATTTATACTCCCTGTCATAATGCCTTGGACATAATTCCATAAAATCATGCGTACGTTCGAGTTGCGTACGTATGTGCGTAGGTGCGCATTGCAATATGTAGGTGGGAGTGTGCGTAAATACGGAAGTGCGTGCCGGTTCCTTTAAACAAATAATCACGCATCCTTATTGGTCAATCGTGAAACCGTCACACGCCTTGATTGACGGCGCGTGACATTGTTCGCGCCTGTCAAGCATTTTGACGCCGCGCGCCGCAAACAACAACAGAATAAGCTCGCGTAAAATAATGCGAATTATGCCCAAGGGACTATGACAGGGAGTATAGGGGCTGTAGATGACATTTTGTTGCACACTGTGTTGGAACTATAGGAATGACAACTGCAACTTCATGGCAGTTTTGGAACCCCTTAAAAACTAATTTCAACCAAGAGCTAGGTTATTTGCCAAGTATATTTTCAAATTAATTTTTTTTGAGTCTACAATCACTCCACAATATATTTATTGTGTGTAAATATAAGTGTTCAGTTGTATGTATTATTTGAGTAGTGCTGTAGTTATATTTTAAAAAAAACCAATTTAATTTTCAGACAATCTGTTTTAGGATTTTTCTGGTATTTTAAGCATCAACTCGATTCAAAATGTATGTGATGAAATAGTTATGCGCCATACAAATCATGTGCGAATTTCTATAAGATACATTTGATAGTCAAGGATCAATTTTTGTGATATAAATTTAATCATCATTTTACCCTGAATGTTGATAAGACTAAATTCATGATATTTGGTAGTCATAGGTTGGTAGGTTTCAAGATGTACAATTAACCTACACAATAATAACATCATTGAAAAAAGTATTTTTTTCGTAGAACGACTCCGCCTGTGGCGTCGTTGTTCTACGCAAAAAAACAAACTACTGCCCCCGCATTTATGTCAGACAATATAACACACGGGAACGGTCTAAAAACAATACCTTTATTTCTCTAAATTCAATTCAAAATGTATGTGGGTTAATAATAAGATGACTGACAAATCATTTGTGATTACTTTGAGATCTAGTGGATAGTTAGGAATCATTTCTCTCGTTGTAAGTTTGGGCAACAGTGCAAAAATACCGATCACCACATCAGTGCCATTGCATGCAACAATATTGAGCCCTTTGGGCTTATCCAACTGTTCAATCCAGATAAAAGTTGATAATATTTTCAAACGATACTTTATAAATTGTAATAGTAGATTAATCACGTAGATTTTAGTCATTCTATGCAAATAAATGCATTTTATGATCAAATAATCTTTTGCACAATTTAACTTTTACTTGTACGTGTTATCAACTCAATAATCAGTCAATTAGATAATCTGTTTTAGGATTTCTCTTAAACAAGTATTTTAAATGTTAATTCAATTCTAAATTTATTTGTGTAAATAGTTAGGAATGGACGATTCATTTGTGATTACTCTTGTTGTAAGTTCGGGCAACAGTGCAAAAATACAGATCACCACAGTGCCATTGCATGCACGCATAAAGAGCCCTTTTGGCTTATCCAACTGTTCACTGCAGATAAAAGTTGATGATCTGTTTAAAGTATGTAATACTTTTATAAATTGTGATAGTAGATTTATCAGATGGATTGTATTCGTTGTAAGCCAACTTATATTTTTATAATATTATATGCATTTTATGATGATCAAATAGTATTTTGCACAATTGATCTTTTTCACATCAACTCAATAATCAGATAATCCCTTTTTTTTAGTTTTAAAGTGTTAAATCAATTCAGAATTTATGTGTGTAAATAGTTAGGTGACAGACAAATCATACGATTACACTTGGATCTATTGGATAGTCAAGGAGCGTGTTTCTACAGAGCCTTCGCTATTTACTGGCGAACATTTTATCCGGCTAGAAAGGCGGATACACTTGAACGGGACTGTTTCTATAGACGCGCAAAAGACAAATAATGACTAAATAGACGGCAAGAGAAGGTCAAGGGGTATGAGCGCAATGCATTGCGTGCTAAGTTTTGAGTAGAAATGGTGTGCAACACTCACAACAACAGTCAAGATTCTGTGATGATCAAGCCAATAATATATATTGTAATTTAATAATATTATAACAATTAAAAATGTACCCTGATTTTTCACCATAATTATGATTGTACCGAGTAGCAAATTACTATTTTCATTCCGTTTCTTCTTCTTCTGAATTTAATTGATAACCCCGATTGCCGATCATTGCTTAAGAAGTTCAGAGTGTAAATAAACCCACAAATAATGGCGTACCGTACATGTGATAATGCAAAGGGGAAGTAGAAGACTTATTAATAATAAAATTGTTAATGTACGGGCGGGCTGAATTCAAATTATCATGCTAGAAATGAACAACAACTCATCCTATCGATCACATCGTAAATCATCAACAATTTATTCAGGCCCGTAAGCAGGATTTTTTTTTGGGGGGGGGGGGGGCATTTTTTCTGGAAAAGGTACATTGGTACCAGGCTCAAGGGGGGTAAGAACATATTTTATATTGTATATTGCCATGTGGTTCCGTAATGATCGGACTATTGGCTCTGTACAGAAATGAAAGATCTGTCTGCTATAAATGCCCAAGTGTAATGATCAAGATTCATGCAGAATTCCTTCTTGTCCTGATTATTGGAATCAATCCGGGACGTATTGGTTTGGGGTGGGGGTAGTGTAACGTATGATCAATATTCATGCGGAATTCCTTCTTGTCCTGATTATTGGAATCAATCTGGGACGTATTGGTTTCGGGGAGGAGCTAGTGTTGCAGAAATGGGTATAGACTAAAGTGGGCACCTTCTTTGACTACTATGACGACTCGTAAGTCAATCACATGTGGTTTTTCATTGATTGTTGCAAGATTCTTTATACTATAGTATGATTCAGATCCCTTTGACACAATGTATGATACCCGATGCATTCTGTGTCTCCGTGTGATTCTTGTCGGGTATGCACGCATAGACATTATGAACTGTCTTAAGGGATTGTGATTCAAACTACTGGCATTGTGTAACAAAGATGACTTGGTAAAGCACAACTTTTAATATATATACCTCACCTTCAATATTTGCCTCTTCTCAACCCTTTGCGATTGAATTGACGCCCTCTGCCCTAATAAATGTAGTGAACATAAATTAAACGATTGTTTTGGAGTTATTTCTGAGTCCATTTCTGAGAATCCTATCATATGACATAAGTGTTTGTAACAAGTTTTCGAACTAGGAATAATCTGCATTCACCTTCAAGCTTTTGAAACCAGCATACCGACGGACGCAACTAAATTGAAGATCGCTGGCGATTTCAGTTGTAGTTCATGTCCTAAAAATTTGGAATAGAGTTTGCTAACACTGTAAAGATGGCCTTTGCAATGTCAGCCTGGTGACCTCTATACCTCTATGTCATGCCTATAGATGGGTGACAGATGACGTCACACCTTGCTTTGGGTTGGCAGTTGCCATTGTTCTTTGCCCAGCTGTTTGCGCGCGCATCCTGTTTTGTAATACACTTTTCCACTTGAGCCAGCTCTTATTTTCAATAAAATGTGATTCATGCATGTTTAGAAGTTAGTATTATTTCCAGTGTTAATTTTAAGATACAGGGCTTAATAGTTTGTGCAATATGAGAAATAATAGAAATAATATGTACCAGTAATTTTTGTTGAGTATTTTTTACCACGTCATGTAAAGTCCAATTGTGTTGCTCCAATTTTCATTATCTGGGTGTGATTAAAAAGATAGTTTAATATTATTCTGTCTGGTATCCCGGGGCAGATTTGAAATAATTATAATTTTATATTTTAACAACAATTTATAACTGCCCTGTGTCAGGCTTATTCGCTCTACAACAAGTTTTACAATAGAAAAAAACATACTTTAACTCGAAATGTCGCACTTGGATATATATTTGATGGAATCCCACCATCATATTATAAACCAATATGAAAATAAAGGTTTACCGAATCGTGTTGATCATCGTATGTGAACAATTGGAAAATGTTGCACTTTTTTATTCAGCGTCATATCTGACAAAAACTATTATCGAACACAAAGCCGATGTATTAAAGGTATATTATGTGATCTTTTCCAGGAGATGCCCTCAATCCTCGATTTTCTCAGATTTATATTTCTGATCATAAATCATAAATATATTCCGAGTATATTCCTAATTACCTCAAAATCATGGTTTTAGAGTGAATTTAGAGTGAAAATATAAACTGTCGGATTAAAGTAATTAAGAATCGTTTCCGCCTGCAACTTGGAATGTATTTTACAATTGATGATCAGAAATGTAAATCTGCAAGAAAATCTGCTTCATTTTATTCTCTCGAGGATTGAGGGCGTTCCCTGGAAAAGATTGCATGACCTTTAAATGTATAGGCAAATTGTAGTTAATATACTTCAAACTGACATTTCTACTTTAAGAGCATTTCATGGTTTCCATAGTAATCATATAAAAAACGAGTAATAACCACCCTGCAGGATCACAAAGTTATATATATGGTAAAGCAACCACACCCCAACATGAACTCCCCAAAACCATCTGCATGCTGGGTAAGATTTTAAAGTCAAAGTCACAAGTTACACAGAAACTCTCTAATATTCATCCTTTATTTAGGAGGCAAGCAAGGAATTTTATTTTGGTATTATTGTTGAGCTGCTTGGCGAGCAACCAGCCAATTATAAGTGTACACACACGTACAACGAGCCATAGTAGTAGTAGTATTGTGGAGATCCCGCCTCTTGTTTCAGGCGCACCCCTTCCGCTGCAAACGTGCTGTTGAAGGGTCCATTTTACATATTTTTACGTATTTACAAGTTTTTCGTATTTACAAGTTTTTCCTGTAACCTAGGAAATTGAGTATACAGACACAGACCGGGATGATCCCCTACTCTTTACGAAAGAGTCTGTGACCTTTTAACGTGCTCGGATTATTGCACTTCCGATGCACGAGACCACCATTTATACGTGACTTCTGAACCACTAAAACAATAGTACCTTGCCCAAGGATACAAACATGTTGGCCGAAGTGGGGCTCGAACTCACAACCTTTGCATCGTGAGACCGGCGTCTTATCTACTAGACCACACACGCTCCCCATTATATTAAGTCTTGTGAAAAGATGTGATGCAGTGAGGCAGAACAATCACATAGTGGAAATGGGAAAAGTTGCATCTTTTTATAGCAGTTCATTCAATAGCTGTTTCTATTAAAAGCCAATATTTGCAATAAACCACATGTGTTGTCATAGGTACAGCGTGTAAGCTATACAATTGTTGTAGCCTTCAAAAAAAATTGTTGTCATGATGAGCGATATTTGAACTTAATTGGTTCCTAATAAATTGGAAATAATTCATAATTGTTGCCATATATGTTTGTATTTAAGGGAAGTGTCAACCCTAAATATATGAAATTTATCAAGCACTGTAATTTTTAAACTAATAATGTAATGTACATAAAAGTATACAATTTTTCAAATGAAATGAGTCGGAGAATCTATATTTGGTATTAAATTTCCCCCAAAAAAGTGATTTCTACATTTTTGCCCAAAAATTACTTTTTTGGCGCCAACATTTTTCAGACAACCTAACAAAATCAGTTTTTGATTAAAAATTTCAATATTTCACCAAAATCATCTAAAGTCAATTATCTAGGAAGCACTTCTTTTTTTTTCCTTAAAAATGTTTAGTTTTGAAAATATTGACCAAAAAGTGCCAACAATGAGATTTTTATCTCAAAAATCACATTTTTGGCACTTTTTGGATGCATATCTCGAGTTTAAAATCCATAATCGAAAAAATAAAAAATTGCCTCCTAGCGCTGAAAGTCCTCTACACAATGGTAGTAAAATCTTACCTGATAGTTTGATATCTTTTTAGTTATGGTGTCTGAAAAATCGTAAAATTCCTTCAAATTTGAACTTCTAGAAAACAGCGATTTAGTCAAAATATTGACATTTTCCACCATTTAAAGCTAAATGTTCATGGAATACAGGGGCGTTTGACCTAAAAAGCGAGTATACTATTATGAACAATCATAATAAACTATCAGATTCAATTTATATTGTCACAATGTGAAGAAATTGGAAGAAAACTGAAATTTAAATGATCGTAAGATTGGCCTTTGTTTACATTTTTAGACATTGTTTTGCGCTCTTTTGTTTTTCGCGTCTACGTCGCGGATATTAAGCGGCGCGTCTAGTATTACGTGTGGGAAGTTTCAGCGCGCGACGCAATGATCGAACAGCTGTCGCAGCATTTGAAAAGCGCGGAACTCCGCTTAAATTCCAGCCAAATAACCATGCGCCTTTTCCTGGCTCAAACTTACCAAAACAACAATTTTAAATCACCCAAAAGAACGGGAAATAATCGCTTCCGATTAGTAACTTATGATGGTAATGATAGAATACATATAAAAGTATAAAATAATAGAGAAATATGAAATTCAATTTTTGAAACAAGTGCCGGGTTGACACTGCCCTTAAGTGCAAGGCCATTCAATAAAAATTGGGGCCCTTTTGATATTTACTCTAAAAACTGCCATATTTTATTTTATTTTCATCATTCTTTATTCAATCATTAAAAATACAGTAAAATTGATAAAAAGAACGTACATAAAACCCATAGGAGACGATGTTGGCCGGTCAATGACCAGCACTGACCGACCAACATACAGACAGGGAAAGACAGGACAGGACAAGACAATACAAACATCACCATTATAAATAATTTAAGATTTGAATCAGGTATATGGCGGAGACCCGAAGCCATTGCGCACTGCGTGAAGGTTCTTGAGTCCAAACAGATCACAATATTGAATCAAATTAAGATGAGATTTTATTTGAAAGTCGCACAATATTCTGAGGAGAGAAAGTAATAAAATACTTATCCAAGGTTCAGTCAATGAAGCTTGTGATGTTGTATATAATATTTTTCCTGTCTTGATAATTATTCCGCATATTTTTATTAGATTTCGATTTTACCCCTGCGGTTTAGTTTTCAATAAGAGCCGTTGCCAGCTTTTGTGTTCGCACTAAACAGTTCACACAATATGTGGCTGCGTAATGATCAAATGTGAAAATTTTGTTGGTCAATTTTGTCACACATGCAATATTAATTTGACTGTGTAACACATCGCTGGCGTACGTGTTATTAATAATGTGTTGATTTGAGATTATTGTGTACGCCGTTTTAATATTGGGAGGAGGAGAAGGGAAAATATGTGTTTTATTGGCTTGGCAATGAAGTTATGGATATAATAAATAATAATAAATAATAAAAGGGTATTTATAATGCGCCTCACGTAGTGAACACAACCCCGAGGCGCATAACAGACATGTATGAAAAAATATAAGAACATAATAAGGAAGCTATACAAATACAACAACAACAACTTATCATACAAATATAAATAAGTTATCATCAAAAACCACAGTACATTAACACAATGAAATATAATGTACAATACATGAGAGTATTATACAAACACAGTCTACAATGCACAATTCATAAATTAAAAAGATATGTCTTCAATGACGTTTTGAAGGATTGCACTGATGTAGCACGTCGGACATGTTCGGGAAGAGCATTCCATTCCTTTGGTGCAACGATGAAAAAGGCTCTACTGCCATAAGTCCGTTTAGCAGATCTGGCCGCACGTGGTACTTGAAGGAGCCCTTTGGATCTTGATCTTAAAGTCCGTGAAGGATGGTAAGGTGTGATGAGTTGTTTGATGTAGGTAGGTGCAAGATTGTGCAAGGACTTATATACAACAAGGAGAAGTTTAAAAAGAATTCGCTTTCTGATTGATATAAATGCACAATTAGGTTGGGTCTGTGGTGTACCAATGTATTATTTTCCCACATTCTCTCAGCCTTGCTCAATATACATAATGCCATATTTATAAAAAGAACAATCTTGTCACACCATACACAATTTTCTATCTAGTAAATGTCTCCTTTGATAATTGCCCTCTATATTTTTTCTGTAATGAACAAGTTAGCTTCAAGCAGAAATTAGTTACTTTAATGATGGCCAAAGCTTTATACAAACCACAGTTTGATAACCATTTTGATCGGATCATCTAAATAATACTTTTTTTGTATTTAGCATGAATCCTTGTGATGGATTCCATTATGCGGCTAAGTAAATTATAGATACATTTGTTTGATTTGCTGAATCATTGAGAGTGATCCATAGCAATCCCGGGTTGTGCCTTCCCCTTGAGCTAGCTATAAGTTTTCAGAAAATATTCGAGCTGCAATTAGTATAATATGCGGTTACGTCGCTGTCTTGTGATGGCCAAATAATAGACTATAGTAAGGGAGCTTATACAATATGAAATTTGGACTTGATCCAGCTACATGGTTTAAAGAGACATTGAGAGATGTATCGATATACTAAATGAGCAAATAACGTAAAGATAATCATCAACATAGCCCAAATCCAAAATGTCATACAATTCCGACATCGCCTTCATGCCAAAATAAGCAAATAACGGCACTTCCGGGTTGAGATTTGCTGCGAAAGTCCGTGAGTAAAACGCTGCATAACTTCCGAATTCAGCGCCTGTGTTTCGATATGATTATATCGAAACTAAGAAAATCATTAAATTTTATATGATAAACGGCGAATGTTGGTTAACTGTTTCAGATGGTAGTTAGTATATGCCTAAGTATTACATTGATGCACAAAAACTGATTTCCAGGATAATTGAGGGCGCACTCCAATAGCCTGGTCCCTTCAGGACCCAAGTGTGTGTCCGTATGGACCGACCGTGTAAACAAACAAACAAACGTAGCTCTCAATGCCCCTTTAACAGATTTGTTTCATAAGGACCGTTAGGTCCTCACTCGTCAGAAACTCAATACAGAATGGTGGTACAATTATATTATACAAACCAGTGCAATCACATTTACACTTGATCATATTTCACATAAAAAGATAACCTGAAAGTTTATAATTATAATGTTCATTGATCACTGTATTAGATAGGATGTATTGTAATGTGTGATCAAGACTGCCCTCTTGAGTCTCTTTACCCCCCCCCCCCCCCCCCCCCCCCCCCCCTAATCCTGGATATACTAAGTGATACAGTGGAAGCTTGTTAAAACAAACTCTGTTAACGCAAAATTCTTGTTAACACAAAGAGTTATTCATGCAAGCCCGAGCTTTTATTTTACCAATATAATATGACTGGATAACCAATTCCTGTTAACACAAACTAAAATGCAAGGCAACTTTGTGTTAACAAGGTTCCAGTGTACACCAAACATAATTTATATACATGTACGCAGTGATGTAGTACTCGAGTCCCTATTTTGAAGGACTCAGACTGGGACAGGACTGGGAGGTGAAGGACTCGGTCTCGGACTCGGGAATTGTGTCCGATTCCAGCTAATATTGGCTTATTTTGTTTGCAGTAATTTTATACTTATTTAGTCATCCAATCTTCAACAGTTTAGAAATAATGTCATAAATCATCATAAATACATCTGAACAGTTAGAAATATGCTGTTGAAAACACCTATTGATAACTATTACAAGCATATAAACACAATATTGGAGGAAACCTATAAATAATTCAAATGATAATAATCATGTGCAATCGAAGGCTGTTTGTACGATGTAAATGGTCTTTAGGTGATTTTGTGTCAGTGTTTATACTGTTTAAAACAATCATACAATTTCTTACAAAGAGGATATTTCATTGACAATTTTCAGCTTCCTAGAGCAGCTCTCTTAAAAAAATAATGGAATTAGGGATGACATTTTGACTCTGACTCAGGTAGGGTGGACTGGACTACAACACAGATGTACAGGGTGTCCCAGAATGATTTATACTGAGAAAGGTCCATTTGTTTAACAATATCAAAATTGTACATGCTCTGTTATGCAATGAATATCAATAAATGATTATTCAGATTAGAATGTCAGTCTTTGTCTGTGAGTTATTTTTGACTTTTAATTTTTCAATGGCGCAGTCACTTTGTTTTGGCACTTACGATTAGTGTTAGTTAATTGATGCCCGTTAGAATTTTTATTTTATTTTTTTCCAAAAAAAGAAAATCCTTAAGTTTCACAGATTTTTCAGATTTTCATTGATCACATCTTTTTAAATACAAAAGGTAACTTTTACAAGGATTTCAATATTTTATATTTAAAAAAACCAAAAACCTAAAAAAAACCGCATTCCGCATTAGGTTTTGAAAAAATGAAGAGCTTTGAGACAAAAGATTTTTTTAATATAGCCTTATGAATCACGTATCGGTGAAATGACGACCATATTGGAATCCTTTGTACATAATTGTGAGGGTTTAGATTCACAAGGTCCTATCTCTAGTAGCTGCCAATTGTTATATATGGGGTTGATTATATGCCAAGCAATTGCTAAGAACTAAATGTAACTCATAAGTGCAGCTATTGCAGATATCGAGGGCTCAGAAACACAAGGCCTCATCTCCATTTTTTTTTCAAAAATGAGATTTTGGTATCAAAATGTTCAGAAAGAAATTCTCTTTCCAGTAACACAGACTTCTCTCCATAACACAACCCCTTTCAAAGTTATAGCCAGTTTCACGGCTCCATCTCCCCTCCCCAATGGCTCAATGTGTTTAAAAAAAGTTCAATAGTCTTTTTTTTTAAATGGTCAAAATGGAGAAAAGGCCTTGTGGTTCTGAGCCCTCGATATGATTTTTTTGTTCAGACATATTATAGATGTGATGTGTAAAGTCACTATCTGTAATAGCTGCCATATGTTATACACATCTGGTGCTATGTGTGGTACGACCATGTAAAAATGTAACCTTGCACATGGCAGCCATTGTAGAAAGGTTTGTTTTGTGGCTCCAAACCCTCGATTTGACCAAACCTGTGTGAACTGTGATGAACATCTATTGGCCTGTCTTTAGACCCTAAGGCCAAATAAAAAAAATCATGTTTAGCGTCCCCGCCCGCTTCCTTTTAGGGGCCGCCTCCTTTTTTCTTTTCTTTTTTCATTTTGAAAAAAACACACAAAAAAACACACTTTTTTAAATTAAAAATAAAATTATATTTTTGGACTTTAGCACACCTTATTATAAAGCTGTTTGCCCCATGAAATAAACTGTTCTCTATGTCCCAGAACTCAGGACAAGACATCATTTTGGTCTCATTTTCTGTTTCATCTTGCCCATAAGAAGCCAATATGTAATTTCTTGAGTCCAAGTGGCGGTCATTTTGAAAAAAGCAGGCAAACCATCTTGAAAAATAGCCCGGCAAGCTATCTTTACAAATGTGTCGTGCAGCCATTTTGGAAGAAGAAAAAAAGGGGCTCCTCCTTCCTTTTTTTTCAAAAAGGCAGGACGCTAAACATGTTTTTTATTTTGCCTAACATGTGGCACTTGCACTTATAAAACTCGCCCATTGCGATTTTTGTGTAAGTGGTCTGTGATTTTGTCAATATTAGATTTTTACTGTGATTTGTCGATCTGCATTAAACATGTTAAATGCAAAATGAAACAACGCCTCCGGGTGGACTCGAACTACCAACCTTTCGGTTAACAGCCGAACGCGCTAACCAATTGCGCCACGGAGGCGGTTATTTGCTAGGCTGTTTTGGTTTGTCATGTTCATCCCCGCTACACGCCCGTACACTTCCCCGCACACTCCCTTACATAGCCAGGCATCATTTTTTCTCAAATGTTGCCTGAATAATGTTGTTGCTGTGTACCTAAATACATGTGCTGTCTGTTGAATTTGGAACCAACGTTTAATTTGAATTGTCTATTTTCAATAAAAAATACTCCAATTCGGGAAAAAATTCACAAAAGCTCACAGACAACAAATAAGCACATCATTTTACTCGACCTAGAATTTCAAACTTAAAAATTTAGCGTTCCGAAAATATCAGAAGAAGATTTTTGAAAATTCTGTTACTCTCGACTGGCTTGACCAATTTTGATCCGGTAAAAAGTATGTTGATATATCAATTAGCGCCAATACAGAAAAACTGACACGAGGGCAATCAGTGGCTAGCAAAATCTTCTGCGCAGCCGTTCAATGTACGAAGTCAATTTACGAGTGAATCGATTTGGAATATTCCGCTAACATCGGGAAAACCCCGATGATGCGAGTGACGTCATTTAATGAGCGGCGCCCTTCACGAATTAGCTCATTAGCATAATTTATGTCTGTGAAATGTATCGCACAGTTTGATAAGTGACTTGTAAAATATCTTCCTAATTCTCATTGTGTTATTTAATTAGGTGCAAAGGATTACCATGGCATCTGAGGCAGAAAGTTATTACTGATATTAAATGTGATATTGATGCTTTTTATATTTCTTTACATAGCTTATCATGAGTCTACCAACCAGAAGACGAATACTGCTAACAGGTACCCCTGTACAGGTATGTAGAAAGAACTTGGTGGAGGGATGGGTTATAGTATATTTTATATACCGCATACATAGAATTCCTGTCATTTGATTGGTTTAAAGTGAGGGGATAATCAAGCTATGCCTTCAATTTCAATGTGACGTCATGAAAAACAACTATGCCCCGGGCATAGTCGACTATGCCCAGGGCATAGTCTTTTTTGATGATGTCACAGCCCAAGGTTGACGGTCAAACAATCTGCGACCCGGTTTGAAAACTTTGATTCATCCGAATCGCCCCGATTACTGCCCGACTGACGGAACGTAATAATACGGCGAAGACGAGGTGAATGATTTGTTTGGTCCACCCTACCACCCTGTATATTCGCGGCGGTAGGCTGACCTTTGACTTATTCGTAAATTTGTTTTCTTTTTCGGTGCGTGTGTAGTTGGTAGGGGTGTTCGTAATTTATAAAGGTGCAGACATTTTAAAAATGGATGAAAAAACACCTTGGTCTGCTCTTGTTTACGATGAAGAGGGCATCTAAGATATCATTGATTTAGCTGACAGCTGAAATACAACGTGTCTTGTGAAATACGCATGACAATCATATCAATTTTCGGTGAGCATACACCTACAAAAAGGTTTCCAAATTCGGAAGTCGATTACATTTCCGTTCAGCAACAAAACGATGAAAAGCACTGCAAAAGGTGATTACGTTTAATCAGAATTGATTGATATTGAATTTGTCAATGATGGTAGGCCTAAAAGACAAAGGCCTATTTAATTACAATATTCTTTTAACTAATCAATTGACAACAATCTACATATTTGGTATATAAATCAAATATTGACTGCTTTCATTCGGGTCATGTTCAAATTATAAGCCCTCTGTGATCTCAAAACCCGACTATGCCCCTCGGCATTGCCTCGGGGCATAGTCTGGTTTTGAGATCACCTTGGGCCTATAATTTGACCATGCCCCTCATAGCAGTCAATATTTGTATAATATAACGCATGCAAATATTCTAGCCATTTGATTGGTGGATACTACATCAGATAACACAAAATAGTTTGGTCCATTTCATGCTTGATGTCACTTCCCTGTCTTTTTTTGTCTTTCAAAAAGTACTATTGACTGCCCAGTGACCGGGCGGTCAATAGTACTTTTTGAAAGACATAAAATTCCCTGCCTCGTACAATTTTGCCAAAATGGCATGGAGGATCGACTCGCCTGTAAAATCTTGTTCATGTTTAATTTGATCAAAATGACACACAAAAATATGTTCATGTGTTATATAAAACAAATATGGACTGCTCTTTATTCCTGAAATGGGGTGACCTATAATTGTCCCTCGGTGATCTGGAGACCTAAGCCTACTATTTTCCAGAGCACCTTGGGGCAATTATATAGTTCACCCCATTTCCCTCATGAACAGTCCATATTTGTATATCATGTGTCTACTCCTAGTCCAGATTAATGTAAAACTCCTTTTTCCAAATATTTTTTTTTTTATTAAAAGGGAAGTAACAAAATTGAAATAATTAGTTGTATATTGGTTGAATAACAAAATATGATCTACAGTCATAAAGCCAGTCATCTTATTGTATCATCAGAAGTATCCTTGCGGACTAGGTCTCATCGTCAGTTATTTCTTCAAAAGGAATGTGATTATTGTTGGATTACTTAATCACATTTCCACAGGTCAGCTAAAGGTTCAAAAGCCCAGAAAGTGAAGTGCTCTTTTGACCTGTTTTGATCTGAATATGGCAGACTTCGAAGGAGTCTACGTTAGGTTGAAACACTTCATCAGATGTCTTGAATCTATGTTATACAGTCCTCAATTACAAAAACAAATTGCAGTGTTCATTTTTCCAGTTGCTTTTTCTACATGCGGTATAGAGTAACAGGTGTGCGTGAAGGACAATCAAGTATTGCTGTTCCGATGCTGTTTGTTGCAAAAGCAACTGCAAAAATGAAAATTATACTCTGTTTTGGTTTGGACACATAGCTCTATTAATATTCAATCAATATTCATTTTGTAATGTCTATAATTAAAGAGAAGACATTTTTAACAATGTTATAATATACTATTTTACATAGAGCTATTGTTTTTAGAGTTATGAGCAAATTACCTGGTAAGCTACTTTTTAGCACTATACATTGACTCTCAATAGACCATGTGTCTTGTTGACATGGAAAAAACACTGCCAATTTATTCTTACCCATGCTATATATTGTGATCCAAATTTGAATACATTTTAATTACATTTTCATATTTTGATATCCTGCCAAAATCTTTGCAGTAACTTTACATGATGTTATTCAAATTTGGATCACAATATACATTCTGTAGCATGGGTAAGTATAAATTGACAGTTTTTTTCCATGTCAACAAGAAATCGTCTTTCAAATTCCAATTACACTATAAGTTAATCAAGTCTTCTGATTTCAATAATTTCAATAAGACACATGTTGTGCACTGTAGGTGGGTTTTTTATTTATTTGTATTATATATTTATTCACGATACACAGGTCAACATAAAATAGCTGTTTTCACTAAGGCTGTGATATAGTCAATATAATATTTTACATAATACCTCTAAAATTACAAATAAAAACATTTCTCGAATCTAATCTAATACAGCGTATTATAAAACAAAATTACAAAAATTGAATATTTAGATATGGATAATTACAACTTACTCATTCTTTAAGACTGTCAACTGATAAATATACCAAGATTGGGAGAGAATTGAATATTTTGGACAAGTTTTTTCCATTCAATGGCACCCTATAAAAAACTGCATTTTTATAGTTAGTTTTAGGTTTAGGAATAATAACATAGCAACCAAAGGTATTAGGACACCTTGCAAACTGCAAATTGGGAGAAAACACTGTGAGTCTATTGAACTACTGTGTTAGATTGTTGGTATTCAAGGTTTATACATTAATTGAAAGTTCTTAAAAGTTTGTTTGAATGAATTTGGGAAATTCCTGAGATATTATTTAAAAGGAAAACATTTATAACAATATTTCAGTGATTTGAGGTTTTTGCATTGATATATTTAGTTAATTTAGAGTCAAATTATCTTGACAAAAAAGAGATTCAGCAACACATTTGTTATGTTCAACTCGTAGAGAAATATTACACTCCAAATTTAATATATGGGATGATTTTGACACCATAACCAAGTGTCCTAATACTTTTGGTTGCTAGTGTACTTACTTTGTGTAAATTGTAATTATTGACATCATTATACAAAAGGAAATAATCATTCAAATAGGAGCGTGCAGTATCATTGATTATTATATATGACAAAATATTACAATATCATGTTTTTTATTATCAAGGGGTAACCATTAAGTAAAGTACTTCATGCGACTAGGTGCATCTCATGGACAAACACATAATTGGGTGCCTAAATTGAAAGGTTTAAAGAAAACAAGAAATATGATTGACTTGTTATTTTTACACAAAGTTATGAGAAAATCTGATATTCCTCCAGGTTCAAGAAGTTCCAGAAAAGAAGATGAATTCTTTCCATAATTGCATTTCTGCACGGAATTAGCCTAGCACGAAATCTGTATTAAACTGTGTTAAAGGATTAAAGGTTGAGTAATCAATGAGGGCAATGACATGGAACATATGCACCCTTTTTTAGGGACACCCTGTACAGGTGCGAGTATGATTAGCAGTATAATTATACATTAGTATTATATATATAATCACTTTTATGTACAATCCATGATTAACATTTTTCATTCAATTTCAGAATGACCTCCAAGAATTCTTTTCAATTGTTGAATTCTGCAATCCAGGAGTATTAGGTAAGTGAGGATAAATGTTTAACACAGTTTTGTAGTATATGGTCATGTGTTTTAAGCTCGCCTCCTTTCGCGTTACACACGTATTTTGGCTTTCGCGACATGATTTTAACTTCACACATTTATATTTATATTTGCTTGTATACCCCCCTGAGGTGGTAAAAGTATACATTTTCTGAAGGGAAATTGCATGAGGAAACCAAATATGCCATTGAAATTATAGTACGTCCAAGAACTAAAATGGTATGATCGGGAAAATATCAGAGTTTTTTCATTTTTAATTTGAGATCCATATATTTTTATACCTACCCCTATCATTTTTTACTTTACATATTTGAACTCCTCATGAAATTACCTATTAGATGATATATAATTG